>CM031604.1:69415266-69431529 GCA_018398815.1 Conus ventricosus
GGGGGGGGGGGGTTTTTAAATCCCCTGAATGAGCTGGAAAACTCGTTTGGGCGGGTTTTATTTTCTGTTTTTTTCACCCCCATGTCATTTGGGGAGTAAGTAAAAATTTTTTTGTAAAACAGTTCTTGGGGAAAATGGTAAACTCTTGCTCCCCATTCGGGAAAGTTTTTTGTATAACAGCATGAGGTGAAGTTGAACAGCGAATTACGCCCTTGAAATTTAAAAAAGGAGAGCCCTAAATTGCCCCCTTTTTTTGTGGTGTGCCAGTTGAAAAATGATCAAAACATTAACCTTAAGCATGCCAACAGTTATCAAATAATTTTTTTTCATGGCTGGAATGGGGGCCCCCCCCCCCCCCCCTAAACCAAAATTAAACAAAAAATTAGGGGGTGGAATAGCCATTTGAAGAAAAATTCCTGAAAAAAATAAAAGGGGGCTGGGTTTTTAAAGGTTTCCCCCAAAAAAAAAATTGAGCCCCGGTTTATTTCTCATTACTGCCCCTTCCCCACATCCCAATCAAAGTTGCAAGTAATCATTAGGTAAGTTATAACAAAAATAAATTTCATAAAATTAATAGTAGAAATGCACTTAACCCTTGATGTTGGCACAAAATGGCGTTCGAGATGGTTTCGGGAAAGCTGTGTGCCTGAACGAAAAGGCGTTCGAGATAATTTCATAAAATTCGGCGATTTAAAAAAAGGGAGGCAAGGAGAAAAAAATTGTTTTTTAAAAGGTTGCAGGGACCCTAAAGGAGGTTTTTTTTCCTTTTGGGGGTGACGACCCGGCTCCGTCCTTGGTCAATAACTTCGGCAAAGTTCGGGGGGGTTTTTTTCTCGGTTTGAATTTTAAGTGGGAGTCGAGCAGGCAGTTGATCAGGCGTGCCATTTTAAATTCATTATTCGACTTCAAAACCCACGATACCCGGGCAAGTGGGCCCAATTGGAGAGTGGACCGATTCTGTGTACATTTAGTGCCCCCCCCCTCCTTTCGTGAGGTGGGGGGGGGGGTTTTTGGGGAAAATGCCCGCGTCCGTGGGGAGGGGGGCGGGCATGTAGCGGAATTGTTTTAGAAAGGGCAGGCCCGTGCGATTTCCAAATCTCGCTTCTTTCCGGGTGACCCCGGTAAACATTGGCAATTTTAAAAACCCCTGGTTTTTTGTGGGTGTGGCGAGGAGGTGTTGTGGTGCATGGTCGTTTGGTGGTGCGCGTCTTTGAATATGGGTTGTGCACACTGTGTTACCCCAAAAGTGCGTGCGCTTATTTGATTTAGGGGGTGTGTGCCATCCTCCTTCCAAGGTTTGTGGGGGTATTTCGCACACCAGTATTTCGTTTAAAGTGCTTTTTTATCATTTTGGTGTGGCCTTTTTTTAGTCAGTCCTATCTTTTGCAGTCTTGTTTTTTTTTTTGGGGGGGGGGTTGGTTTTGCAATGTTTTCTTTATTACCTAGAAGGTAATGGCTCTTTTTAATCATCCACTTAAGTTATTTCTATCTCTTACTTTCTGCTTACGCGGTGCGGCCACTCCCTGTATAGCCAGGGCCGTGGAGTTGTGTGCAGGCCGACCCTTTTTTATCAGGCGCCATTATCCACTTAGTTCATGAGTGACAAACCACATGTTGCAGAGATGCTGTGGATAATGTTCAATTCCCTTTCCCACGTTACCTGGGGCTGGATTGCCCCCCTATATGGGTTCGCTAAACCATTGTAGGCATTGTCAAGCTTTGTGAATATCAGATGTTTGTCCTGAAGTACAAAGGATGTAACACAGTTTTTGTGGGTATTTCATTGTCGATTTTAGTGCTATAGTTATGTTCTGTATTAATAGAGTATCTAAGATGTCAATGAAAAGAGCATGGGCATATCGGTGAACCTACCTAAGGGGAAAAAAAAAAATTGTGTCCTTGATACCTTGGATTGTACTGTACCCAGAAATCATAAAATTTATCATAAAACAATTGTGGGTTGTAAATTCGCTACCAAATATTATACACAGGTTCTTCAGTAAAACACTAAATGAGGTTTTTAACTAAACCTAGGTTATTAATAATACTTACCATCCATTAAAATATTGCTTGATATTCGGACGAAGTCGCGATGGTCGATATCGATTTTGTATAGATTTTATAAAAAGACAAACCCCAGTCCCCCTCTCTGCGCACTTCCTCTACCGGTGTTCGTTAGCGTCACTTTTATTTTCCAGGCTATCTGCTTAAGGATACTCCCTGCTAATACGGACACACAGTGCATGGGGACGGAGGGAGGGTTTAACGGTTTAATGAGATGGTAAGTAGTATTTAATATAAATAGGTTTAGTTTTAATAACCTCATTTATAGTTCATACAACCATCTCATTAAATATTGCTGACTTTAGCAAGGAAAGGGGGGACTGTGTTGTCTACTTGAATCAATATACATTGCCTGAACTTCCAGCGTATACTTCCAAAACAGCCAGATTGGGGTACGGTTTACACTCATAACAAACATTTGTAGACTTACCCCTAGTTCCCCTGCCATTCTGCTTCGGTCGAGTTCGCCGGGACTGCTTGCTTGGTCGCCGCACCATTGCAGGTAGTTCAGCTTGCCATCTTCAGGACCTCTGGGCGATATCCCTCAGGTAGTGTCCATACGAAGATATGAAGGTGAATTGCCTAATACGAAGCTTGCATGAGTGTGCCAGAGATGTTGTGGTCGATGCATAGTTGTCGCCCAGGCTCTTATCACATGTGCTCTAGCCTTCAGGTTTTCTTGACTCGCACGAGATTTTGACCATCTCCAGGTTGGAGCTACATACGCATGTTTGATTGTAGTTCTTTAACCATCTAGAGACGTTGCTCTGGAGATAGCCGATGGTAAGAGGTGTTGATCGGAGAGAACCGTGCCTTAGTGAAACGATCGAAAATTTGCTTGATCTAGATCTGTCATTCTTTGAGCGCTTTCACTGGGACAACGCCACATCCAACCCTTCTGGATCTATTGGTCCTTGAGAGCGGTTTAAATCTGGATGGTAGGCGGGAAGTCCTCTCTGGATTTGGTATTGTGGGCAAAAAACTGGCAGAACTGGACGCTGATTGAGCATTAGTTGCAAGTGCCACCCCGTTCTTAAGGCCAGAAGGTTTAGTGATATTTCTGACACTTTCTGCCGTCGCCAGTGCCACGAAATGCCTTTTTATATGCGAGCTCCGTGAGAGGAAGTAGTTTATTATCTTTGAATTTCTTTCCCTTGAGCGTAGTTCAAGAACCACTGCTAAGTCCCATTGGGGTAGAAATTGGTGACTTTTGGTTAGGTTCGCTGCTCCCTGATAAGATCTTTCACTGTTGTCTTGGTCTCGTCTTGTTGACGCTGGCTTTAAAACCGAGGCAATGGCTGCTCTTCTAGTTTTGAGAGAGACTGGCCGAAAGGTTTCTTGAGTGGAAAATTTCTGCAAATGGTTGACATGTGCTGTGTACATGGTTTTGAGAGGATCTCTGACCTGTATATAATGCACCCTTTTCTCCTTCTTACCAATGGTGGTGGTAGACTATCCTGGTTTGAGGTCTATGAAAGCTTCTAATCAGCTTGATAGCGCTTTCACCAGTCTCTTTTGAGCAGTATTTGCGCATAATTTCATGCGTGCAAGTTGAGTGTTGCTGAGTATGCCGTGGTTATCCCGACCTTTGTAGCCGATGTGCTTGTTTTGTAGTTAGTCCCATTGGTAGTTCGTGACAGCCTGAGTAGCGTGGGGAACCACATTTTGTCGGCCAGAACGGGGGTTACCAAGATGAGGTTTGCTTTGCTCCCTCTCTTTGCTTTCTCTTCACTTGGGGGATGAGATTCAGGGGGGGTAATAACGGCCCTTCCAGTTGCACTACCATCGCGTCCACTTTCCATGCCTGTGTGTCTGGGTGGCGAGATGTAGGTGGGGAGAGCCTCGAATTTGAATTTCGTCGCAAAAGAGGTCTACATGTAGTCTAGCCCCACTTTTTCACCCAAACCACCTGTAGTTTCTCCTTTGACTATCGTCCACTCTGTAGGGAAGATCTTGTCCGGGCGGTTCAGACGGTCCGCCATTATGTTTGCACTGCCGGCTAAGTGTTTCGCCGCAGATTCACCCCTAGGCAAGGTCCACAGTAAACAACTGTTCCGCTCTGAATTGAGGATAGGGGGCATTGAGTGCCTCCTGTTTATGAGAGACACCACTGTGTTGTTGATCCGACCTGACTCAAATCTTCCTGGCTGGATCCAAGGACCTGCAGATCGTGGAGGGATAGGGCTACCGCCTCTAATTCGTCTGTTGATTTGGATAGCCCTGCATTTTCCTGTTCCCATGTCCCACTGACTGTGTGTTCGTTAAATGTGGCCCCTCCCCCAACGGGCTCGTTGCATCTGTTGTACACTGTTGCCAGAGGAGGAGCAGAGTGATTGGAGACGATTGCTTAGCCATGTGGTGAGCACTGTTGGATTGTGTCCTTGAACCAGGGTTGATATTTGTTGCGATGATGTTGTTGTCGTACCCTGGCTAAAAGACTCCAGGGGAATATCCAAACAGCCGTAAATACTTGAAACACTATGGTACAAAAGCATCAGGCTGGGGTGAGAACATTAAGTGTGTGACCGTTTTTTGATTTACCCCGCCACATGGGCAGCCACACTCCGACTTGGGGGTTTTAGAGACTGATAATGGTATGCTAGGAGCTTGTCACGACTGAAGACAATCCCCGCATTAACTATGCACAGCCATAACACATTTTTGATGTAGCCTTGGTGTTCTAGGCATATGTTCAATTAGCCCGACACAGCCTTAAGCCCAGGCGCGGGTTTGTTTATGACTTTTCTGGTTTCCAACGATCTCTGACCTGGGAGATAGGCTGGCTACTTCCCTTGCAGGGGCCTCTTGTGAAGTCTCCCAATGGTAACAGGGGGGCTAGAGACTCCATCCTGCTAGTACCTGCAAAGAGAACCCGGCTGAGACTGACTGGAGTGGTAGTAAAATTGGTTAGTTGTGACCAGAAGGGGCATCCACCCTGGCCTTAGCTGGGTTGGACAGTGTAAAGCGTTGGTGTCGAATTCCTCCCCAGATATGTAAAACTTCCTGCGAGGAGTTGTGTTCGGACTTGTCCACCTGATTACAAAGCCTAGGTCTGGTAAGTTGCGTTAAAAAGACCGTCATTTGGTTGAGGCCACTCTGTCTCTTCTCCGCCAGAAGTAAAGCCAGTCGTCCAAATCGGTATGTAGCTGATCTTGTTGTTTGTGTGTATTGGCTACAACCTCCTTTCCCAACTTTGGTGAAGCGAAAGGTGATAGGCTCAATCCGAATGGGCGTAACCCGGGTACTGGTAACATTTGCCCCATCGAATCTCCAGCCATTTCCTGTCCCTTTCTGCCACCATTATATGGAAGTAGGCATCCTGAGGTTAATGAAGTGGCACCAAACGTGTGGCTGTATGGAGTCCTGATGTAATGTCTGGGGAATTCCATCTTGTATTTCACCTTCTTGAGGAAGGCGTTGAGGGGAGACAGTCCAGAATGGGACGGTTATTCTCCTGAGGGCTTGGGATTTCGCGAATAGCCTGTGTAGAAGGGGGGGGCGGGTTGACGACATTCTCTTCACCTCTTCTATAGCCCCTTTCTTCATCTTTACCATTCTTGCTCGTTAAGAGGTCTTGTTTGTTCCTCGACTTTGGACCGTGGGGAAAGATATAGGGCTTCTTTGCAGTGTCGGCTTTCCTTTTTCCAAAGGAGGCGAACCCATTTGAATCGATGTTTAAAGGCCAGGCTGACGCCTCCCATGTTTTCCACTCCTTGTGCCTGAGTAATAGGGGCCTTGAGTGCGAAGCAGGGAGTCGTGTTCGTCAGTACCTCCTCCCCCGCCCTTTGCCTTGTGAAAATTTCTTTCGGGGTGAGGGGGTAGAGAAGCTGGTGCTTTGTTTGCACTCTGGGCCTGTAGGTGTTGTTTGTGGTTGGAACTAGGTTTGTGCACTGCTCGGTAAGAGGTATGAGGCGATTTTTTGAAGTCCCGTACCCTTTTCGGTTGGTGTTGTATTGGACGACCCCGAGAGGAAACGTTCCCTTTTTCTTTCTGGGGGTACCTGAGGAGGGAGAGAGATGTGCGCTAAGATTCCATTGTCCCGTTTTGCTTTCTCCATTTGAGATTCTTCAAAAACAGTTCTTAGAAAACACTCGATTTTAGCAGTGTCTGATTTCCATAGGAATGTTTGTGGATTCCAGGGCTTCTCTCTCATACTCCCATTAAACTGGTAGCATATGAAGGTGACCTATGTGGCGTCGCCGCCGTCTCCGCGCCTGGTGGAATGCTTTTCATGCATTGCGTCAAAAAACTCTGCGCTTGACACCTTTCTTCCATGTCTGTATGCACCTTTTGTTTCGGGCAGTTGGTGTTGGAGAGAACTACTACCTTGATCATTGGCTCTATATGAGTCAGAGCACTCTGTAGGCGAATAGTGGGTCTTGCTGGACCCCTATTTCTCTTGAAAGTTTCTTGGGGGTTCTCGAGTCGGATCTCTCTTCAAAACATTTTGTCTCAGATTTCTCTGGGGCAAAACGAGAGGGCGGCCATATCCACCAGGAAAGGTGAGTATTTGTCCCATGCTGGGGAAATAATTTCCACTCCTTTAGGGAGGTCTAGACTGATTGCATTTGTCCTGAACATACCATCGAATGTCTCTTTTTGATGCAGTCGTTCAATTGTCTTCACACCTTGAAACACTTTCATTGCTGGTAGAACTCTTCCCCCACACCTGTGCCCTTCATCCTTAGTTTCTTTCTGATTCTTGGGATGTCAGGACCTCTGGGCACATTTCACCCGCCTTTTTCATGATGAGAGCCATAATATTCCTTATGTATCCTAAAGACGATGTTTTCTGCGAGGATTCCTGGTCAATCTTTCCGACTCTAAAGGCTCTTGAGCCTCATGATTGTGACTCACACTTTCTTCTTCGACCTACAGTGTGTTTCTGTCCCAAGGTAGAAAGTCCCTCTCCGTAAGAATCACCATATAGTCATCTGGATGTCTTGCGTGAAGTCTGAGTAGGCTCCCCTAGTTTGTCTAGTCTGATCTTCCCTTCTTTGCTCCGAATCCGATAATGGGTCGCGATCAGTACTCTGGGAATCTTTGCTCTAATCTGTGACCCTCTCGCTCTCTCTATTGGAATGAGGGGGTCGTTTTAGGGATTTAGATGTCGGTGTTGTTCTCTGGACAGGCTAACATAGCGACACTCCGTGAATCATCACCTCTGTGTTGTCTCCCTTGGACACTGGCTCAGAACTGTAGGCACGTGGCTTACTTCGCGATAATGTTCTGGAAAATCCCAGTGAACCGGTCGTGTAGGCACGTGTTGGTCTCTTCGTTGCTCATGGTGCCCACCCAGCCTTTGGGAGAGTTCGTTGATCTTCCCCAAGGCACTCCCCTGTTGGTCGAAAAAGGACGTGGGCGCCTGGCTGATTCTCAGTAATCTTCAGGAAGTACAAGTCTTGATCACTCCGTGGCGTTAAGTCCTATGGTCCTCAGTGCCTGCTCCATAATTGAAGAGTCCGGACGTGTTCTGTTGTCGTAAGGGAGGTTATCCCGCTGAACTGGACTGCAATTGTAGTTGTGGAGAAAAGCATCAATGTTCGGCTCTTGAGCGTGCTTGTGAATCACTCGTTGACTACTCTACGCCTAGTTTGAGCCAGTGAGAGTGCAACGCCGCCCTTTTCCAGTGCGTCCGCATAATGGTGGCGTGTTGCACTGGGGGATCGTATCTGGGCGTTTAGGGAGCATGTGTACTTTGACCTCTTAACAGTGCGGCCCGGACATACGGTCACGTTGCTAGTGCACTAGTACCCTGGTCATGTGCGTGCCGCACTGGTAAGAGACTGTTTTTTCCCATGTCCTGTGCTGTGTGCCCATCTAGGGCTTTCTGTCGAGCGTTGGTACGCACGCACTCTTTTTGCGCCGACGCGCTGGCGCTTCGACGGTTATAGGACCCTGGCAGCGTTGCATGTCTCTTGCCGTCCTGGGTGCTCAGTAGGCACCGGGTCAAATGGATAGGGCTGTTTCACCAGAGGATCTCTCTGAGCCCGTTACGTCAGTATGACCAACACTCGAACTTTGGCTATTGTCTGGAAAGTCCTCATCCGCACCTGTCCGCCAGCGGTGGTAATCCGCCATATTACCTGATTTGGTTGTGATGATGGGCGTGCTTCTTTTGTACGAAGGTGTATGGTCATTTCCTTGCCCCTGTAAGACTCTTCTAGAACATTTGCACCGGTCGTGGGGGCACGTTGTCGGATTATGAGCTTTAGGTTGTAGCCATTTCTTTTCTGGAAATTGTTCTTCTTGCTTAGGATTGGTGGGGCCTGAGTCGTGGACGAGCTGACCTCTTACACCAGTAGTGACTGAAAGGTTTTTTTTTTGTGTCCTTTGATTTCCACGTGGCTACTACTGGTTCCTTCTGCATTATTGTAGTTTCAACCAACAACTGACACTATAACAACCAAATGGAAACACCAATACTCTGGAAGTACTGAGGAGTTTTGAAAAGGACTACCTTGTGAAACACTCTCTTTTGTGACACTAGTCTACTGGTACATAGAATACGCGAAGAGAGAGCGACCGACCGGTCGGTTTCACACTGTCCAGAGTCGCTGGATCAACATCAAAAACTACACCAGTTATGTCCAACAGTTGTCTCTTGACGATTCTCAAACACGATCTGTGGATTCCTTCCTCAAAATTTCTCTCACAATCAAAGAAACATAATGGAACGATCTCACCTTAGTTTCTTGGTCAAACTCGTGTTCGCTCTGGAAAATGAAGTTCAGGGTTATGATAGTACCACTGCGTGTAGATAAACAGCTCCGTACGGTAGCTGGCCGCAAAATAAGTGTCGTAAGGAACACCGGAAGAGGAACGTGCGCAGGAGAGGGGGAGGGGACTGGGGTTGTCTTTTTATAAGAATCGATACAAATCGATAGTTCGACCATTCGCGAATTGTCCGAAAGATCTAAGCAATATTTAATGAGATGGTTGATGAAATATAAAACCACTTTTGGCTGGGTTTGTATGTTTTTTTGTTTTGCTGCTGTGGGTTTTTGTATGCTTGCAAATATATATTTTAAGTACGAGTAACAACAAAAATGCTCCCAAACCGTCGATTTTCGGTTTCGCCAGGTCCAAATTGCGAATTTTGTAGAACGGTTACTAAAAAATCTATTTCTTACCCACTTTGTGTACTCTTTTTCATAAATTTACTTATTAAAGGTCGAAAAAAGGGTCTTTTGGAACCCACTGAATCACTACTTTTCTATTTTACAAATAAAAGCTAAAATTCGAAAATGTTTGATAGCATAGCAACACTAAATTTCCCAAACATGACCGCCATTATTTGTATTCACCGGACTCTAATTCTCTCCCTACTTTTCATTAGCATATCCTCACACAGTCTAACAAAATGCGCGTGCGAGTGACAAATGCGCAAACGCAGGCGGTTGTCTTCTGTCACCAAAATTGACCCAGATATCCTTCTAAGTGGGATACGTCATACGACTAGTACAATGCAAACATACGATTCGTTACGCAGTCGCGTGTGACTTCTCAAGCAAAATTTTGTTTTGACTACCGGCGACTCGAAGTGAAGAATTTCATCAGATTTCTTTGACAGTGTGGTCAAATGCCGAAGAATACATGTAATAACAAAGCAACGAGCACTTCCATTAGGTGGGGGAAAGCGATAGCGAAAGCAAAAAGTGCAAGTTAGCAGCTCAATCCGCTGACCACCACCCCCCCCCCCGAACTCGACCAAATCTGATTGTCGAGCAGCAGTCTTTCGATCAAGTAGGTGTAGCTTTGGATGAACCTGTGCTTCGTGTCGGAAGGAGCTGCTGAAGTTTCGTGTGATAATAATGATGCAGGCAATCAGCGTAGGTCTACTGCCAGAGAAACACTTACATTGATGAAGAGTATGTTCGGAGACAAATCAGTGATCAGACTGCAGCAAAGATCGCTGATTCAGTGAACTGGCCAAGTTAAGAAAGCTGTTTTCATCAGTGGCATGCAGCGTCTGCAACGATCTGTGACTGTGCGTCCGGTGACAAGATGGGGGTTTTCCGAGAAATCAGGCTCTGCTTGTGAGGTTATGTATCATTGCTGTGTCACGTGTTCCACCCTACAACTTTCTCTCTTCTCACCTTGTAAAATTAAGTAAGCGTCTTGAACAATAATTATAGTTGAAATACTATAGTGTGGTGTGTGTGTACTTTTTCCTGTATTTATATTAAGTTAGTGTTTGTTTTACTGGCTTACCTATTTAGCATGCATGTGCATGTTGTTGTAGTTTTGAGAGTGTGTTTGTGTGTGTGTGTGTGTACTTTTTCATTGCATTGTCTATTCTCTATGTGGTGGTTTTTTACTGGCTTACCTATTTAGCATGAGTGTGTAGTGTGAGAGTTTGTGCGAGTTGCATGTGTGTGTGTTTACCTTTTTTTTCATCATCTATTTTATATTTATGTTTGTGTGTGTGCTTACTATTTTATTGTATTATATATATGTGTGTGTGTGTGCAGGACTGCTGTTTAGTGAAGTTTACAGCGCAGACAGCAGTATTCCTGTGACGGATGGATGGGGTCGATGACGTGACCAAAGGCTTTCGACATCAACAGTCCATGGTCCTGGGCTGTGGTTGAAGCTGGCCTTGCCGCAAGTTTTCTGCATCACAGCCATTCAGGGACTGGCCCACAACACCTAAGAGCCTGTTCAAGAGGGGGGCGGTCGCACACACAGTGTCAAGCAATGTTTGACTGCGGCTGTCCGTGCTGTCACCGTTGCATTACACAAGAGATGGAGTGAAGTTTCAGACGACGGTGTTGCATGGGGATGATGTTGTACAGTGTGGTGATTCAAATTAGGGTGATGCTGATGGCAGTTGGGGGCTGAAGAGGTGTTCAATTAGGGGAGATGGTGTGCTGATGCAGTTGGGGGGATGATGGTGATTCGGTTAGGGGAGATGATTGCAGTTGGGGGGGATGATGATGGTGAATGATTCAATTAGGGGTGGATGCTGATGCAGTTGGGGGGGATGAAAGTGATGGGTGCAGTTCTACGGTTTGATGACAGTGATTAGTGATGGAGATGATAACAACATGGTTGCTGTCGATGTCACGTTTCATTTGATGGAACGTGGCATAACGTGGCTTCACATCAAAAATTTCTGCCAATGCTGCACTATCAATGAAAAAGCTATGTTGGACAGAATAGGAAAAGGGCCAAGAGGTGGTGAGGGGCATGGCCCCTGTATTGTGAGAAACTACACTGGTTCTTCAAAGGAATTGGAGAAGGAGGCAGCTGTGCGCATGTGGCGACGCTCGTTGAGAAGATCGGCATGCGGAACATACATGTTCTGTGAGGCGATCGGTAGCATATAGGCGGTGTGTGATTGAGAATATGTATAACGTAAAAAAAACTTGAATGAGTCAACACTGTGGACAAGAGGTGGGTTACAGCTTTGCGCAAAAAAGCTAAGGAAGCCAACGAGGGTGTGACGCCGTCGTCGGAGCTCTGAACTGCTGGTGCTGCAACATTCTGCAGGCCTACTACGGAATGCCATCCATGCAGAAACTGGGGGGACCCTGCCAAATGAAGGAGGCCATTCTGGGCTTTCTTTTCAGCATGATCTGATGACAGTCCACAGCACATGAAACTGTCAGGGCCCACAGTCATGGTTCTTCTACATCTCGCAAAGCAGTCGCCAACGGTCAGCAGCAACCACGCAACAAGGAGAATGTGGGCACCACCTCTCTTTAGATGGGCCTTGATGGCTTGTGCCAATCTCTGAGAGAAAGTCAGAACTTCTCCTCAACAGGATCCAGCTATGGGCGCACGCCAAAATGCCAATGAGGGCTTAACGGGGGCAGATTGGGCAAGATGCCCAACGGTCACGTTGGTGCCAGCAGGGGTCATGTGCAGTAGCTTATGCTGTGTGCACTTCACCAGGGCTGTTCTCACCTTTCTCAGGTGATGACAAAGCTTGGTTCCGCTCCCTCCAGCAACCTACAGCAGTACCAGGCAACACTGGACCTGAGAGTGTGTTATCAGGCTGATGACGACTGCGCCAGCCAAAAAACGGCGGTTTTTTAACGGAACAAATGTGAAAAAGGGCACCAGAACACAAGAGGACAGTCATTAAGGACAGGAATGTTTGAAATGACCTGGTGGGTAGATTGTGTTGCAAATTTTCTTCCGTGAAAGACTTCATAAACTGTATATATATTTTTGAATGTTTTCTTCGTTTTTTCAAATCGGCAATTTTGGCCAGGTGACATTTTTTATAACAAATATCGCAAGAACAAAAGTTAAAAGTTGAAATTTGACACTGCATACTAGAATAGTGATGTTAACCATGATGTGGTATTGATATATTATGATAAATGGAATATTTTTTTTTTACAATTTTTTCTATTTCATTTTTTTCAAATTTAGAAAAATATATCGCATAACCCAAATTTGTTTTCCAATCTAAGAAAGTTAAAAGCATGCGTCATTGCAGACAGCAATTCTGAAAAACAATCGCAAGATTAGCATATAAATTTTGTGGTTACGCATCATTTCCAAATTTTTGTTACGTTTTCGTCCCAAAAAACGGCTTCAAAGTCGACTTTTTTGAAAAATTTTTTTTTTTATTTAAAAATTTTTTTAACAAGTGTTTTAATGATTTTAAACTATTTGAGTGATAAAGCCCCAAACACCATTTTTTCCCTTTTTTTGTGTGCAGCATGATTACTTTTAAAAAAAGTTTAATTATGGATTTTATATCGGCATGAACAAGAGCAATATTTGCAGGTATAAGCCCTAGGGATTGAGAGAAAACATGCAAAAATCTAAGATATCTCAAAATAAAGGATCAATGATCAAATTGGTGAACTACCACAAAAAGTCATTTTGCTTGGCAACAGAAGTGCAAAACCGATTTAGTGGCAGTCAAGGGATATTAAAATTATGTTTCAAGTATTTACACATGTTAAATCAACTTTCAAATTTCAGCAGACTAGATCACGCAGGAAGAAATGTTTCAAGGGAGATAAGAGGCCAACTGCCCCTAGTGCAAGCAGTCTCCAGATCTGAACGAGAGGTAGGATGGGAGAATCTCCTCAGCACTGCTTGCCATAAGGCTTCCAACACAGAACGGACTCCACTGGCACCACTGCTGGATCCATCAGACTTGTCCTGCAGCCTCAGTTCTATGGGGTAGTGGTCACTCACGGTCACAGCCTGCACACATCAGGTTTAACCATTAAAGCCCTGCTAATCCAACTACAGATCCCTCTACAGTATCTCTTGAGCAGAGTTGGGAGGACGTAACTATTAATGGTGCCTCTCAACGAGTATTCCACATCAATCCCTCACGACCGTTTTAAGTCTGAATCAAACAATTGCTCGTTCCCTCTAATAACTTCAAGCACTGAAGCTACAAACAGAAAATAACTATTTTGTGCCTCTTGCATGTTGGATCCTAAGAACCCTTGTTCAGATCTTCCATCTGATGTAAAGTTTTCAGAAGATAGATTTTAATGCAATTTTGGCCCAATTTGAAATTCAAAGTATCCTAAGAGCGGATGATGCCCAACAGTCCACTTCATTTTTCAGCCAGACACCCAAGGTCTGATACAGCTTTGTTCCAGTTTAAAATGCAACCAAGATAGTATGCCCTCCTAGATCACCTCTGTGGGCAGTTACAAACTGCTTGTGGATAAATGTCCTAGTAAGCACCAAGCAAGAACAGCAAACTTAACCATGTCCTAAGCTACCTGATGAAAATATAACCGCAATACATGACATTGCAACCCACCCGAAACCTTAAATGGATGGCATCTTGAGGATTGCTGTCCTATCTTGCATCTCCTCATTAACCTTGGTACATCTTCAGTTTATTTACCTACTATGCCACCAGATGACGAACAAAATTCAAGCAAGTCTAAAATAAACTATGAATCCTGCATAAATATTTACATATCGCTCTCCTCCACTGTTGGAACAGCCTTTTCCATTTATAAAATCGTAACCTTGACTTCCATTAATACCGTGGAAAAAACCCAAACCATCATCAATTTCATTGGTACATCAAAATCTAAATACTGATTTCAGACAACTCTTGATGTATTGTATAGCCTTGGTGTCCCACAAAAGGCACAGTAAAAGCAGGCTTTTAAGACTTAAATTGTAACTTCTATTGGTTTCTTTGTTTTTGTACTGTACCTGATCATAAGACAGTCCATACCGAGTCTGGAAATCAAAGGTCTGGGCACTCTGTGTGACCACAGCATTTTGGAGACTTCTGGATATGATGAACCTGGTAGCAAGGAGAAAACAAGTTACACATGTACATAACCTACTTGGCCAGCCAAAATAACACTAAAATATGTAACGTGCACCAGCTTTCATAATACCAATCAAATCGATTACCAACGATACAATCTCAACTTGTGAAGAAAATATTGGACTGTATGACCACCACAAGCCATGTAAAAAGGAAAAAGAAATTGTATAACATGTCTTAACTCCCTGCAGTTCTTTTCCTTGATATTCAATCACTGGCGACCGATGTTCTTTTGTTGTTGAAATTTTTGCATCTGAAAACATTTTGTGGTTATTAACTCGACAGGGAATTCAGGAAAAAATCACATGGTTGCTAAAAAAAAAAATACCGTGGGTTCAAATGTGAACCAACATAACGGTAAATATATTCTGAAAGGAAAATGGACAATGTGACCAGTAGATTAAAAAAAAAATGAACTGTTTGAAAACAAAGAAAATAATTTATTTTCTGTTTTAGATATTTGTTGTTGCTAGATAACATAAACGTAATAAAATAGCTTACCCTACTCATGCTTCATATGAAAATACTGCCTTTTTGAAAGAACTAAGATCCACTTCAGGAAAACTACACTCCACCCCACAAAGTCTGAAGGTTGATCATGGAAATAAAACGGCACAGTCCTCATTTCACAGTCCTACACAGGAACACGCTTGGTAGGACTTGGCAGTTTCTTAAATACTGTAAAATTTGAAATGATGGCTACAAGAAGTAATTTCTGAAAGCGTTTTCAAGTAAAAAGAAACATCCAGTAAAAGATCAGATGAAATAGAAAAAAATTACCGATATACTGAAATGCTTCTCTGGTGGGGAACTGGAAGTGCAGATTCCGAAACAGGGTAATGCACACACACATTTATATACACTTTCTCATAAACATACTCGCTCACACGCCCATTTCTAGCCTTTACCAAAGGAAAGTCTGGTCAGCAGTGGATGTTTTGACCATTATGACTATTGATAGTTTTTTTTTTAATGATACCCGTGAGTAGTATAAGGCCCAATAACTGCTTCATTTCTAGCATGTTGGTCTCTTTCCATGCAGCAAATCTATATTTTCTTATTTGGTATGGCCTTGCCTGCATCTGCTGGATCATTTGTTGTCGTTTGATTCTGCGACTAATTTTTGCACTAAATCATCTGTGATAAAAAGAGAAAAAATATGTACATTTGTCCCCACTGGGCTGTTCTTTCAGACCAGGATTCCCTAGAAAATCAGGTGAAGTTGGCTGAAACCCATCAGCTGACTGAATGTCAACACTGACCAACTCTTCACCACACCCCTTTCTTTCACCATGTGCTCAGCTTGGCTTACCATGCTGCGATCTACCACCTACTCTGCCCTAAGCCCTACCCTTGCATCGACTGGTCTGTATGGGTGAAAGACCTTCCGTCATATGACGGAATTCCGTCATGGGTAAATTTCCCAAATGTGATTTTCCGACATGGGCTGATTGTCAAAATGGTTCATTCCGAATCCGAGTAAATCAGGGAGCAATATTTTTTCTTGGATTTTATTTCCGACACTTGGGGAGTTTGACTGTTACAAGGTTCGTAGGGGCCTTTTAAGTCCTTATGACACGGAAACCAACCCGCGCTATGATGGGCCTGCCTAGCAGACGAATTTTAGCCTGGCTCTTCCTACCACTGTTCAACTGTTCAACGCATTCCAGTCCCTTTCTTTCCTCTTTGACTGACCAGGGACCGTACAGCAGCTGTACGGTCCCTGGACTGACTGAGTTCCCAAGTGAGTAGCTGACCTCATAACAGGCGCGTCATAGGCTAGTGTGGCCTTGGTACAGACGAAGACGCTGGTTTAGATGCGCCGTGCGGTGCTAACTATCGCAGCATTGTACTGTGTCATAATTTCCATACAATTTTTTCTTACAATGTACATTTCAGCTCTGGGCGTACTTGTAACT
>CM031604.1:69431629-69453893 GCA_018398815.1 Conus ventricosus
AATTTCGTCAGATTCGGTTTCAGAGAGAGGTTCAAACAATAGTTCAAAGGTTTCAGCTGACAATTGGAGATGGTTCCCCTGCCTACATACAGACTGTAAACAGGGATGAGCGAGATGAATCGATGGCGGATGCAGTGATCATTTTTTGTTGAAAATCTATGGCTCAAATGGCCCACTGTGACCAACTTCTATGGGCCATTTCCAAATGTTATGGGTCATTGTAAAACGGAACCAAACAGATGAAAAAGCACACTACTTTTCGTGTGTGAAAAGCGCTCCAAAACAAGGCTCTGGGGTAGATGAAAGATTGCTTCTGATTGGGCAGACAAAGACCGCCTGATTGTAGTCTGCAGACCAGACCGCCTGATTGTAGTCTCATCCAGTGACATTTTACGTCACATTAGCTGTCGCTGGGTAGCAGACAAATTTTGTTGGGGAGTCTACAGACTGTGAGCGCCCAGCACTCTTGTGTCGAAACTTTACAACGATGCGCTGATCGGCGCACAGCTCAAGATTTTTTTTATTTATGCGCCAATGGCGCAAGGCGCGGACATAAAATCACTGTGGATGGGATCCAGAGTTTTCAGGTAGAGAGGTCTCAGAGAACCTTAGGCAGTCTGACCATAGTGCAGCTTTGAGGGGATCAGAACCTTCAGTGGTTTTATTTGTCTTTTCATTGCGAGATATTAGGATCAGAACCTGGCAGATGGAGATGAAGAATACACTTACATTTCATGCAAAGTAATTGTAGCAGCTTAAGCTTGAACAGAAGTATTTAAACCAGTAAGGCTGAACAAAAGATATGTGGATGAATAACGAGGGACTCTTACTTCATATGCAGTGGGTTGTGCTGGTTTAGACAGTACCTTAAAGCCAGAAACGGTAAATGCCTCTTGGTTCTGAATTTTACTTCACTGCAGAACTACCACAGCTGGTTTCGGGTTCAGACGTGGAGCTGTGCTCCCAAAATTGGAATGTGGACCCGGAATGTTCCAGTCAAATATTGTTGAATCTTTGTGGAGAGGAAATGAATACGGTTGACATTTCATTCCATCTCTGCATCTTCATTATCGTACCATAGAGGAGAAAATGTGTTACGAAGAACCAGTTGTTTTTTTTTTTGGTGCCAGGAAGTTGTTTGCCCCCTGCCTACCGTTTTTTTTTTTTTTTACCTGTGGAGTTTCCAGGGGCAGATGGAAGTCCGTTGACCTCGTTATCTCCACACATGGTCAGTCTTTGAAGGGCTCCAAATCGGAAGGAGGAGCTGCCTTTGCTGTGTGTTGCACAACGGCTGCCTCTCAGATGTTCTGACTACATCGCCATAGACAGCTGTCTGCACTGATGAGCTGACAGCCGTGTCCTGGCTCTTCAAATGATTTGTAAATCAAAATACATGAAGTGTACACCTTTCTGAAATCCGATGGAAACAAAATAGCTTTTGATTGGAATCCCGTCATGTTGGCATGCAGTGAAGTGCTTATCGACTTGCTAAGAATGCCGCAAGTAAAGAATGAGCTGAAATTTAAAGATCAGGCTTGTGGTAAAAGACCTGACAAGAGGAGTGGAACTTGCAGACTGACAACGCTTCGAAATCTGCCAAAATCTGGATGTTTTGTTTATACCTTGTGCTTCGGGAAGCTGCAGAGAAGAAAGTCTGCCATTTGTGCACATCCCACTCGTATCTTAAGAGGTGACGAGGCTCCATGGTGCATTCCATATAATGTACATTCCACATAAAACATGCTGTTATGAAGTACTGGAATTTACATGTCGGACAAAAACACTTCGTAGCAGACTCCATGAAGTCGTGTTCTACTTGATGTGAATTGCATGTTTCTGAAAGAGAAACATTTTTAATGTAAGATTTTTTTTGGACGAAAGATTTTAAGGAAAATTGGTTTTTAGAATTGACGAGTTGAGCGTGTATGGCCCTTTTTGTAAATAAAACTTATTTTGAGAGTTGAGTTCAAAGAAATGGCAGCCCTGACGTGGTCCTTTGTGGTAAACTAGGCTATAAGCAACATAATTTCTCAACAGACATTTCTGCAATGCATGGTCAGCAGTTGCAAATGAAGCTTAAGCACAGCAGTGATGAAGCCTCCATGGTTGGCTGGCCAGTAAACACTATGGCTCAAGGAATATTTATAGATAATTCTGAAGATGCATCTGCTGCTATAACAACATGGCTTCTCAAGTCTCATTCCTCGACGGGTCCATTATGCAGCTGTATTTAAATCCCTGGTCCTGGCACCCATGTCCTTTTCTCCGATTTTCCTTTCTGCTGGAATCTTTAGCTGTATGTTACCTTGTGCATCCAGAAATTGGAAGTTTAAAAAAAAAACTTTACAGCTGTCCGAGATATAGTGATTGAAACCTCTTGTTGGGGTTCTTGATTATGTCAGCATCGAGGCAATGAGGTGGCTGATCATCTCAATGCCGCAAACAAAATTGTCTAGGTCATCTAGTCCTTCGAAAGACTATAAACCAAGATTCCGTGTGCGAACGCACGCAAAACGTCTTGCACACGTAAAACCCACCAACTTTTGGAAGAGAAGGCCAGTTTGGCTGTTGGTATGGATTACACGTTACACATAGCATTCACCCTGCTTGAGAAATGGAAAGAATGAAGTAAGGAAGGGTTAATGATATTGACTGGAAAACACGAGAAACGACTGAAGCGCCAGCTGGCAGCTCTTCAGTCTGCACTACCTGGGTAGGCAGCCCGTTGTGTAAACGAGTAGATTTAGAGCTTGGTCTCTGAGGATAGGTGCTATACAAGTATTCATAATAATAATAATCTCTGTATAGAACTGAAACCCAAATTCCGTAGTTACACTAGTCTTCTTGCAAGAAGAAACATATTTAACAAACTTTTTTTTGTCTGTCGAACCAAAGAAATTCCAGGATATGCTACTGGTGGCTGTAAAGAAATTTTGTGCTGAATACACACCAGCTGCCATTTTGTATACACTTGTTTCTTTCAAAAGGCCAGGAGGCTGCATGACATGTTCAGGGATGTTTACATTGGACATAAGCAGTTTATAGTACACTCCATGCAGACCATACTCGGATGTTTATATTGGACATAATTTACAGTAGACTCCATAAAGACCATATTTAGGGATGTTTTCCATTGGCCACGATTTTTTAGTTTCTAAAGGATAGTTTTCAGTTGATCTGATTTGTGAAAAGTAGACCCAGTTTTCAGATCTTTTGAGCAGCCAGTTGCTGAGACATACGGGTAACATCACAGCGTGGCCAGGATACGAAAATTTTGGTATATGTATGTGGACAGTCAAGAAATTTACTAGGCATCCAGGGTGGTGGAAGAAAATATAACCATAATTAGCTATGCGAAGACTGGGACTGGCAGGGTTATAAACGGGGCTTGCCCTACACTTTTTAATTAAGTATAAATGACAGAAGTGAATTATTGTAAGCAAGCGTTACTTTAATCTTTGGATTTAAATTCTGTTTATCCTCCATAGTTGGCTTGGTTATGGACGTGACCTGCTGGCTGACAAGCAGGTGGTCCAGAAATGGGCCACGTACTTGGAATGCATTCAAATGAGCAGTTGGCCTTGATTGGCCTGTGTAGTCCATGGCCACAGCTTCCAGGCAATAGGGTTAGTCTAACATTCAGTATTCAGTTGAGACAGATGGTGAAATTGTATTGTGCTAAAATTTAGTCCCTGAAAATTAGCAAGTTGTCAAAACAGGATTCCCAAGTTCGGATTTCTTTAGTTGTAACCGTCAGGGTAGTTGGGCTGGTTGGAGTGTACTGCCATGCTTGATGGAAGATCTCTGTGGGCATATGGTGCGTTAAATACTTTGAGGTGACGGCCTTGCAAGAGTAGTTTCTGCTTGACCAAATCTTTAGCTGTTCAAAACTAAGGAATGAACTTAGACACGTTTTCATGGAGACCTGTTTTTAGCAAGATGTGTGGTTTTCTGGTGACCCAGAATGAGTGTTCAAGACTTCAGGGTGTTTACAGCACCCCCAATAGAGCATTTGTGTCGGGGCTGTGCTGTAAATCCCCTGAATGAGTCTGGAAAACTCGTTCTGGGCGGGTTTATTTTCTGTAGTTTTCACGCCCATGTCATTTGAGGGAGTAAGTAGCAAATTCTTGTGTGAACATGTTCTTGGTGGACAATTGGTAAACACATCTTGCATGCCCATTCAGGAAAGTTTTTGTATACACAGCATGAGGTGAAGTTGAACAGCAGAATTACGACCTTGTAATTAAAAGGAGAGACCATGAATTGTCCCCTTTTTTTGTGCGTGTGCCAGTTGCAAAATGATCAAAACATTCAACCATAAAGCATGCACAACAGATTATCAAATATTTATTGCATGGACTGGATTCATCAGCTAGTCCCTGAAAGTGGGCCAGAGAATAAAATGCAATGAAAATTAGGGGGTGGAATAGCCATCTTGAAGAAAAATTCCTGAAAAAATATAAAAGGGGGCTGGAGATTTAAAGGTTTCTCCCAACACAAATTGATGCCCCGAGTTCATATTTCTCATTACTGCCCCTTCCCACATCCCCAATACAAAGTTGCACAGTAATCATTAGGTCAAGTATATACACCAAAAATAAACTTCATAAAATTCAATAGTAGTATGCTACTTAACCCTTGACTGCTCTGGCACGAATGGCGTTCGAGATGGTTTCGGGAAAGCTGTGTGCCCTTGAACGAACGGCGTTCGAGATAATTTCATCAAATTCGGCGATTTAAAGAAGGGAGGCAAGGAGAAAAAAATTGTTTTAAACGGTTGCAGGGACCCTAAAGGACGGTTTCTTCCTTTCGCGGGTCAGCTGACTGACCGGCTCCGTCCATTCGGTCAATAACTTCGGCAAAGTTCGGAGAGTTATTCTCGGTTGAAATTGAAGATGGCGAGTCGAGCAGGCAGTTCGATCAGGCGCGTGCCATCTTCAACTTCATTATCTCGACTTCAAACCGAGCGATACCGGCGCAAGTGGGCCGAATTGGAGAGTGACGAGCCGATTCTGTGTACATTGAGTGCCCCCTCCCTCCTTTCGTGAGGTGGGGAGGGGGTTTTGGACAACTGCCAGCGTCCAGTGCGAGGGGGGCGTGGCACTCGTCAGTCGGAACTTGTTTCAGAATGGACAGGCCAGTGCCGATTGCCCAAATCTCGACTTCTTCACGGGTGACCCAGGTAAACATTGGCAATTTCAAGCCCATGGTTTTTTGTGGCGTGTGTGCGAGAGAGCAGTGCTTGTGGTGCTATGTGTACGTACATGCGTGTGTGCGCGCTGCTTTGAATATGGTGCTTGTGCACACTGTGTTACCCAAATGTGCGTCGTCGACTATAATTTGCATTTACTGGCAGTAGTGTGCCATCCTCCTGTCCACAGGTTCTGTGGGTGTATTCTCTGCAACACCAGTATTTTCAGTTAATGTGCTTTCATCATCTATGGTGTGGCCTTTTGGTAGCTCAGTCCTATCTTTAGCAGTCTTGTTTTTTTTTTGGGGGGGGGTTGGTTTTGCAATGTTTTATTTATTACCTTCTATGGTAATGGCTTTTTATCAATCCACTTAAGTTTTTTTTCTCTTACTTTCTGCGTACGCAGGCTGCGGCCACTCCCTGTATAGCCAGGCGTGGAGTTGTGTGCATGACCCTTTTTTATCCCGCCATTATCCACTTAGTTCATGAGTGAACCAAACACATGTGCAGACAGATGCTGTGGATAATGTTCAATTCCCTTTCCCACGTTACCTGGGCTGGATTGCCCCCCTATATGGGTTGCTAAACATTTTAGGCATTGTCAAGCTTTGTGAATACAGATGTTTGTCCTGAAGTTCAAAGGATGCTAACACCAGTTTTTGTGGTATTTCATTGTGATTTTAGTGCTATAGTTATGTTCTGTATTATAGTATCTAAGATGTCAATTGAAAGAGCACTGGCATATCGGTGAACCTACCTAAGGAAAAAAAAAATTGTGTCCCTTGTTTACCTGGATTGTACTGTACCCCAGAAATGCATAAATTTATCATAAAACAATTGTGGGTTGTAAATTCGCTACCAAATATTTACACAGGTCTTCAGTAAACACTAAATGAGGTTTTTAACTAAACCTAGTTTATATTAAATACTTACCATCTCATTAAATATTGCTTAGATCTTCGGACGAAGTCGCGATGGTCGACTATCGATTTGTATCGATTCTTATAAAAGACAACCCCAGTCCCCCTCTCCTGCGCACTTCCTCTTCCGGTGTTCCGTCTAGCGTCACTTTTATTTTCCAGGCTATCTGCCTTAGGATACCTCCCTGCTATTACGGAACACAGTGCAGGGGACGGCTGGGAGGGTTTAACGGTTAATGAGATGGTAAGTATTTAATATAAACTAGGTTTAGTTAAAAACCTCATTTATATTTCATACAACCATCTCATTAAATATTGCTGACTATCAGCAAGGAAAGGGGGGACTGTGTTGTCTAATTGAATCAATAAACATTGCCTGAACTTCCAGTTATACTTCCAAACAGGAGATTGGGGTAAGGTACACTCAATAACAAACATTTGTAGACTTACCCCTAGTTCCCCTGCATTCTGCCCTTCTTTGTGTCTCGCCGGGACTGCTGCTTGGGCCGCAACCATTGCAGGTAGTCTCAGCTTGCCATCTTCAGACCTCTGGGCGATATCCCTCAGGTAGTGTCTTACGAAGACTGAAGGTGATTGCCAATACGCCGCTTGCATGACGTGTGCCAGAGATGTTGTGGTCGATGCCATAGTTGTCGCCCAGGCTCTTATCTCATGTGCTCTAGCCTTCAGGTTTTCTTGACTCGCACGAGATTTTGACCCATCCTCCAGGTTGAGAGCTACATACGCTTGTTTGATTGTAGTCTTTAACCATCTAGAGAACGTTGCTCTGGAGATATCCGATGTGTAAGAGGTGTTGATCGAGAGAAACAGTGCCTTTGTGAAACGATCGAAATTTGCTTGATCTAGCTCTGTATTCTTTGAGCGCTTTCACTGGGCACAACGCCACATCCAACCCTTCTGGATCTATGTCCCTTGAGAGAGGTTTAATCTGGATGGTAGGCGGGAAGTCCTCTGGATTCTGGTTTTTGGCCAAAAATGGCAAGAACTGGACGCTGATTGAGCCATTAGTTGCATGTGCCACCCGTTCTTAAGGCCAGACAGGTTAGTGATTTCTGACACTCTTCTGCCCGTCGCCAGTGCCCCCAGAAATGCCGTTTTATATGCGAGCTCCTTGAGAGGAAGTAGTTTATTATCTTTGAATTTCTTTCCCTTGAGGTAGTTCAGAACCACTGCTAAGTCCCATTGGGGTAAGAACTTGGTGACCTTCTTGGTTAGGTTCGCTGCTCCCCTGATAAGATCTGTCACTGCTTTGTCTTGCGTCACGTCCTTTGTTGACGCTGCTCTTAAAACCGAGGCAATGGCTGCTCTTCTAGTTTTGAGAGAGACTGCCGAAAGGTTTCTTGAGTGGAAAATTTCTGCCAAATGGTTGACAATGTGGCGTGTACATGGTTTGAGAGGATCTCTGACCTTGTTTCTAATGCACCATTTTCTCCAGTCTTCCCAATGGTGGTGGTAGACTCTCCTGGTTGAGGGTCTAGACTAGCTTCTATCAGCTTGATAGCGCCTTTCCCCAGTCTCCTTTTGAGCAAGTACTTGCGCATAATTTCCATGCGTGCAAGTTGAGTGTTGCTGCGTTGCCGTGCGTTATCCCCGACCTTGGTTGCCTGATGTGCTTGTTTTGTAGTCTCAGGTCCATTGGTTGTTCGTGACAAGCCTTGAGTAGCGTGGGGAACCACTCTTTTGTCGGCCAGAAGGGGGTTACCAAGATGAGGTTTGCTCCCTCCCTCTTTGCTTTCTCTATCACTTGGGGGATGAGATTCAGGGGCGGGTAAGCTAACAGGCCCTTCCAGTTGCACTCCATCGCGTCCACTTTCCATGCCTGTGGGTCTGGGACTGGCGAGATGTAGGTGGGGAGCCTCGCATTGAATTTCGTCGCAAAGAGGTCTACATGTGGTCTGCCCCACTTTTCCCAAACCACCTGTAGTTTCTCCTTGACTATAGTCCACTCTGTAGGGATGATCTTGTCCGGGCGGCTCAGAAGGTCGCCATTATGTTTGCACTGCCGGCTATGTGTTTCGCCGACAGATTCCACCCCTTGGCATGCGTCCACAGTAACAACTGTTCCGCTCTGATTGAGAGATTGGGGGCATGAGTGCCTCCCTGTTTATGAGAGACACCACTGTGTTGTTGTCCGACCTGACTAAAATCTCTCCTGGCGGGATCCAGACCTGCAGCTCTTGGAGGGATAGGGCTACCGCCTCTAATTCCAGTCTGTTGATATGGTAGCCTGCATATTCCTGTCCCATGTCCCACTGACTGTGTGTTCGTTCATGTGGCCTCCCCAACCGTGCTCCGATGCATCTGTGTACACTGTTGCCAGAGGCGGAGGCAGAGTGATTGGAGACGATGCCTTCAGCCAATCGTGGTCGAGCCACTGTTGGATTGTGTCCTTGAACCAGGGTTGTATATTTGTTGTTGTTGTTGTTGTCGTACCCTGGCTAAAAGACTCCAGGGATCATCCAAACAGCCGAAATACTTGAACACTATGGTACAAATGCATCAGCTGGGGATGAGAACATTACGTGTGTGACCGTTTTTGATTACCCCGCCACATGGGCAGCCACACTCCGACTTCGGGGGATTTTAGAGACTGATAATGGTATGCTAGGAGCTTGTCACGACTGAAGACAATCCCCGCATAACTATGCACAGCATATAAACATTTTGATGTAGCCTTGGTGTTCTAGCCTATGTCAATTAGCCCGACACAGCCTTAAGCCCAGGCAGAGGGTTGTATACTGATTTTCTGGTTCCAACGATCTCTGACCTGGGAAATCGGCTGGCTACTTCCCATTGCAGGGGCCTCTTGTGAAGTCTCCCCAATGGTAACAGGGGGGCTAGAGACTCCATCCTGCCTAGTACTGCAAAGAGATTCCTGGCTGAGACTGACTGGAGTGGTAGTAAATTGGTTAGTTGTGCCAGAAGGGCCTCCACCCTGGCCTTGCTGGGTTGGACCGTGTAAGCGTTGGTGTCGAATTCCATCCCCAGATATGTAAACTTCCTGGAGGGAGTGAGTTCGGACTTGTCCAACCTGATTACAAAGCCTAGGTCTTCTGTAAGCTTGCGTAAGACCGTCATTTGGTTGAGGCACTCTGTCTCCTTCTCCGCCAGAAGTAGCCAGTCGTCCAAATAGGTATGTAGCCTGATCTTGTGTTTGTGTGTATTGGCTACAACCTCCTTCACCACTTTGGTGAAGACGAAAGGTGATAGGCTCAATCCGAATGGGAGTACCCGGTACTGGTAACATTTGCCCCCCCATTCGAATCTCAGCCATTTCCTGTCCCTTTCTGCCACCATTATATGGAAGTAGGCATCCCTGAGGTCTAATGAAGTGGCCCAATCGTGTGGCTGTATGGATCTCCTGATGTTGTCTGGGGATTCCATCTTGAATTTCACCTTCTTGAGGAAGGCGTTGAGGGGAGACAAGTCCAGAATGGGACGGTATCCTCCTGAGGGCTTGGGAATTGCGAATAGCCTGCTGTAGAAGCCGGGTGACGACATCTTCTTCACCTCTTCTATAGCCCCTTTCTTCTCATTTCCCCATCTTGCTCGTCTAAGAGGTCTTGTTGTTCCCTCGACTTTGGACGTGGGAAAGATATAGGGCTTCTTTGCAGTGTCGGCTTTCCTTTTTCCCAAAGGAGGCGAAACCCATTCTGAACGATGTTTAAGGCCCAGGCTGACGCTCCCATGTTCTTCCACTCCTTGAAACCTGAGTACATAGGGGCCTTGAGTGGAAGCAGGAGTAGTGTTCGTCAGTCACCTCCTCCCCCCGCCCTTTGCCCTTGTGAAAATTTCCTTTGGGTTGAGGGGTAGAGAAGCTGGTGCTTTGTTGCACTCTTGGGCCTGTAGGTGTTGGTTTGTGGTTGGAACTAGGTGCACTGCTCCGGTAAGAGGTACTGAGGCGATTTTTGAAGTCCCGTACCCTTTTCGTCTGGCTGTTGTAATTGGACGACCCGAGGAACGTTCCCTTTTTCTTTCTGGGGCGTACCTGAGGAGGGAGCGAGTTCGTGGCCTCAGATTCCATGTCCCGTTTTGCTTTCTCCATTTGAGATTCTTCAAACAGTTCCTTAGAAAACACTCGATTTTAGCAGTGTCTGATTTCCATAGGAATGTTAGTGGATTCCAGGGCTTCCTCTCTCATCTCCATTAAACTGGTAGCATGAAGGTGGACCTGTGAGCGTCGCGCCGCCGTCTCCGCCGCCTGGTGAATGCTTTTCATGCATTGCGTAAAAAAACTCTGCGCTTGCCTCCTTCTTCCACTGTCTGTCTGCACCTTGTTTCGGGGCAGTGGTGTTGGAGAGAACTACTACCTTGATCATTTGCTCTATATGAGTCAGAGCACTCTGTAGGCGAATAGTGGCGTCTTGCTGGACCCTATTTCTCTTGAAAGTCTTGGAGGGTTCTCGTGTCGGATCTCTCTTCAAAAAGTTTTGTCTCAGATTTCTCTCGGGGCAACGAAGAGGGCGGCCATCATCCACCAGGAAAGGTGAGTATTTGTCCCATGCTGGAAATAATTTCACTCCTTTAGGGGGTCTAGACTGATTGCATTTGTCCTTAACATAACACTCGAATGTCTTTTTGATGCAGTCGTCAATTGTTTCACACCTCTTGAACACTTTCTTGCTGGTAGAAACCTCTTCCCCCCACACTGTGCCCATTCATCCTTAGTTTTCTTCTCTGATTCTTGGGATGTCAGGACCTCTGGGCACATTTCACCCGCCTTTTCTATGATGTGAGCCATAAATTCCTTATGTCTCCTAAAGACGAGTTTTTCTGCCGAGGATTCCTGGTCCATCTTTTCCGCCTCTAAGAGCTCTTGAGCCCCTTCATCGAATTGTGACTCACACTCTTCTTCTTCCGACCTACAGTGTGTTTCTGGTCCCAAGGTAGAAAGTCCCTCTCCGTAAGAATCACCATATTCATCTGGGATGTCTTGCGTGAAGTCTGAGTAGGCTCCCCTGGTTAGTCTAGTCTGATCTTCCCCTTCTTGCTCCGAATCCGATAATGGGTCGCGATCAGTGACTCTGGGAATCTTTGCTCTACTCTGTGTCCCTCTCGACTCTTCTCTATTGGAATGAGGTCGTTTTAGGGATTTAGATGTGGTGTTGTTCTCTGGACAGGCTACATAGCGCACTCCGTGAATCATCACCTCTGTGTTGTCTCCCTTGGACACTGGCTCAGAACTGTAGGCACGTGGTTCACTTCGCCGAATGTTCTGGAAATCCCAGTGAACCGGTCGTGTAGGCACGTGGTCTCTTCGTTGCTCATGGTGCCCACCCAGCCTTCGGGAGAGTTCGCTTGATCTTCCCAAGGCACTCCCTGTTGGTCGAAGGACGCTGGGCGCTGGCTGATTCTCAGTAAATCTTCCAAGGAGTACAAGTCTTGATCACTCCGTGGCGTAAGTCCTTGGCTCCTCAGTGCCTGCTCATAATTGAAGAGTCCGGACGTGTTCTGTCTGTCGTAAGGGAGGTTATCCCGCAGAACTGGACTGCCATTGTAGTTGTGGAGAAAAGCATCAATGTTCGCTCTTGAGCGTGCTTGTGAATCCACTCGTTGACTACTCTCAAGTAGTTGAGCCCGTGAGAGTGCACGCGCCCTTTCCAGTGCGTCCGCACTAATGGTGGCGTGTGCACTGGGATCGTATCTGGGCGTGAGAGCATGTGTACTTTGACCTCTTCTCAGTGCGCCCGGACTACGGTCACGTGCTAGTGCACTAGTACCCTGGTCAGTGCGTTCGCACTGGTACTGTGACCTGTCCCATGTCCCTGTGCGTGTGCACTAGGGCTTCTGTCGAGCGTTGGTACGCACGCACTCTGTTCTTGCGCCGACGCGCTGGCGCTTCGACCGGTATAGGACCCTGGCAGGTGCATGTCACTCTGCAGTCCTGGGTGCTCGTAGGCACCGGTCAACTGGAAGGGCTGTTTCACCAGAGGATCTCTCTGAGCCCGTACGTCAGTATGACCAACACTCGAACTTTGGCTATTGTCTGGAAAGTCCTCATCAGACCTGTCGCCATCGAGTGTATCCGCCATATTACCTGATTTGGTTGTCGATGATGGCGCGTGCTTCTTTGTAGAGGTGTTGGTCATTTCCCTTGCCCCCTGTGAAGACTCTTCTAGAACATTTGCACCGGTCGTGGGGGCACGTGTCGGTTCTGATGCTTTAGGTGTAGCCATTTTCTTTTCTGGATTGTTCTTCTTGCCTTTAGATTTGGTGGGCTGAGTCGTGGACGAGCTAGACCCCTCTACACCCAGTAGTGACTGAAAGGTGTCCGTGATTTCCACGTGGCTACTACTGGTTCCTTCTGCCATTATTGTAGTTTCAACCCAACAAACTGACACTATAACAACAAAATGAGAAACACCAATACTCTGAAGTACTGAGGAGTTTTGAAAAGACTAACTTGTGAACACACTCTTTTGTGACACTAGCTCTACTGGTACACTAGAATACCGCGAAAGAGAGAGCGACCGACAGGTCGGTTTCACACTGTCACAGAGTCGCTGGATCAACACTCAAAACTACACCAGTTATGTCCACAGTTGTCTCTTGACGATTCTCAAACACGATCTGTGGATACCATTCCTCAAAATTTTTTCTTCACAATCAAAGAAACATAATGGAACGATCTCACCTAAGTTCTTGGTCAAACCTCGTGTTCGTCTGGAAAATGAAGTTCAGGGCTTATGATAGTACCACTGCGTGTAGAAAACAGCTCCGTACGGTAGCTGGCCGAAAATAAGTGACGCTAGACGGAACACCGGAAGAGGAAGTGCGCAGGAGGAGGGGGACTGGGGTTGTCTTTTTATAAGAATCGATACAAATCGATAGTCGACCATCGCGACTTCGTCCGAAGATCTAAGCAATATTTAATGAGATGGTTGTATGAAATATAAAACCACTTTTGGCTGGGTTTGTATGTTTTTTTGTTTTGCTGCTGTGGGTTTTTGTATGCTTGCAAAATATATATTTTTAAGGTAACGAGCTACACACAAAAATGCTCCCAAAACGTGTTTTCGGTTCGCCAGGTCAAAATTGAGAATTTGGTAGAAACGGTTACTAAAATCTATTTCTTACCCACTTTGTGTACTCTTTTCATAAATTTACTTATTATAGGTCGAAAAAAGGGTCTTTTGTAACCCACTGTATCACTAATTTTCTATTTTACAAATAAAAGCTAAAATTCGAAATGTTTGATGCATAGCAACACTAAATTCTCCCAAACATGACCCGCCATATTTGGTATCACCGGAATCTAAATTCTCCTACTTTCTCATTAGCATATCCCTCACACAGTCTACAACTGCGCGTGCGAGTGACAATGCCGCAAACGCAGGCGGTGTCTGTCACAAATCTGACCCAGATCTCCTTATAAGGGGGACTACGTCATACGACTAGTAAATGCAAACCTACGATTCGCTTACAGCAGTCGCGTGACTTCTCAAGCTAAATTTGTTTTGACTTCCGGCGACGCCGAAGTGACAGAATTTCATCAGATTTCTTTGACAGTGTGGTCAAAATGCCGAAGAATACAAGTAATACAAAGCAACAGAGAACTCCATTAGGTGGGGGAAAGCGATAGCGAAAGCAACAGTGCAAGTTAGCAGCTCAATCACGCTGGAAATCGACAAAATCTGATGTCGAGCAGCAGTCTTTCGATCAAGTAGGTGTAGCTTTGACTGAACCTGTGCTTCGTGTCGAAGGAGCTGCTGAACGTTCGTGTGATAATAATGATGCAGGCAATCAGCGTAGGTCTACTGCCCGAGAAAAACTTACATTGATGAACGAGTATGTCGGAGACAACATTCAGTGTCAGACTGACAGCAAAGATCGCTGCTTCGTTGAACTGGCCAGTCTACAGAAGCTGTTTTCATCAGTGGCATGCAGCGTCTGCAACGGATCTGTGACTGTGCAGTACGGTGACAAGTGGGGTTTTCCCGAGAAATCAGGCTTGCTTGTGAGGTATGTATCATTGTGTGTCAAGTGTTCCACCCTACAACCTTCTCTCTCTCTCACCTTGTAAATTACAGTAAGCTGTCTTGAACAATAAATATAGTTGAATACTATAGTGTGTGTGTGTGTGTACTTTTTCCTGTATTTATTTTTATGTTAGTGTTTGTTTACTGGCTTACCTATTTAGCATGCATGTGCATGTGTGTAGTTTGAGAGTGTGTGTGTGTGTGTGTGTGTACTTTTTCATGCATTGTCTATTTCTATGTTGGTGGTTTTTTACTGGCTTACCTATTTAGCATGTGTGTGTAGTGTGAGAGTTTGTGCGAGTGCATGTGTGTGTTTTTACCTTTTTTTGCATCATCTATTTTATATTTATGTTTGTGTGTGTGCTTACCTATTTTATATGTATTATATATATGTGTGTGTGTGTGCAGGACTGCCAGTTTACAGCGCAGCAGTATTCCTGTGCCCGGATGGATGGGAGCGATGACGTGACCAAAGGCTTCGACATCAACCAGTCCATGGTCCTGGGCTGTGGTGAAGCGGCTCTGCGCAAGTTTTCTGCCATCACAGCCATTCCAGGACTGGCCCACAACACCTACAGACGCCTGTCAAAGAAGGTGGGCGTCGCACACACAGAAGTCACTGCCAATGTTCTGACTGCGGCTGTCCGTGCTGTCAACGATGCATACACAAGAGATGGTGCTGATGTTTCAGACGACGGTGATGCAAGGGATGATGGTGGTACCAGTGATGGTGATTCAATTAGGGGAGATGCTGATGCAGTTGGGGGCGATGATGGTGATTCAATTAGGGGAGATGGTGATGCTGATGCAGTTGGGGGGGATGATGGTGATTCGGTTAGGGGAGATGATGCAGTTGGGGGGGATGATGGTGATTCAATTAGGGGTGATGCTGATGCAGTTGGGGGGGATGAAAGTGATGGTGCCAGTTCTAACGGTTTATGACAGTGATAGTGATGGAGATGATAACAATCATGGTGCTGTCGATGTCACGTTTCATTTGATGGAACGTGGCATAACCGTGGCTTCACATCAAATTACTGCCATGCATGCACTATCAATGAAAAAGCTATGTTGACAGAAATAGAAAGGGCAGAGTGGATGAGGGAGCATGCTCCTGTTTGTGAGAACTACACTGGTTCTTCAAAAGGAATGGAGAAGGAGGCAGCTGTGCGCATGTGGCGACGCTCGATTGAGAAGAACGGCATGCGGTACATCAACATGTCTGTGATGGAGACTCGGTAGCATATAAGGCGGTGTGTGATGAGAATATTTATAACGTAAAAAAAACTTGAATGTGTCAACCACTGTGACAAGAGGATGGGTACAGCTTTGCGCAAAAAAAGCTAAGGAAGCCAAGCTGGGTGGACGCCGTCGTGGAGCTCTGACTGCTGGTGCCTGCAACATTCTGCAGTCCTACTACAGGAATGCCATCATGCAGAACCTGGGGGACCCTGCCCAAATGAAGGAGGCCATTCTGGCTTCTTTTCTGCACTGCATCTGATGACAGTCCACAGCACATGAACTGTCCTCAGGGCCCACAGTCATGGTGCTTCTACAACAAAGCCGTCGCCAACGGTCAGCAGCCACCACCGCACAAGGAGAATGTGGGCACACCCCTCTCATAGATGGGCCTGATGGCTCTGGCCACATCTCCTGAGAGAATGTCAGAACTCTCTCCTCAACAGGATCCAGCATGGGCGCACGCAAAATGCCAATGAGTGCGTCAACGGGCAGATCTGGGCAAGATGCCCCAAAACGGTCCACGTTGGTGCCAGCCGGGTCAATGCTGCAGTAGCTTCTGCTGTGTCGCACTTCAACCAGGGCTGTTCTCACCTTTCTCAGGTGATGACAAAGCTTGGTTCAGCTCCCTCCAGCAACCTACAGCAGTACCAGGCAACACAGGACCTGAAGAGGTGTTCTCAGGCTGATGACGACTGCGCCAGCCAAAAACGCGCGCGTAAAGCGAACAAATGTGAAAAGGGCCCCCAGAACACAAGAGGACAGTCATATGGACCAGGAATGCTTTGAAATGACTTGTGGGTAGATTGTGTTGCAAATTTTCTTCCGTCGAAAGAACTTTCATAACTTTATATATATTTTCTGAATCGTTTTCTTCGTTTTTCTCAAATCGGCATATTTTGGCCAGGTGACATTTTTTAAAAACAAATATCTCAAGAACAAAGTTAAAAGCATGAAATTTGACATGCATACTCAGAAAGTGATGTTAACCATGATGTGGTATTGATATTACTGATAAATTGAATATTTTTTTTTTTACAATTTTTTCTATTTACATTTATTTTCAAATTTTGAAAATATATCGCCAATAACACCCCAAATTTCGTTTTCCAATCTAAAGAAAGTTAAAGCCCATGCGTCATTTGCAGACAGCAATTCTGAAAAAACAATCGCCAAGGATCTAGCATAAATTTTGTGGTTACAGCATCATTTCCAAATTTTTGTACTTTTCGTCCCAAAAAGGGCCCTTTCAAGTCGACTTTTTTGAAAAATTTTTTTTTTTAAATTAAAAAATTTTTTTAAAAAGAGTTTTAATGATTTTAAACTAATTTGAGTGATAAAAGCCCCAAACACATTTTTTCCCTTTTTTGTGTGCAGCCATGTTACCTTAAAAAAAGTTGAATTATAGGATTTTATACTCGGCATGAACAAAATCCAATATTTGCAGGTATAGCCCTGGGAATGAGAAGAAAACATGCCAAAAATCTAAGATATCTCCACAAATAAATGAGCACTGATCAAATTGGTGAACCTACCACAAAAAGTCATTTTGCTTGGCACACAGAAGTGCAAAACCGATATAGTGGCAGTAAAGGGGATTAAAATTATGTTTCAAAGTATATACACATGTTAAATCCAACTTTCACATTTCAGCAGACTAGATCACGCAGGAAGAAATGTTTCAAAGGGAGATAAGAGGCCAACTGCCCCTGTGCATGCAGTCCTCACAGATCTGAACGAGAGGTAGGATGGGAGAATCTCCTCAGCACTGCTTGCCATAAGGCTTCCAACACAGAACGGACTCCACTGGCACCACTGCTGGATCCATCAGACTTGTCCTGCAGCCTCAGTTCTATGGGGTAGTGGTCACTCACGGTCACAGCCTGCACACATCAGGTTTAACCATTAAAGCCCTGCTAATCCCAACTACAGATCCCTCTACAGTATCTCTTGAGCAGAGTTGGGAGGACGTAACTATTAATGGTGCCTCTCAACGAGTATTCCACATCAATCCCTCACGACCGTTTTAAGTCTGAATCAAACAATTGCTCGTTCCCTCTAATAACTTCAAGCACTGAAGCTACAAACAGAAAATAACTATTTTGTGCCTCTTGCATGTTGGATCCTAAGAACCCTTGTTCAGATCTTCCATCTGATGTAAAGTTTCAGAAGATAGATTTTAATGCAATTTTGGCCCAATTTGAAATTCAAAGTATCCTAAGAGCGGATGATGCCCAACAGTCCACTTCATTTTTCAGCCAGACACCCAAGGTCTGATACAGCTTTGTTCCAGTTTAAAATGCAACCAAGATAGTATGCCCTCCTAGATCACCTCTGTGGGCAGTTACAAACTGCTTGTGGATAAATGTCCTAGTAATGCACCAAGCAAGAACAGCAAACTTAACCATGTCCTAAGCTACCTGATGAAAATAAAACCCGCAATACATGACATTGCAACCCACCCGAAACCTTAAATGGATGGCATCTTGAGGATTGCTGTCCTATCTTGCATCTCCTCATTAACCTTGGTACATCTTCAGTTTATTTACCTACTATGCCACAGATGACGAACAAAATTCAAGCAAGTCTAAAATAAACTATGAATCCTGCATAAATATTTACATATCGCTCTCCTCCACTGTTGGAACAGCCTTTTCCATTTATAAAATCGTAACCTTGACTTCCATTAATACCGTGGAAAAAAACCCAAACCATCATCAATTTCATTGGTACATCAAAATCTAAATACTGATTTCAGACAACTCTTGATGTATTGTATAGCCTTGGTGTCCCACAAAAGGCACAGTAAAAGCAGGCTTTTAAGACTTAAATTGTAACTTCTATTGGTTTCTTTGTTTTTGTACTGTACCTGATCATAAGACAGTCCATACCGAGTCTGGAAATCAAAGGTCTGGGCACTCTGTGTGACCACAGCATTTTGGAGACTTCTGGATATGATGAACCTGGTAGCAAGGAGAAACAAGTTACACATGTACATAACCTACTTGGCCAGCCAAAATAACACTAAATATGTAACGTGCACCAGCTTTCATAATACCAATCAAATCGATTACCAACGATACAATCTCAATTGTGAAGAAAATATTGGACTGTATGACCACCCCAAGCCATGTAAAAAGGAAAAAGAAATTGTATAACATGTCTTAACTCCCTGCAGTTCTTTTCCTTGATATTCAATCACTGGCGACCGATGTTCTTTGTTGTTGAAATTTTTGCATCTGAAACATTTTGTGGTTATTAACTCGACAGGGAATTCAGGAAAAAATCACATGGTTGCTAAAAAAAAAAAATACCGTGGGTTCAAATGTGAACCAACATAACGGTAAATATATTCTGAAAGGAAAATGGACAATGTGACCAGTAGATTAAAAAAAAAAATGAACTGTTTGAAAACAAAGAAAATAATTTATTTTCTGTTTTAGATATTTGTTGTTGCTAGATAACATAAACGTAATAAAATAGCTTACCCTACTCATGCTTCATATGAAAATACTGCCTTTTTGAAAGAACTAAGATCCACTTCAGGAAAACTACACTCCACCCCACAAAGTCTGAAGGGTTGATCATGGAATAAAACGGCACAGTCCCATTTCACAGTCCTACACAGGAACACGCTTGGTAGGACTTGGCAGTTTCTTAAATACTGTAAAATTTGAAATGATGGCTACAAGAAGTAATTTCTGAAAGCGTTTTCAAGTAAAAGAAACACCAGTAAAAGATCAGATGAAATAAGAAAAAAATTACCGATATACTGAAATGCTTCTCTGGTGGGGAACTGGAAGTGCAGATTCCGAAACAGGGTAATGCACACACACATTTATATACACTTTCTCATAAACATACTCGCTCACACGCCCATTTCTAGCCTTTACCAAAGGAAAGTCTGGTCAGCAGTGGATGTTTTGACCATTATGACTATTGATAGTTTTTTTTTTTAATGATACCCGTGAGTAGTATAAGGCCCAATAACTGCTTCATTTCTAGCATGTTGGTCTCTTTCCATGCAGCAAATCTATATTTTTTATTTGGTATGGCCTTGCCTGCATCTGCTGGATCATTTGTTGTCGTTTGATTCTGCGACAAATTTTTGCACTAAATCACTGGAAAAAAGAAAAAAAATTAATTTGCCCCCACTGGGCGTTCTTTAGCCGGGATTCCCTAAAAATCGGGTAAGTTGGCTGAAACATCAGTGAACTGAATGTCAACATAAAAAACCTTCCCCCCCCCCTTTCTTTCCCCATGTCCCAGTTGGTTTACCATGCGCGATCTAAACCTCCCCTTCCCCAACCCCTACCCTTGTCGACGGTCTGTATGGGTGAAAGACCTTCGTCATATGACGGAATTCCTCATGGGAAAAAAATTTCCCAAAGTGTTTTCCCCGACTGGGTGTTGTCAAAAGGGTTCATTCCGAACCGGTAATCGGGGGACAATATTTTTTCTTGGTTTTATTTCCGCCCTTTGGGGGAGTTTGACTGTTAAAAGGTTTTCGGGGGGGGCCTTTTTAAGTCTTATGACACAAAACCCAAAACCGCGCTTGGGGGGCCCCCTAGCAGACAAATTTTCCCTGGCTCTTCCTCCCCTGTTCAATGTTCAAACGCTTTCCCCGCCCCTTTCTTTCCTTTTTGACCCCCAGGCCCGCAGCAGCTGTACGGTCCGGACGATGGTTCCAAGTGAGAGTGACTATACGGGCGGTCTAGGCTAGTGGGGCCCTTGTACAGACAAAAGACGTGGTTTAGAGGCCCCGTGGGGTGAAACTACGCAGTTTGTCGGGGTCACTATTTCCTAAAAAATTTTTTCTTCCCCAATGTCATTTCAGCCTGTGGGCAAGAAATTACAAATTTGTAAAAAGGAGTTTTATTTGATTTAAAAATAAAAGGTTTGATAACAGAGTTTGAAAACTTGCTAAATTAAAAACAGCGTTGTCAAAATTCGCTACATGTGCATTTTTCAGCAAGCTACCAGGCCCGTCCAGGGTGAAGTCGTCACAAGCGCCCAGTATTCGTCACAGTGATCTGTCACTACTAAACCCGGATACATAAAAAAGTGTGGTGAGTTCCCGGGGAAAAGTGCAGAAACCCCGCTCTGATACTGATATATTTGTCTAATCAATAAATTTCTCGAAGTAGGGGAAAGTAGTCCAAATTGGAACGGGGTATAAAATCGAACACGGCGATTTCTCAGAGGTTTCTGCAAAAGGGATTCCAACTTTCTGTTTGGGGTTTTCCCTTCCCACCAGGGGGCACTACTACACAAACAACATGGTGACTGGCGGGAAGGTGCGGAGAAGGTGAGGTGATAAAAGATTTGTGTGTCTCTGATGAAATATTTTGTTGTAAAGATATGGTTGTATACAGCTGTTTTAGAACGTTAGGAAAATTAAGTTGCTCCATGTTGAAACTAATGCACAATGCTCATAACCAGACGGGAAAAATATGTTTCTATTGTTCTTCTGTGTTTAGCAAACAGTTTTACTCTTCCTATGTTTCGCCTATATTGGAAAGTTTTTGTTTTAAATCGGAACGTATCAAATAAATCGTATATATTGGAACAGTTTTTTGTCTGCTAAAATGAACATGTTCCAATCAGCACGATGATTTTTCAGCATTCTTTAATGGTATATGTTTATCTCTCTCCTCTCTCTCTCTCTCTCTCTCTCTCTCTCTCTCTCTCTCTCTCTCTCTGTGCGTGCATATAATTCATGTGTGTGTGTGTGTGTGTGTGTCTGTTTTGAGTGGTGTTTTGTGTGTGCGTGTTTGTGCAGTGTGGGCGTTTGTGCCTCTGTGTGTGTGTGTGTGTGTGTGTGTGTGTGTATGTGTGTGTGTGTGTGTGTGTTTTGTGTGTGTGTGTGGTGTGTTGTGTGTGTGCGCGCGTGCGCTTGCACACATGTGCGTGTAGGTACAGGCCCTGTTTGCTTTCAGAGTTGTTGAAATTTATATGTGAATTTAAGTCTGTTTCTATTTTCACACACCTTTCTATTTCCACCATTTCATATATCTTAAACCAAAATTACTGCATAACCAGATTTCCCTCTTTTCGTCCCAAAGGTATGGACGATGGTCTGAGAAGACATGGAGAGGGCCATCCACAGTATTCGGAAGGAGACATGTCACTATGCCAGCATCCGCTTCTATGGCATTCCCAAGGGCACTCTAGCGACACAACGAAACAAAAACCTGTTGCCAATGGGCAGAACCAACATCTGTGCTTGCGCAGAAGGTTTTTCAAGAGAAAGAGTGGAGTGTATCTTCGAAAAACTGGAACACGTCATTGACAATATCACTTGGCGCAACACAAATTCTACAATGTTGATGAAACGGAATTTCAACAGTTCCAAAGGCTCAGGAGCGGCGAGATGGCTTCCTCTTGTGAAATCTAAAATGGTACAAGATGGCGGCGGCTTCAGAACCTGGCGGGTTGTCCTCTCACCGGGACCAGGCGATCCAGATCCGAGAGCGTTGGCATTGGTGGACCGGCATCGGCTCATGGCGTCTGATGATGGGGACCCTTGAGAAGCTGGCATGCTTGGTCACAAGTCTGGATTGTTCGACAGTAGCTGCAGATCAGTTTCAGGTAAGGTTCCTGGGACTGGAAGCCTTGGTGTTTATTCGGCGGGTGCCATCCTCCACGTGTTGTTGGTCTTAGCTTCTGTAGAAAACAAAACCAGCTGGAAGGTGGCCAAAACTGCTGAATCGATCCATGTCTGGCGTATGTAGGTGCAGAGGCAGCGCTGCCTTTTGTTGGTTCCCCTTCAACTTGCCAGAATGCCCTCCGATCTTCTCCCAAAGGAAGTAGGGCAGTGTCAGGGCTGTCGACAGTAACCGTGGAATCTGGGTGTTTTGGTTTTCGTTAAACCCCCCCGGCCCCTGCCCCCAAGGAGGAGATCCAAACCAAAA
>CM031604.1:69453993-69458993 GCA_018398815.1 Conus ventricosus
CAGCTGGTTTATGAGAAATCATGTATGTTTGCGTGTCTTAGTGTGTGGGGTTGTGTGGGGTTGTTGTTGTGTGTGTGGTGGTGTGTGTGTGTGTGTGTGTGTGTGTGTGTGTTGGTGTGCTTCAAAATTTAATATTTTAGAAATGGAAATGGACAGATTTACGAGATGTACGAGGCAGAATAGGCATACGTCATCCGCGGTAATGCCAACCGATACGACATTGTATGCGAAACTGCATTTCTGGCACCATTGTCCTCGTACCTCAATGGTTTAAAGGTCCCCCAGACGCCCTTTGGAACGCCCACCCCACCCCATTGAAACTGATCCGGCATGACATGACGGGGGTGAAAGGCCTCTGGTCTGTCGGCACGACTGATGACTGGGACCCAGCGATTCCTGATTATTCAGGGCGTGTCAATGTACCCTGCACTGTGGTCCTTGGACACGAGCGATGATGATGGTGTTGATGATAATGATTATAACGATGACGATGAGGGATGATGACGATGTGATGATGACGTGAGGATGATGACGACGGTGATGGCGATGAGATGATGTTGTATGATGATGAAATGGTGATGATGACGGTGATGATGATGATGCAGGGTTGATGGATGATGATAAAATGATGCAATGGTGATGATGATGATGATGATGATGATGATGATGATGATGATGATGATGATGATGATGATGCAGTGGTGATGATGACGATGATGATATTGATGACGAAATTGGTGATGATGATGATGATGATGATGATGATGAGATTACGATGATGATGACGACGATGACGACGACGATGATCATGACAACCATAACGATGACGTTGATGATGACGACGACAAACTAGGATGATAAAGAGAGGTGGAGGAGGAAGAGGAGGAACTAAAAGGTCATGAGAAATCGCCCACATTGGTGTCTCGGTGGCTTTTGTTTTTAACCCCATTAATCCCCCCCCCCAAAAAACCCCCCCCCCCCCCCCCCCCCCCCCCCCCCCCCCCCCCCCCCCCCCCCCCCCCCCCCCCCCCCCACACACCCCCCACCCTTCTTATTTTTCCCCCCTCCTTCCCGGTATTTAAAAATCCCCGGGGTGCACGTTCCCATTTTTTGAATCCTGCGCATGTATCCCAAGCTCCGAGGGGAAAAAACAGGAATGGCCCTGACACAGGAGGCAGAGAGGGGTAGTGATAATTGGATCTTTTTTTTAAAAGGGTTTCAGGTCAGAAGCACAGGCTTTTTTTTTTTTTTTTTTTATTCAGTGGCCTTATCTTGGGGGGAAAAAAAGAAGCGTGGTTTACGAAAACGTTGATGTAAGACGTAATGAGAGTACGTAATGACCTGCTGTGTTTCCATTCTATTTCTCTGTCAAGGTTAATTCAAAGAAGAATCCCAAAAAAAATTTTTTTTTTTTTAATCGATAATCAGCGATACATTTTTTGGGGTATTTCCTTTTAAAAAAGGAACAGAGCGGAATAGCTCAGTTGGAAAAAGCGCCGGACTCGTGATCTTGGTGCCCCGGGTTTTGCGGGTTCGAACCTCCGCCGGGGCGTTTCGGTACAGGGGGTTTTTCCCCTCGGGGTAACTTTTGTTCTGCTCCATTTCCCTTCAGTCCTTCGAATGGACTAAAAAACCGGGGTTTCCTTTGGTGTGAAGAGCAAACTTTTGCCACACGAAAATCCCATCACCACTTTCGGAAGAGAGGGCCATTTCGGCCTTTTGGAGGATGACCTTTTCACTAGCAGCACCCGCGTGAGAAATGGAAAAAATAAAGGAAGTAAGGAAATCGAGTACAATATTGTGAATCGCCGGCTGGCAGCTCTCAGTGGGCCTCCCCAGGTAGGCAGCCCGTTGTGTAAAGAGTGTTGATTGTAAAGCGCTTAGAGCTTGGTCTCTCCCGAGAATAGGCGATATAAGTATTCATTATTATATAAAAACGACAAAAAAAAGGGAGTTTTTGACGGATCCCATCCCATTTCTCGCGAATTACGAGAACAGACGAAAGACTGTTTTTAAACCAGAAGAAGAGAGAGGAGAGAGAGGAGGGGAGGAAAGGGGAAAGAGGGAAAAAGGGAAGGAGGGGGGGAGGGGGACAAATCTGTAAAACCGGAGAAAACCCCCCCGGGCGAGCTTTGCAGACGAAACGTAAAAAAAAGGGGGGAAAGAATCATTTCTCGTTCCGAAAGGAAACTAATGTAAACGGCTTTGAATTTTGTCAGACATAAAAAAAACCCCGGTCATTTTTTAAAGGGCAAAAAACCCTTTGATAACCCCATTGTCATAAAAAAACCATAGAAGACATTTTTCTAACGTGCGGAAACAAGTGAATGGGGGGGGGGGGGGGGGGGTTCTTGATTCTTTTCAATCGCCGGAGTTTTTAGGATTCGTGACCCGGGTTGCGGACACAATAAAAAAGGTATGAAAAAGCAAAAATTCTAAAACTTAGTCTCTGATCGCTTCTGTAGATTAAAATGCTTTTCCCTTCAATACAAATAAAACAAAATGTAAACTTTAAGGGGTGTTTTACCCTTTCGGGGTCTTTTTCCGAAACATAAATAGTAACGGTTTTGATTTGTCGTCATTTTTTCCGCTGTTCATTTCCCCTAGGCTTCGCCGACATTTTGTCAAAAAAGGCTCCAAATGCCAAACACCGTCGCTGCTTCGAGTTGCCTCGTTCTTTCTGAAGCGCAATTAATTTCTCCAGACGTTAAAATTAAACGAAACTGTGTCTGCCTCGGTTTTCCCCGTACTGAAAGCGGTAAGGTGGTTTCTTCACCACCCAAAGCCCTGATAAGTAGTACCCAAAGGGGGTTCATTAATTTTAGGGTTTGGGGGAAAAAGAACAAAAAATTTTTTCTTTTTGTGGTATTAAACCCTCCACCCGGGGGTTGGGGGCTTGGGAAAAAAGCGTGACAATTTGCGAAAGGTAAAAAAAAACCTTGTAAAATCTAAAGTACCCGTGAATAAATTGACAGGGGGTGCGAAATTTGTTGTGTTTGTGGTGTGTGGTTGTGGTGGTGCGCGCGCAAGACCTCGCAAAATGATTGATCAGTTACCTAGGTAGGGGGGTAAGAAGCAATTTTTATCCGTCCGAAACGGGTCTATTGTTTTTTTTTTTTTAGTTCCACACACACACGCGCGCGGAGCCGCACGCACCGCCTCTCTCTCTCTCTCTCTCTCTCCTCTCGAGAGAGGAAAAAGAGAGAGAGAGAGAGAGAGAGAGAGGAGAGAGAAGAAATGTGTGTTGACCCCCGAATCAATTCGGTTAAGGACGTATTTTCGAGTGGACCTCGAAGAAGAAAAATAAAGTGCAAATGGATGCGATATCGCACGAAGACACACACACGCGCGTCTCCTTCTGCCCCATAAATTTTGGAGGTTTCTTCATCTTTTTTCAAAGTCCCCCTGCCCCCCACAAAAAAAAAAAAAATAATGTTAAGAAACTGTTTTAAACAAATTCGTACCAGGGTTGAACTCTCTCTCTCTCTCTCTCTCTCTTCTCTCTCTCTCTCTCTCTCTCTCTCTCTCTCCTCTCTCTCTCTCTCTCTCTCTTTTTCTTCTCTCTTGCTCCCCTCTCTCTCTCTCTCTCTCTCATCTCCTCTCTCTCTCTCTCTCCTCTCTCATCTCTCTCTCTCTCCTCTCTCTCTCACCCCTCTCTCTCTCTCTCCTTTCTCTCTCTTCCTCTCCCTCTCCATCTCTCTCTTTCTCTCCCTCTCTTTCTCCCTTTCTCTCTCTCTCTATCTCTCTCCCCCCCTTCTCTCCCTCTCTCTCTCTTTCTCTCTACCTCTCTCACTCTCTCTCTCTGTCTATCCCTCTCTCTCTCCCTCTCTCCCCCACCTTTCTCTCCCTCCCTCCCTCCCTCCCTCCATCCTCTCTCTCTCTCTCTCTCTCTCTCTCTCTCTCTCTCTCTCTCTCTCTCTCTCTCTCTCTCTCCTCTCTCTCTCTCTGTTCCTCAAAAAGGACTCCGTGATTCACCAATGATAAAGTATTTGCGTGTGCGATTTTTATTTTTTTCCAAACAGAATCTTTAATAAAAAGAATTCGAGTGTTGATAGGCGCGCAAAACGAGAACAAAGCGTAGAGACATTGGTGTACAACCGCGCCTCTTTAGGTTCACACTTAAGACTCTTCCACTCTCAGAGCTAGAGCAAAGACCACAAGCAAACAACCGTGTGTGAATAAGAATGAAGAAAGAAAGTAGCCCAAGAAAAGTCGAACTTGAGCAACATTTTTCAACCTTTTGTCCCCATTTCTTCACAATACAAATTACAATAAGTCTACATTTTTCAAATCACTTACCATAATACCATATCAACATACCACCAAATATGTAAAGAAACAAACAAACACGCGCGCGAGCGCTCGCGCACACGCACGCACGCACGCACGCACGTACGTGCACACACACATACACACACACGCACGCACGCACGCACGCACGCACGCAGCACGCACGCACGCACGCACGCACACACACACACACACACACACACACACCACACACACACACACACGCATATTAAAGATGTTGATGCCCCCTTAATATTATATACAGTTATTAATAGTATGAAATAGTGTGGGATGCTGTACTTTTCCTTTAATCTCAAATAACTAAAGGTATATACGATGATTTGTGTGTGTGTGTGTGTGTGTGTGTGTGTGTGTGTGTGTGTGTGTGTGTGTGTGTTTTAATCCCACCTACGGGATAGCCATATTCCGTCCTCGGTAAGCCTAATAATGTTTAAAGACGACACCAGTGTACATGAGTTGTATCTCCGTGTCACCCACTCCATCCGGACACAAAGACTTCATCTTCTCGGAAAGGTGGAAGAAGAGGATCTGACGTGAGTGCAATATATATCTTCTTTCTTTTTTTTCGTTTTTCGCTTGCGGTCACGCACGGGCAGGATCTCAGATGAAAGTCTCATCCGAAAAGCCAGGGAGGAGTGGAATCTGAATAGATGTTACCTCTGAAAAGAAAACGAAAAGAAGGCCTCCAG
>CM031604.1:69461493-69466748 GCA_018398815.1 Conus ventricosus
AACAAGCCAACGCCAAGTGAAATCAACACGAGTTGCGATCCCCACAGCCTAAAAAGTCACGAGGGGATGGCATATATTGTGCTGTAGGCGTGTGCAGCAGCTCAGCAGGAGACGGATATTCTTTGCACACATTTCCATCTGATCCAGATACTCGAAATAAGTGGATTCGGTTGGTGCAAACCATGCCGGGCCACTAAGTTATCTTTACCACGTCAGTTCCAGCTGGACCACGGAAACGAGCTGTTCCGACAATTGCCGAGCCCGTTCGAGTGGATCAAAAACTTCGTCTGCATTGTGCGCGTATACTTTGAAGGCGGAGTGGTAAGCTCGTACAGATGAGTACGATAGTCGCACGTTTATTCTGTTCTTATCTATGGACAGATCACACTTGTTAAATTGAATGAACACGTTAAGGTTTGAGGAAGGAGAATCTCCGCTCGCCGTCCACGCGTGATCGTATCAAGAAGTCAGTCGGTAGCCTCCCTCGAGACTTCGGTAAAGTCCGTACGCCTTCGGAATGATGTGTTCGGGCGTCCAGCTGGAACTGAATAGCTCGTTTCCGTGGTCCAGCTGGAACTGACGTGGTAAAAAGAACTTAGCGTTCAAACTGATAAGGTAAAGGCGTTGCAGAAACATCCCCAGAGTTACATTGGCTGTCGCAATCATAGTCACTGCTTTTACATGATAAATTAAATACCGATCGGGATGTGCAAGAACCATCAGAATCGCTTTCTGTCGCCGTTGGCTTGTGTGTAGGTCGCGGCTGACGGCCAGTCCATCATGTGACGTCACATCCAAGAGTAGTTAAGCCATGCCAAGATTTAGTTGATTACCTCCCGTTTTCCTGATTACAGGTGAAAATGTCCACTTTCGCGGATCGATTTCGTGTGATCGGGAGAGAATCGGATGTTTGTTTTACCAATTTATCAAACATTTCATATTTCTGCATAAGCTGACCAATTATCGAAAACCTCTAAAGTAGACCTTTAAGTCCCACTGTCTGTCTGTCTATACGTCTCTCTCTCTCTCTCTCTCTCTCTCTCTCTCTCTCTCTCTCTCTCTCTCCTCTCTCTCTCTCTCTCTCTCTCCTTCCTCCCTTCCTCCCTCCCTCCCTCTCTCTGTCTCACTCTCCCTCTGTCTGTCTCTCTCTGTGAGTGTGTGTTTACTCAAAAATGGGTAAGGATATTTTCTGCAGCTTCACAAAAAGAAATGTAAATCCATTCGGATAATCTAAATCTTTTTAAGCGGAAGAGAGAAGGGTCTCTGCGCATATTTCTGTCAAGAATAATAGAACTTGGAAATTAAGGCAGAGAGAGAGAGAGAGAGAGAGAGAGAGAGAGAGAGAGAGAGAGAGAGAGTATTTGACCGCCATGTTTATTTTCTCCCTTCTCGAAAACAAAAATAGATGTGTCATCTTGTTTTTGCACTATTGCGTGGTGTTATATATATATATAACACCACGCATCTCTTAGGAGATCCAAGTAAAGGTTGTTCTGTGCAATTCTTAGCCACTCACAATGCTTGGGTTATTGAACAGCAGAGCTGACCACTCAGACTGTTCCATATCTTTTGACCTCCCTTGCATCCTTGAATGGATCCTCAAGCATAGGCTCAAAGATTGTCCCCTATATTTTATACTGTTTGAATAATGCTTTTAGTTTTTCAGCGACTTTTTTCCTCTCCACACTTTTGTTTTGTTCTATTTTATTACCCTTCACTGGCTGCTTTGAGGCTGCTGTTGGATTCTTTTTTCGAACCCTTGGTAGTGAGAACACCACAGAATCATGGACTGTGGTGTGTCTCTATTTGACACCAAAGCACAGACACAATTAGCCGTGTCTCCCTGATGAGTCCGATCCAGCGGACGAAAGGCCTAGGAGCAGGCAATACAAATAAATGTGCCTTTGAGAGGGATTACAATGGTTCCCTCAGGCAGCTAGTGAAGGGCTTCTCATATTTAATAATAATTCCCCCATTTTTCTTCATCTTCAATTTTTTTTTTTTTTTTTTTTTTTTTTTTTTTAAGTTCAAATCTTTGTCAAGTCATTACTATAACGACTGAAGAATTGTTAGCCTGCACTTGTTTTCCCCCACTACTTAATTGTTCAGCATTATATATATATATATATATATATATATATATATGTGTGCGTGTGTATGCTTGTGCGTGCGTGCGTGCGTGTGTGCGTGCGTGTGTGTGGTTTGTGTGTGGTGCGTGTGTGTGACCGCTATGTTTCTTTCTAGTTCCCATTCAACAACACAAAATAGATGCAGGATCTTATTTTGGTCCTGTTGTTTTGTGTTGCGTGTGTATAGATAGATAAATAGATCTCACATACACACACACAAAGAGAGAGAGAGAGAGAGAGAGAGAGAGAGAGAGAGAGAGATCGCAAAATAAACTGTGATTCCATCAGCGAAGTCCCAAAAATCACTGTCACACGTCGATGCAATTTCTTTTTTTTTCGGAGGAGCGCGCACAAAGCATTTTCTTTCTTACTATTTTCGACCATGCTGATCGATCTAACCTCGTGTTTACCACTGGCAAATTATTGAACAGTTGTATCACCTTATTTTCCGTCAGAGGTTGGGATGATGGTGTAAGCTGGAGTGGAGGGTGAGGGTAAGAAACAACACAGTTATCATTTTCTTCTTCCTCTTCCGTTTTTCTACTCGGATTCATCTTATCTGTTCGCTTTGAAGTTTGTTCATACTTTCTCTTTTTTCTGTACCCTTCCTCATTTTTTTTTTTCTCTTTCCATCTTTCATTCATTTACTCTATTTTTTTTTTCTTTTCTTTTTTTTTTTTTTTTTGCTGTCCCAACTTCTGCGTCACCTCAGAGCAGTGCACCCACGCCGCTCATTCCGACACCCCGTCCACAGCCACACTCCGGTCGCCAAGCCACAGCCCCAGCACCGACAATCCACAGGAGCAGTCAATGTCAAGTCGTCAAGAGGCAACCCACCGAGGAGACACTGCACTGCTGCCGAGTCACTTCGGTGGTGTTCAGTGGCGCCTGTTCTGATCTAACATACGCAGGACACCACCTACTAAGCCCCCTACTGACGACAATAATTGCTTAGTCGTGGAGCCGGCGTGAGTGAGCTCTCCCTCCGGAGGGCGCCACCACGTCCGTCCAACGACAGCCCCCATAGACTCGCCGATACCGGTGACCCCGACGGAGCTAAACCAAGGCCACAGACGTGGAGAGGACATCGAAAGTAAGGTCACCATGAGAGCAGGGCACGAAGGGCCACAGAATTTGAGACATTTTTTTATGCTGATCGATGAGAATGAGGATGATTAAGATGATGCTACGGATTTCCATTTCGGTTTGAGACTACATGACAGGGCTGTACTCTACGCTTCCTTTCATAATATATCCCGGCGTCAACCAGGCGCGAGAGATACAGGCACCTGCAGTATTGGTCAGGAAATTTTAGCAACACTCTCAGAAACCCATCCATTAAGTGGATGAAACTCGACTGTGTGGTCCCAGTCATCCCAACTGAGTCCGCAGCAAACTCAACTCTGGGTAGGAGCCGGTCGGGGCAGAAAAAACCCACACGACTCTGATGGGATTCGAACCCACGACCTCCCAGCCGGGAGTCCGCGACACTAAGGCCCAGCGCACACTAGCGTCAAGCGACAAGCGCTGCTCCGAGCATCACTTGTAGCACTGACGTCTGCTTCGCAGCGCGCGGCGTAGCTTGCATCTAGTATCTCTCACACAACAGCGCCAGTCGCCTTGCGTCTTGTTGCCTGAACTTCCATATTTGGAAGGAGCAAGGGGTTCAAGTCAGCCATCTTTCCTCAGAAGTTCCAGAGTTGCCGGTCTTCCTTCTCTTGCGATTGGCTGGTTTCGTGATCTCCGCGATCTCGAGCATCAAAATTAGAACAAGTCCTATCCTCAGGCGTCGAAAAATCACGGAGCAACGAGTCAAAAATCTTGCCGCTCTGCAAAGCTCGCATACGTGGCGGCACATCCAATTACGCCTCGCAGCAAAAAATCGCCGTGATCTCGAGATCTTGACGCTAGTGTGCACTGGGCCTAACCACTTCGCCACGGCGGCTCATTCATTCATTTACTCATTCTTTTCCCCTCCTCCTCCTCCTCCTCCTCGTTGTATTCTTTCACTTCCTCTTCATCCTCTTCCCCTCCTCCTCCTTCTTCTTCCACTTCCTCTGCTGTTGCGTGTGCTGGTTGAAAGGGTGTTTGTAGTCAGGTTGTGAACAACAGGTAGGTAGAACAGGTTGTGAACTACAGCTAGATAGAACAGGTTGTGAACTACAGGTAGGTAGGTAGAACAGGCTGTGAACTACAGGTAGATAGAACAGGTTGTGAACTACAGGTAGATAGAACAGGCTGTGAACTACAGGTAGGTAGGTAGAACAGGCTGTGAACTACAGGTAGGTAGATAGAACAGGTTGTGAACTACAGGTAGGTAGAACAGGCTGTGAACTACAGGTAGATAGGTAGAACAGGCTGTGAACTACAGGTAGGTAGAACAGGTTGTGAACTACAGGTAGCTAGAACAGGCTGTGAACTACAGGTAGACAGAACAGATTGTAAACTGCAGGTAGATAGAACAGGTTGTGAACTACAGGTAGATAGAACAGGTTGTGAACTACAGGTAGATAGAACAGGTTGTAAACTACAGGTAGATAGAACAGGTTGTGAACTATAGATAGAACAGGTTGTGAACTACAGGTAGATAGAACAGGCTGTGAACTACAGGTAGATAGAACAGGCTGTGAACTACGGTAGATAGAACAGGCTGTGAACTACAGGTAGATAGAACAGGTTGTGAACTACAGGTAGATAGAACAGGTTGTGAACTATAGATAGAACAGGTTGTGAACTACAGGTAGGTAGAACAGGCTGTGAACTACAGGTAGATAGAACAGGCTGTGAACTACAGGTAGATAGAACAGGTTGTGAACTACAGGTAGATAGAACAGGTTGTGAACTATAGATAGAACAGGTTGTGAACTACAGGTAGATAGAACAGGCTGTGAACTATAGATAGAACAGGCTGTGAACTACAGGTAGATAGAACAGGCTGTGAACTACAGTAATAGAACAGCTGTGAACTACAGGTAGATAGAACAGGTTGTGAACTACAGTGATAGAAACAGGTGTGAACTATAGATAGAACAGGTGTGAACTACAGGTAGATAGAACAGGGTGTGAACTATAGATAGAACAGGTGTGAACTACAGGTAGATAGAACAGGTTGTGAACTACAGGTAG
>CM031604.1:69467748-69470248 GCA_018398815.1 Conus ventricosus
ACTTTGATACGATATACTGAAATGACAAACTTGACAAACTTGCTGTAGACAGCAAAAGATAAACTGAATTCTGTCAGTATGGATAACGTGAGATGGACTTCAGTACATTGAACTGATTTTCAGTGTAGCTAAGAAGATATACAGACTTCAAATATTGAATGTCATGTAGATAACAGGAGACGGATTTCAATATATTGTTTTTTTTTTTTTACACTGAAAGTAGCAGGAAACTGGCTTCAGTAGAATGGCTCATTTCAAGGCAGACAACTCTACTGTTTTAAAACGGCGGCTGGAGGCAGTCCGTCTTCCTGGTTTTTTAATCTCATTTGGAGTTACAAGGCTCTTAAAAACCACTTTTCACCACGAAGACATCTCTCTCTCTCTCTCTCTCTCTCTCTCTCTCTCTCTCTCTCTCTGTGTGTGTGTGCATGGGTCTATGTGTGTGTGTACATGTGGATATTTGCGCGCACATGCGTGTGTCCATGTGTGTGGCATATGCGCCGCGCGCGCGCGCGCGCGCGCGGTGTGTGTGTGTGTGTGTGTGTGTGTGTGTGTGTGTGTGTGTGTGTGTTTGTGTGTGTGTGTGTGTGTGTGTGGCTGGCTGATTGGCTGTGTGTTCTCGTTCTCTCTCTCTCTCTGGATATTTGTTTCTGTCTCTGTTAGTAAAGTTTTCTCTGTCTTTGTTCTCTTTATGTATCAGTCTGTCTGAATGTATGTTTCTCTTTCTTCCTGTCTTTCTTCCGACAACCTTTACACTTTTAATTAAAAATATTGGCAACATATGCATACATAGATGAAACAGAACATGGTCCATCTCAGCGAAAGAGCGTTCGAACTGCCATTGAAATCTCCATTTCCAAAGTCTGTATCAGAGAGATTTTTCAGCTCTCGTTTCGCTCGATCTGACTGGAGTGTCAGAGTCGTTCTGACTGCCCACCACTCCGTCAGAAACCTATGATCCACCCCAGTCTATTTCTGCCGAACGTTCCAGCATTCCTTGTGTGAGTCTTGTGGCTATGCCTTGGTCACATTTGACTTTTCCCATGTCTCTCAACGTTCGTACGCTGTTTGTGTTTAACGTGTCAGGAATCATGCATTTCAGCCCTGGGATTACTTCGATGATCGGCTAAGCTATAAACAGCGTTAACACCAGTTCTTAGACATTGCCACATTCTGTTGCGCATCCTCCCGGGAACCGCATGAAGTTGTCCTCGACTATTGATTTCTCTTAGGAATTGCAATATTCATTTGTGATCTGTTTGGAATTTGAGGCTCATTATTTACTCTTCGTGTACATATCGCAAACATTTGAATATTCTGGCATTAAGGGATCAACTCTTAATGTTCATTTCTAAGCAGACGTCAGCATTCCTTGCGTAAACACTGTCAGAAATCTTGGGCGTCACACTAGACGGTCAGTTTCTCGAGGAACTCTGGCGTTCGTAGACCAGGTGAAGAATCCTGGATCATCCTTAACTTCTCATTTCTCTCAGACATTCCAGCACCAACAGACTTTGTCAGGAATCTTGAGATCGCCCAAGACTTTCTCCTGGTGGTGAGCAACCTATCCAGAACGCTGTGAAGCGATTTGCACTCTGCATTGGTGGTCTTGTAGATTCAGCGCCCGAACAGCGAGGGGCAGCCCCGAAATCCGAGGTTGCAGTCCGCGTGGACCAGGGTGTCGTATCCTCCTCTCGGTGGCCGCTGGGTAGCTGACTGTTTGGTGATAGCCTGTATGAAGCGAGTCACTGGCATCCTGAGAACTTAGCAATGAAAGAGTAAGCTCTTTGCTGGATGAATAACCTGAGCTGTATTTAGTAGTTATATAGACATAGATGTGGCCAGAACAAAAAAATGGTGATACTAATCTGTACTAATCTGCTGGCGATTTGCTGTCAGCGGAAAGCTCATCTCGAATATCATACGGTAGTCTGTCCCAACAATAAAGTAACAGAACACAATACAGTTCAATACAATAGAAAACAGTGTGATAAACGCAGCATCATACACAGTATAAATGATGACACAATACAACACAGAACAATACTATATACTATACCATGCAATCCAACTGCTTCCAAATTCGTGGCAATAACTCCATTCATCTTCTCAGTTGCTGACGCTCCTGAAAGCTCGCCTAACATCGTTTTTACACTATTGCAAGAGCAGCGTTCCTATCTCCGTCTGTTATTCGGATTTTAAAAAAAAAAAAAAAAGCTCATCTCGTTTTCAGTTATGACAAAACTAATATTTCCCTGTTTCGTCCTCTGGTTCACACTAAAGTAAGGAATCCGTTTCACAGCCAGTGCACTCTCCTGTTCATGTCATCCGACGGCAGAACTCCCTGCCACATCACGACTTTCAACCACGCAGAGGGATTGTCCGTACAGCGTATGACCTTGGTGTTGACGACAGAAAAAAAAAAAAAAAACCATGAAAACAGTCTGCCAGGTTCATGTTTATTCAAACGTCCGTCCATCTGGTCAGAGCTCCTGCTAAT
>CM031604.1:69475248-69500248 GCA_018398815.1 Conus ventricosus
CACTACCTCCCTTTGGAGATCCTCCGAATAAAAACTACTTCAACGAGGGCTGTCCAAATAAAACATTTCTGCTTTTAAAGACTTGCTGCTTAACAAAGTCTGGAGAAACGCTCTTTCACATTACGATCCTCCGCATTATCACATCGTTGAAAGACTGTCCGAACAAAAACTCCCGCATAGTGACTGTCCGAATAAAGGCTCCGTATTGAGACTGACCGAAATTAAGACTTTCTAAAAGGACCGTCCCGTTACAAATTCCGTACAAAGACTGTCCTAATAAGCCTCCCTATAGAGGCTGTCCGAATAAGGGCTCCTTATCGAGGCAGTCGGAAGAACCTTCCCAAGGACTCCGAATAAAGATTTTTCTGTAAGGACTGTCCAAATACAGACTGTCTATCAATAGTGTCCGAGTAAAGACTGCCCGAATAAACACTGCCTGTAAAGACTCTCGGAATGGAAGACTATCTAGAGAAAGTCTCGCCATGAAGACTGTCTGAATGGAGACCCCCTCCCTCTAACGATCCTCTGATCAAAGATCCCTCGCACAGAGCAAATAAGAAAGATCCCTGAACAAATATAGATCCCTGTCTTCAAAACCGTCTGAATGCAGACACTGAGCTGATAGAGACAGTGAATACAGGTTCCTTTCCTGTGAGGCCCTCCAAATAAACATTCCGTCTCTGTGGATATCACTAAATAAACACTCTTTCTCTGTAATTTCGTTGGACTTAACCCTTCCTCTCTACAAATACCGTCGGGATTAACACTCCCTATGAAGACCATCTTTAACACACACACTCCTTCCCTTTGATGATCCTCTCAGTAGACTCTCTCCCGATAAAGATCTTCCAAAATAAAGGCTCTTCATATAAAGGCCCTCCAAAAAATATACTGTCATTACAGACCTTCCGAATAAAGATTTTCGATAAAGGCTCCCTAAATAAAAAATTTTTAAAAAACACCCTATAACGGCCCTCCACATTGTATGACGACCCTTCAAATTAAGTATCTGCCTTCAAATAAAAGCTCTCTATAAGTCCTTCCAAATAACGACTCTCTATATAGGGATTCTTGCAAGTAAGGAATCGCTCTGCAACGACTCTCTGAATAGGGACTCTCTCTCTCTCTTCTCTCTCTCTCTCTCTCTCTCTCTCTCTCTCTCTCTCTCTCTCTCTCTCTCTCTCTCTCTCTGTAAAGACTCTCTAAATAAGGGGTCTTTCTGTAACGACCCTGTAAGTAAGGACTCTCTCTCTCTCTCTCTCTCTCTCTCTCTCTCTCTCTCTCTCTCTCTCTCTCTCTCTCTCTCTCTTCTCTCTCTCTCTCTCTCTCTCTGTAAAGACTCTCTAAATAAGGGGTCTTTCTGTAACGACCCTGTAAGTAAGGACTCTCTCTCTCTCTCTCTCTCTCTCTCTCTCTCTCTCTCTCTCTTCTCTCTCTCTCTCTCTCTCTCTCTCTCTCTCTCTCTCTCTCTCTCTCTCTCTAGCGACTCTCTAAATAGGGACCCTTTGTATAACAACCTCGTAAGTAAGAGACTCTCTCTGTATTGACTCTCTAAATAGAGACTCTTTCTATAACGACCTTGTAAGTAAGGACTCTCCCAATAGCGACTATCTAAATAGAGACTCTTTCTATAACGACCTTGTAAGGACTCTCTCTATAACGACTCTCTAAATAGAGACTCTTTCTATAACGACCTTGTAAGGACTCTCTCTATAACGACTCTCTAAATGAGATCTTTCTATAACGACCTTGTAAAGACTCTCTCTATAACGACTCTCTAAATAGAGACTCTTTCTATGACGACCTTGTAAGGACTCTCTCTATAACGACTGTCTAAATAGAGACTCTTTCTATGACGACCTTGTAAGGACTCTCTCTATAACGACTGTCTAAATAGAGACTCTTTCTATGACGAACTTGTAAGGACTCTCTCTATAACGACTGTCTAAATAGAGACTCTTTCTATAACGACCTTGTAAGGACTCTCTCTATAACGACTGTCTAAATAGAGACTCTTTCTATAACGACCTTGTAAGGACTCTCTCTATAACGACTGTCTCAATAGAGACTCTTTCTATGACGACCTTGTAAGGACTCTCTCTATAACGACTGTCTAAATAGAGACTCTTTCTATAACGACCTTGTAAGGACTCTCTCTATAACGACTGTCTAAATAGAGACTCTTTCTATGACGACCTTGTAAGGACTCTCTCTATAACGACTGTCTAAATAGAGACTCTTTCTATAACGACCTTGTAAGGACTCTCTCTATAACGACTGTCTAAATAGAGACTCTTTCTATGACGACCTTGTAAGGACTCTCTCTATAACGACTGTCTAAATAGAGACTCTTTCTATAACGACCTTGTAAGGACTCTCTCTTAAACGACTGTCTAAATAGAGACTCTTTCTATAACGACCCTGTGTGTAGGGACTCTTTCAATAGCGACTCTCTAAATAGAGACTCTTTCTATAACGACCTTGTAAGTAAGGGCTCTCTCTATAACGACTCTCTGAATAGAGACTCTTTCTATAACGACCGTATGTGTAGGGACTCTTTCAATAGCGACTCTCTAAATAGAGACGCTCTCTGTAACGACCTTGTAAGTAAGGACTCTCTAAATAGAGACTCATTCTATAACGACCCTGCCAGTAAGGACTCTCTCTGTAACGACTCTTTAAATACGGACTCTTTCTATAACAACCCTATGAGTAGGACTCTCCCTATAACGACTTTCTAAATGGGGACTTGTTCTATAACGACCCTGTAAGCAGGGGCTCTCTCTATAACGACTCTCTGAATAGAGACTCTTTCTATAACGACTCTCTAAATAGAGACTCTTTCTATAACGACCTTGTAAGTAAGGACTGTCTAAGTAGAGACTCTTTCTATAACGACCTTGTAAGTAAGGACTCTCTAAATAGAGACTCATTCTATAACAACCCTGTAAGCAGGGGCTCTCTCTATAACGACTCTCTAAATAGAGACTCTTTCTATAACGACCTTGTAAGCAGGGACTCTCTCTATTGCGACTGTCTAAATGGGGACTCTTTGTATAACGATCCTGTTAGTAAGGACTCTCTGTGTAACGACTCTCTAAATAGAGACTCTTTCTGTAACGACCCTGTCAGTGGGGACTCTCTCTACAAGGAGTCTCTCTGAAACGACTCTCTAAATGGGGGGTCTTTCTATAACGACCCTGTAAGTAAGGACTGTCTCCATAGCGACTCTCTAAATGGGTTTCTTTCTATAGGGACTCTCTCAATAACGACGCTCTAAATGGGGACTCTTTTTTATAACGACCCTGTAAGTAAGGACTCTCTCTGTAACGACCCGGCAAATCAACACTCTCTCTTCGCAGAGATCTCCCCAGAATAAACAAACCCTGCTGCTGAAGACTCCGAATAGATACTCTCCCCAGAATAAACACACCCTGCTGCTAAAGACTCCGAATAGTTACTCTCCCCAGAATAAACACACCCTGCTGCTAAAGACTCCGAATAGATAGTCTCCCCAGAATAAACACACCCTGCTGCTAAAGACTCCGAATAGATAGTCTCCCCAGAATAAACACACCCTGCTGCTAAAGACTCCGAATAGATACTCTCCCAGAATAAACACACCCTGCTGCTAAAGACTCCGAATAGATACTCTCCCCAGAATAAACACACCCTGCTGCTAAAGACTCCGAATAGATACTCTCCCCAGAATAAACACACCCTGCTGCTGAAGACTCGAATAGATACTCTCCCCAGAATAAACACATCCTGCTGCTGAAGACTCAGAATAGATACTTTTTTCCCTTTAAAGAGCTTCCAACCAAACATTCCTGCCGTATAGAACGAAAACCCTTCAAACAAAGACTCCCAGGCAATAAAGACCTTTCAAACAGTCTCCCTTAAAAAGACCCTCCGGATAAACACCCGGTAAAATGCACAAGCTGTCTACCGTATTGTCTCAGTTTTCTTTTTCGCTGGTCAAAGGCATATCTTTAAACGAGAGAAAAGAGAGAGAGAGAGAGAGAGAGAGAGAGAGAAGAGAAGACAGAGAGAGAGAGAGAGAGAGAAGAGAAGACAGAGACAGAGTAGAGAGAGAGAGAGAGAGAGAGAGAGAGAGAGAGAGAAGAGACAGAGACAGAGTGGAAGATACAGAGAAGAAGAAGAAGAAGAAAGAAGAAGACGACGAAGAAGAAAAAGAAGGAAACTGTGTCTACTACTTTCTCTTATTGTTCTTCTCTATGGACAGAAGTTCTATCGGTCTCTGCTTGTGATACGGATGCAATAAATGATTAAAAGAAGAATATAAAGGTCAGTTGTTCACAAGAGATTGATGAGGAAGTGTCTTAATCGCTGTTTTTTATTTTGTTTTTCTGTTTGTCTTTTTCGTCTTGTTTCGTCATTGTTTCTTTGTTCGTTTATTAAAGAAGAAGTGTCTTAATCGCTTTGTTGTTTCTTGGTTGTTTGTTTTTCTTCTTGTTTCCCTTATTTTGTTGTTTTGTTTGTTTGTTCGTTTGTTTGTTTGTTTGTTTGTTTGTTTTGAGAATCGACTATTTCATAAGTTAGCGGTGCCGACATGCCAGACACGAAGGTTTACCAACAACACTCTGACGCGGACCATCCACTTGAGCTTACGATAATGCTCAATCACATAACAACAAGCCAGCAAAACGTGTGGGGTCGGAAACAAAAGACGTAAGCACGAGCAGACCCCACGCGCACAGCCCGCCGTCCAATGAAATTCATCTTCACATCCTACAGCAGCTCCTACCGGCAGGACTTCCCCCTTCCGGTGTCATTTCTCTGCGTGGCGGATATTGACAGTAGAAGGCCTGACTTCCGATCACTTGGGACGCCTTCCGTTTCCGGCGATTGATGCGACGGTCTGTGCTTTCGTTACATACAGTTTGCGCTATTTATACATCGTTTCTTTACGTCCTACCCTGACACAAATCATGCATGTTTGGACCAACTTTCCCAGCTGCTGCGGCGTTTGTGTGCACGCGATTTGTGTAAACTGGAGATGACGTAGGTTGTAAACTGCGTGATAGTGGGACGTTGACGAAGATGTTTGCATTAATGTACTGATCCCAAAGAGGAGAATGACATGGTAAAAGCTGATGATGATGACGACAATGTCTCCCCAGTATCAGCAGAAAGCCACATGGGGACAAATTCTTAATAATAATAATAATAATAATAATGAATACTTATATAGCGCCTATTCTCGGCTAGAGGCCAAGCTCTAAGCGCTTTACAATCAACACTCGTTTACACAACGGGCTGCCTACCTGGGTAGTGCCGACTGAAGAACTGCCAACTGGCGCTTCATTCAGTCGTTTCCCGTGTCATCCAGTCAGTATCGTTCAATATCGATCACTCATTTTCCTTACTTCCTTCATTCTTTCCATTTCTCACGCAGGGTGCATGCTATGTGTAACGTGTCATCCATACCAACGGCCAAACTGGCCTACTCTTCCGAAAGTTGGTGATGGGATTTTACGTGTATGCAAGATGTTATGCGTGCGTTCACACACGGAACCTCGGTTTATAGTCTCATTCGAAGGACTGTATGGAAATGGAGTTAGAACCAATGTTAACTCCGAGGGAAAAATCCCCCTGTACCGAAACGCCCCGGCGGAGGTTCGAACCCGCAACCCCAGGATCACCAAGATTACGAGTCCGGCGCTCTACCAACTGAGCTATTCCGGCTCCTTAACCGGTATTAGAGGTTATTGGGCACGTACGCTTTACCAGGCTGTTATTTCAAACAGGATTTCTTTTGTTTTCCTAGTAGTTGTTTGTGTGTGTGTGTGTGTGTGTGTGTGTGTGTGTGTGTGTGTGTGTGTGTGTGTGTGTGTGTGTGTGTGTGTGTGGGAAAAGAGAGAGAGAGAGAGAGAAGAGAGAGAGAGAGAGAGAGAGTCATGTTTCAAAACGTTAGATCCTAAGTTCCTCTCTGTTTTTCCTTGCGATCTCATCGTTTGACTGTAATGCTGACTTCAGTTCATATTCATCACAAAGCCAAATAGGTACAAAGAGGGGAGGGGCAAGCGGATATAACGTATTTTTCTTGGGAAAAAAATACCGGGTCTGTGGTTTGATTCCTGGACTGGATATGGGTTTCTTCCCCTTTCAAGTAGCCCGTAACTGAAGAGGTGATCTGAGTGCTTTTTTTCAGATGAGGCGATAAACTGAGGTTCCGCTCACATAGTGCATTTAGTGCACGTACAAGAATCCACGGTAACTAGGTGAGTGGTTCTTGGCAAAATTATGTAGCGAATTCTACTTTGATACGTCATTAAAATACGTAAGCGGGAGAACAAACATTATGGGTGGAGCTATACCGTGGCGACATGTTCTTCCGGAGAGAGCGGCCAGAATAATAGACAGTTCGGAAATCTGCAAGGGAGATCATCTGTGTTAGAGCTTGCGTTCAGCGAGAGTGACCCCGCTGTTTTCATGGGACAGATGCCACTGGTTTGCACGCATATGAACATTTTGCCCCATCACTCAGTTTAACAGTTCAATCAGAGATAGAAAATGATGAGAAAAAAAACGAGGCTTGTAAAGGGTGCATCTATAGTGCGGACAGTGTAAATCCCCATCATCATACCGGTATGCGATTTAGATTAAATGTTCTAATCTCTAGATGTTACTGCTTGATTCATAAGCTGAGAAAAGGTCACTCTATTTGCAATGGAAATACAGACATTATCTTCCCCGGGTCTTTTTTGTTGTTGTTGTTGTTGCCAAAAACAGGTCTGTTTCACGCAAAGAAATCTGTTACGGCAATGAAGTTTTACAGTATGACACAATACACTGCAATACTATACAATCCAATTCAGTGCAATATTACCGTACTACATAGTGCTACAGTAAAAATCAAATGCAGAACTATACAATACAAAAGCAATATAATACAGTGTAATGCAGCGCAATACAGCACATCACATCACAATTTACAGCAAACTTTCCAGCGTGGGAAAATCATCCACAGATCAGCCGGAAGAGTGGCATGAAACCGGATGTTGTATTGCACTCTGGGTCATCAAAACACCTGATTCTGACCGACCTCACCATCCCACATGAAAGCAGAATGCAGCAACCTCACATCTACAAGACTGAGAAGAATGCCAGTCTAGCCTGCAGCTTAAAAAAAATCTTGCTTCCAAGCCAAAGTCCTTTCTTAGAAGTTGGAGCAAAGGGGTGGAGAGGAGGGAGGGGGGGGGGGGGGGGGGGGCTCATCAGCTTATCATCTCATGAAACAGCTCCGGATTTTTTTTTTTTTTTTTTTTTTTTTTTTTGCTGTCCCAACCTCTGCGCCACCTCAGAGGCAGTGCACCCACGCCGCTCATTCCGACACCCCGTCCACAGCCATAGCCCGGCTAGCCCCGCCGCAGACCCGGCACCAGCAATCCACAGGGAGCAGTCAATGTCAAGTCGTCAAGAGGCAACCCACCGGAGGAGACACTGCACTGCTGCCGAGTCACTTCGGTGGTGTTCAGTGGCGCCTGTTCTGATCTAACATACGCAGGACACCACCTACTAAGCCCCCTACTGACGACAATAATTGCTTAGTCGCGGAGCCGGCGTGAGTGAGCTCTCCCTCCGGTGGGCGCCACCACGTCCGTCCAACGACAGCCCCCATGAACTCGCCGACACCGGTGACCCCGACGGAACCAAACCAAGGCCACAGACGTGGAGATGACATCGAAATTGAGGTCACCATGAGAGCAGGGCATGAAGGGCCACAGAATTTGAGACTTTTTTTTTTTAATGCTGATCAATGGGAATGAGGATGATTAAGATGATGCTACGGATTTCCATTTCGGTCTGAGACTACATGACAGGGCTGTACTCTACACTTCCTTTCATATATCCTGGCGTCAACCACGCCCGAGAGATACAGGCACCTGCAGTGTTGGTCATGAAATTTGAGCAACACTCTCAGAAACACACCCATTAAGTGGATGAAACTCGACTGTGTGGCCCCAGTCTTCCCAACTGAGTCCGCAGCAAACTCAACTCTGGGTAGGAGCCGGTCGGGGCAGAAAAAACCCACATGACTCTGATGGGATTCGAACCCACGACCTCCCAGCCGGGAGTCCGCGACGCTAACCACTTCGCCACGGCGGCTGGTTGCTCGGGATTTCTGGTGAGGAGAGGACCTTACTCCTAAAGTCAATGGCAGAGGCAGTGAAAACAGTTCCAGCTGGATCTAGTCGAGAAGGAACAAAAGTGAACTTTATATAAGATTTGTATTTTCCAGTTTAGAACGGGTGTCCGGTAGCGATGACGGTAAGATACCCATCTTGAAAGGCATCGCCATCCGTAAGTAGCTGGTTCGAATCCCGACCACGCCAGGAAACATTTCTAGCAGCAGAAGGGCAGTTAGGAATTATGAATTGGAAGCCGCTCGACCCCTCAGAATGTAAGGAGTTCAGGGCCAAAACTACTGATCTGAGTTGAGGGTGGAGAATGGGGTGGGGGTGGAGTTCTTCTGAAAACCTTCTACATTCAAGCTCTTCCTAGTGTGTCTTCTTATTACAATTACAATGCAATGCACCAAAACACTGCATAACACGATGCAACACAACATAACACGATGCATCACAACACGATGCAACACAACACAACATAACACGATGCGACGCAACACAACATAAAACGATGCAACACAACACAACAATAAACGATGCAACACAACACAACATAACACGATGCGAACACAACACAACATAAAACGATGCAACACAACACAATATAAAACGATGCAACACAACACAACATAACACGATGCAACAACAACACCAAACATAACACGGTGCAACACAACACAATATAACATGATGCAACACAACACAACACGATGCAACACAACACAACATAAAACGATGCAACACAACACAGCATAATACGATGCAACACAACACAGCATAATACGATGCAACACAACACAAAGCAATGCAATTAAGTGTACCGCAATACAGTACAGTACAATACAGTACAGTGCAGTATAGTACAATACACTACAGTACAATACAGCACAGTATAGACAATACAGTACAGTGTAGTACAATACAGTACAATACAATACAGTGCAGTACAGTACAATACAGTACAGAACAACAATACAATATCAATACAGTACAGTACAATACAGTACAGTGCAATACAGTACAAATACAGTACAATACAGTGCAGTACAATACAGTACAAACAGTACAATACAATACAATACAGTATAATACAGTACAGTACAATATAATACAGTACAGTACAATATAGTACAGTACCGTACAACACAATACAATAAGTACAATACAATACAGTACAGTACAATACAGTACGATACAGTACATACAAACCGTACAGTACAATACAATTACAGTACAGTACGGTACAGTACAAGACAACATAGACATGAGCGAATAAAAGACAGAACGATGCAAGGCATGACGCTAAATACAACCCAGTACAGTACAACAAAAGACACAACACAGTACGATGCAATATACAGTACAATGCGGTACAGAGCAGGGAAGTCAAATGCCAGGCAGTACAGTAGACTGCCCTGACGAACACCACGCTGCAGCGCTGCAGAGCGCGATACGGTACAACTGAGTACAATGCAAAACAACACAACATAGCACAACACACGGCAGCTCGGTGCAAAGCAACGCGACGTAGCGCAACGCGACGCAGCGTAACCCAGCGCGACGCAGCGGTAGTCGATACAATTCAACACAACGAATTCAACTACATTGCAGTACAATCGACACATACGATCCAGGTGATTATCATACAAAACAGTGAATACAACGCAATGTAACACAGCGATCACAATGCAACACAACATTGTGCTGGCCATACACAACAAACATGTCAATCAGTATATAAACACACTGATTACAATACAAACACAGTGATCAGTATAACACACTGATTACAATACAACACGGTGATCAGTATAACACACTGATTACAATACAACACAGTGATCAGTTATAACACACTGATTACAATACAACACGGTGATCAGTATAAACACACTGATTACAATACAACACGGTGATCAGTATAACACACTGATTACAATACAACATGGTGATCAGTATAACACACTGATTTCAATACAACAGTGATCAGTATAACACACTGATTACAATACAACACGGTGATCAGTATAACACACTGATTACAATACAACACAGTGATCAGTATAACACACTGATTACAATACAACACGGTGATCAGTATAACACACTGATTACAATACAACACAGTGATCAGTATAACACAACTGATTACAATACAACACAGTGATCAGTATAACACATGATTACAATACAACACAGTGATCAGTATAACACACTCATTACAATACAACACAGTATCAGATAACACACTGATTACAATACAACACAGTGAACAGTATAACACACTGATTACAATACAACACAGTGATCAGTATAACACACTGATTACAATACAACACAATCGCGGTGAATACCATACAACACAGTGATCAGTATAACACACTGATTACAATACAACACGGTGAATACCAACAACACAGTGATCATTATAACACACTGATCACAATACAACACGGTGAATACCATACAACACAGTGATCAGTATAACACACTGATCACAATACAACACGGTGAATACCATACAACACAGTGATCAGTATAAACACACTGATTACAATACAACACGGTGAATATCATACAACACAGTGATCAGTATAACACACTGATTACACTACAACACGGTGAATACCATACAACACAGTGATCAGTATAACACACTGATCACAATACAACACGGTGAATACCATACAACACAGTGATCAGTATATCACACTGATTACAATACAACACGGTGAATACCATACAACACAGTGATCAGTATAACACACTGATTACAATACAACACGGTGAATACCATACAACACAGTGATCAGTATAACACACTGATTACAATACAACACAGTGAATACCATACAACACAGTGATCAGTATATCACACTGATTACAATACAACACGGTGAATACCATACAACACAGTGATCAGTATAACACACTGATTACAATACAACACGGTGAATACCATACAACACAGTGATCAGTATAACACACTGATTACAATACAACACGGTGAACACCATACAACACAGTGATCAGTATAACACACTGATCACAATACAACACGGTGAATACCATACAAAACAGTGATCAGTATAACACACTGATCACAATACAAACACGGTGAATACCATTACAACACAGTGTCAGTATAACACACTGATTACAATACAACACGGTGAATACCATACAACACAGTGATCAGTATAACACACTGATTACAATACAACACGGTGAATACCATACAACACAGTGAACAGTATAACACACTGATCACAATACAACACGGTGAATACCATACAACACAGTGATCAGTATATCACACTGATTACAATACAACACGGTGAATACCATACAACACAGTGATCAGTATAACACACTGATTACAATACAACACGGTGAATACCATACAAACACAGTGATCAGTATAACACACTGATTACAATACAACACGGTGAATACCATACAACACAGTGATCAGTATAACACACTGATTACAATACAACACGGTGAATACCATACAACACAGTGATCAGTATAACACACTGATCACAATACACACGGTGAATACCATACAACACAGTGAATCAGTATAACACACTGATCACAAACAACACGGTGAATACCATACAACACAGTGATCAGTATAACACACTGATTACAATACAACACGGTGAATACCATACAACACAGTGATCAGTATAACACACTGATTACAATACAACACGGTGAATACCATACAACACAGTGATTACAATGCAGTTCAACCCGGTGATTCCCATGAAATAGAACACAGTGATTTTATTACAACACAATTCAAAACAACGGCACTGAATACAGCACGGTGACCACCACACAATGAATACAAGAAAACACATCGAATGCAATACAGCACGCCGAACTTCATACAGCCACAGTGCACGCAGTAAACACAACGAATACCGTACAATGCAGGACAGTGAATACAATACAATGTTACGAACTGAATACAATTCAACGCAAGTGCAACACGACACAGTAAATTTTAATGTAATACAGCACAGTGAATACAACAACAAAAAAACAAGCGAATGCGATACAACACAGAGTTCATGCAACACATGAATACAACACAACACAACACAATACAACACTACACAAAACAACACAATACAATACAGCACAATACAAAACAGCACAATTCAATGCAACACAATGCAATACAGCACAATACAAAACAGCACAATTCAATGCAACACAATATATACAATACAATGCACACAGTACAATGCAGCACAATACACTACTCTACAACACTACGCAACGCACGCAGCACAGCACAACGCAACGCAACGCAGCGAAACACAGCACAACACAACACAGCACAGCACAACACAGCACAACGCACGCAACGCAACGCAACGCAGCGAAACACAGCACAGCACAGCACAAACAGCACAACGCAACGCAACGCAGCGAAACACAGCACAGCACAACACAGCACAACGCAACGCAACGCAACGCAGCGAAACACAGCACAACACACACACACAGCACAACACAACACAGCACAACACAGCACACAACGCAACACAGCACAAACGCAACACAGCACAGCACAACGCAATGCAGCGCAACACAGCACAACACAACACAACACAGCACAGCCACAGCACAACGCAACGCAACGCAGCAACAACACAGCACAGCACAACGCAACGCAAAACGCAGCCACAACACAGCACAGCCAACGCAACGCAACGCAACGCAGCACAACACAGCACAGCACGACACAACATAACACAACACAATACACTACTCTACAACACAACGCAACGCAACGCAACGCAGCGCAGCGCAGCGCAGCCCAGCGCAAACGCAACGCAACGCAACGCAAACGCAGCGCAGCGCAACGCAGCGCAACGCAACGCAACGCAACGCAACGCAACGCAACGCAGCGCAACGCAGCGCAGCGCAGCACAGCACAACACAACAAACGAACACAATACACTACTCTACAACACAACACAGCACAGCACAGCACAACACAATACACTACAACACAACACAGCACAGTACAACACACAACACAAGCACGCAACGCAACGCAACACAATACACTACTCTAAAACACAGCACAGCACAGCACAACACAATTACACTACAACACAACACAGCACAGCACAGCACAGCACAACACAATACACTACAACACAGCACAGCACAGCACAGCACAGCACAGTACAGCACAACACAATACACTACAACACAACACACAACACAGCACACCACAGCCCCCACACACACAGCACAACACCAATACACTACAACACAACACAGCACAGCACAGCACAACACATACACTACAACACAACACAGCACAGCACAGCACAGCACAACACAATACACTACAACACAACACAACACAGCACACAGCCCCCACCACAGCACAACACAATACACTACAACACAACACAGCACAGCACAGCAACAAACACAATACACTACAAACAACACACACAGCACAGCGCAGCGCAGCACAGCACAGCACAGCACAGCACAGCACAACACAACACAACGTAGTGCAATATAAAAAGTCGTGCAAAACATCTAAGGGTACAGCCAGCGTCAATGTGCTCTTGGAGTTTTTGCAGCTGCACCAACACCGCAACTATGCCATTTGTGTTCGAAAAAAAAAAAAAAAAAAAAAAACAGGTGTTGAAAAGAGCAACACTTATAACAGACATATATACATTACCTACACTCTGCTGCTGGTAGGCGTTAATTCACTTTTTTTTTAAGGGAGAAAAAGAAAAAAAAAAGAGAAAAAAGAAAGAAACAAGACGTAGAAATGGTGTTACAGTGTTACGAATAAAACTGGAAATGTGGTTTGTGTGGCAACACGCTGAACATACTCACGTGTACGTTTTCACACAGCGGATTTCTGATCTTTACACACACAAAAAAAAGAAAAAAGATTGTATGCATTTTCTGTCCCGTGACGATTTTGTCATGATTCAGTGTGTGTGTGTGTGTGTGTTGTGTGTGTGTGTGTGTGTGTGTGTGTGTGTGTGTGTGTGTGTGTGTGTGTGGCACTGAACTAAATTTACAGCAGTTATAAAATGACATATGGCACAAACGTGTGTGTGTGTGTGTGTGTGTGTGTGTGTGTGTGTGTGTGTGTGTGTGTGTGTGTGTGTGTGTCGTGTCTGTGTGTGTTGTCTGTGTGTGTTGTTTGTTTCTGCGTCTGTGTGTGTGTGTCTGTGTCTGTGTGTGTGTCTGTGTGTGTGTGAGTGAGTGTCTGTGGGGGAGAGACGAGGAGAGAGAGAGAGAGAGAGGGGGGGTGTGAGAGAGAGAAAGAGAGAGAGAGAGAAAGAAAGAGAGAGAGAGAGAGAGGTACGCAAGGAAAAAAGGGGTGAGGAGAGGATATGTATTAAGAATGACAGGCATGAATGTGTGTGTATCGGAATGATGACAGTCACCTTCCGTTATTGCCCACAAGCCATCGATTTCTTCAGAGGAAACTGACGTACATTTTTAGAGAAGTGATCCTAATTGTTCCTGTCCCGTTGATGGTGCTTAGATGCATGTACATATTATATGAAATATCCAAACTAATGAACCTTCGTTGAACAGTGGGGTGGTGGGGGGGGGGGGGAGAAATAAAGAAGAGCGGGTATGTACAGTTGGACTGAATAATATACCAAAACAGGATATCCCCACCACCACCATATGGCCCATACCCCCAACTCCCAAAATTCACCCAACTCCTCCACCACCATCATCATCACCCTCCAGCTCCTGCACTGCCCCTACCTCTCACCATTCCATCCCAAACCCATCCCCCACAAAAAAAAAAAAAACAGGAGTGGATAACAAGCATTGGTCTTGGTGATGCAGATGTTGTTGTTGTTGTCGTACCTTGGTTAAAAGACTCCAGGGATCATCTGAACAGCCGAAACACTTGAACACTATGATACAAATGCATCAGCTAGGGATGAGAACATTACGAGTGTGACCGTTTTTGATTACCCCGCCACGTGAGCAACCATACTCCAACTTCGAGGGATTTTGGAGACTGATAGTGTTACGCTTGGAGCTTATGATGCTTGTGAAACAGGACACCTCACTTTACATCAAGCTCCGTTGAACTGAACGCTACGGAAAAGACTAAGCAGCACTGTGCAGTGTCTCTGCTGATGGGTTGCCCTAAGACGACCTGACTTTGATTCTGCCTGTCGACTGTCGGTGATGTGGCTGTGACAGGCCGAAGCCTGTGTGTTGTCGTGCAAAGGGTAGGTAGAATGACCACGGAAAGGCGCAGAACAGGTAGCAAATAAACGACAGTAAATGTCTAGATCTGTGTAAGAACAACCAATGCTGCAGAATTCGAAAAGGGGGCGTGCCACTTGGCTCTGTTTCCTGCCGGATCCTCCACATGAAGGGTAGAGTGTGAAATGGCACCAAAGCCAGACAGATACATTTGCATGATGGCAACAAAGCGAGAGAGATACCTTGTATGATGGCACCAAAGCGAGACAGATACCTTGTATGATGGCACCAAAGTGAGAGAGATACCTTGTATGATGGCACCAAAGCGAGAGAGATACCTTGTATGATGGACCAAAGCGAGACAGATACCATGATGGCACCAAAGCGAGACAGATACCTTGTATGACGACAACAAAGCGAGAGAGATATCTTGCATGATGGCAACAAAGCCAGACAGATACATTTGCATGATGGCACCAAAGGAGAGAGATACCTTGTATGATGGCACCAAAGCGAGAGAGATACCTTGTATGACGCACAAAGCGAGAGAGATCTTGTATGATGGCACCAAAGCGAGAGAGATACCTTGTATGATGGCAACCTACGCGAGAGATATACCTTGTATGATGGCACCAAGCGAGAGAGATACCTTGTATGATGGCAACAACGCGAGAGATGATCCTTGTATGATGGCACCAAACGCGAGAGAGATACCTTGTATGATGGCAACAAGCGAGAGAATACCTTGTATGATGGCAACAACGCGAGAGAGATACCTTGTATGATGGCAACAAGCGAGAGAATCCTTGTATGATGGCAACAAGCGAGAGAGATGCCTTGTATGATGGCAACCAAGCGAGAGATACTACCTTGTTTGATGGCAACCAAGCGAGAGAGATACCTTGTATGATGGCACCAACGCGAGAGAGATCCTTGTATGATGGCACAACGAGAGAGATACCTTGTATGATGGCACCAACGCGAGAGAGATCCTTGTATGATGGCACAACGCGAGAGAGATACCTTGTATGATGGCACCTAACGCGAGAGAATACCTTGTATGATGGCAACACAAGCGAGAGAGATCCTTGATGATGGCAACAAAGCAGAAGATACCTTGTATATGGCACTAACGCGAGAGAGATACCTTGCATGATGGCAACAAAGCGAGAGAGATGCCTTTATGATGGCAACAAGCAGACAGATACCTTGTATGATGGCACAAGCGAGAGAGATCCTTGTATGATGGCAACAAAGCGAGAGAGATACCTTGTATGATGGCAACAAAGCAGAGAGATACCTTGTATGATGGCAACAATGGGAGAGAGATACCTTGCATGAAGGCATCAAAGCAAGAGAGATACCTTGTATGATGGCACCAAAGGGAGATAGATACCTTGCATGAAGGCACCAAAGGGAGAGAGATACCTTGCATGATGGCACCAAGGCGAGACAGATACCTTGTATGATGGCACCAAAGGGAGAGAGTACCTTGCATGAAGGCACCAAAGGGAGAGAGATACCTTGCATGATGGCATCAAAGCGTGGGATGTCGGTGTCGTGTTGGGAGAATTCAGACATGCTGACTGTCGTTGCCCAGTGCAGAGAGAGGCGCCAACACAGGCCAGAAGCAGCTGTCTTACACTGCTGAAGTACACGGCGTGTGTCACACAATTTCCAGCTAAAATTCTCCATGAGCAGAAATTTGGATGGAGGAGGGGCAGGGCCTCGTTTTTGAAGAAGTCCTATGTAGATCTACATTGTTGTTGTTGTTGTTGGGTTTTTTTTAATCTTACAAAATATACGAAAACCGTTTCTATTCCAAATCATAGCCTACACACCTATATACCCGGTAATGTCGGATCACACGTATGATTTCCCACCCCTCCGAAAACTGAAACGTTGTGTGCAGATGGAGTGTTTTGCTCTCGATAGTATCATCAATATGGTCACAACATTCTTGCCCATCCGCTGTAGTTAATGTCGCTCAAAAATAATGATGTTCATTGACTTTAACCCGCCCCGGTTCCGAACAAACGCACAATCATAACTGTTAATGAGATTTCACGGAAATCTTTTATCCGTGTTCCTATCTCTCTCTCATTTGGGCAGTATAACTGTCGGATTTCAAATATGCTTGGAGTTCCTCCACACATAAGAGTTCAAGCCAGTGTTAGCACGCGATTCCCTTCACATTTAGAATGTAGACGAATGGGAGATTTCTCAAGAACTTTGCATAAAACTCTTGAAGGTGCAAAACCCCATAGTAGAGGTTGGGGGTATCTGTCAAAATCAGCCCTACAAATCTTTCACGGCGCGCCACTCCGCTCCCCAAATCGTTCCTTTTGTAAACAGAGAACATACATTCTCTTGTCCCTATTTTTGTAATTGAGAAAAGACGTTCTTTTTCAGACTGTTTGCCGCAATAGGTGGACCATATATTTCAGTGTGAAGTCGTATGACAGGCCGCACCTGGCCATAAACGTATCAAAATCTCGTCATGTTTTCACAATATTATGTAGTTAGTCCGAGCGTCCTGAAAACTGTTTTTGCGTGCTGTGTTGTCGTCGTCGTTGGTGGTGGTGGTGGTGGTGGTTTGTTTGTTTGTTTGTTATTTTGCGTATAAAATCAAAACAACACGTCAGCACGGAAAATTGTTAGATATTTGATATGGTTATAAAGATTTTGATTTCCGTCACAGAGAAAGAGAGAGAGGAGGCAGCGAGAGAAGGTGAGCGGGGGGGGGGGGGGATGTGGTGGGTGAGAGGGGTGAAGGGTGTGGCTCATCCAAAACAAAACACATTACTTGGATTGTTTCTTTATCTGTTTTGCTCTGCGCTCTGTCTCTGTCTCTGTCTCTCTATCTCACTGTCTCAGTCTCAGTCTCTGCTCTCTCTCTCTCTCTCTCTCTCCACACACACAACACACACACACACACACACACACACACACACAACACACACAACACACACACAACCACCACACACCACACACAACACGCAACCACACACCACACACACACACACACACACACACACACCACAACACACACAGCACACACACACACACACGGACCACGACGTCGCACACACGCACACACACACAACACACGCACGCACGCACACTACACACACACACACACACCCGCACAATCACAACACACACACACACCACACACACACACACAACACACAACCACAACTTACGCCACACGCACACACACACACAAGCAACACGCTGCGCACGCATCGCACGCACGAAGCACACACACGAAGGCACGCCGCGCGCGCGCACAACAGCACACACACACACAGAAGGCACGCAGCCACACACATACACAACACGCGCATCACACACACACAAGTACGCATCGCGCCGCGCACACACACACACACATACACATACACACGGCGGCGCCCGCTCGCCGTTGCTGTTGTTGCCTTTCCTCGAGGGGATGAGGGAGAAGGTAGAATGAGGTGAGGGGGGGGGGCAGCAGGAGAGGCCTGCGTTGTTCTGCGTAGGCAACTGTATGAACGAACAGCTGCTCTCGCAGAGTCATGCCTGATAAGTACACATGGAACGCGGCACACACACAAGGAAACGAACATTAACGAGTTCGGTAGTGCGCCTTGGAAGTTACAAATGTTTCTGTACAGTTTGCGACCCGTTTGTTCCTCAGTCAGAGTTGTATAGTATTAAGTTACATAGTGACTGCAAGTCAATGGGGGATTCGTCGCGTCATGTACAGAGACGTGCTCTGAGTTAACTAGCTACTTGACCGACAACTGTGTCAAAGTTCTCCAGACCTACGTCGTCGTCATTGTCGCTGCTGGTGTTCTTGTTGGTATTGTTTGCGTTCGCTGGTTTGAACTGTGGGGGTCATCCGGTATGTCGTGCATTCTCACAAACAACGGCTGGTCACAGAGTGCGGGTTTTTTTGTGATTGGTTTGGTCTTGTTCTTGATTGTGTTGTTGTTGTTGTTGCTGCTGCTGCTGCTGCTGCTGCTGCTGCTGCTGCTGCTGCTGCTGTGATGATGATGATGATGATGATGTAGCTGTTGTTATTGTCGTTGTTGCTGTTTTCCGTCTGTTTGTGTTGTTCATGTTTTCTCTTCGTCATTTCACACCAATCGACATTAGAATTTTATTTCGTGTATGACCATTTTTTTTCTTACAGAGAGAGGGCAACAGGGCATAAAGACAACAACAACAACAAAAACAGGGGATGAGAGACGTATTAGGGTCGATCAAGGAAATTTTCTCCCGTCATCTTGTTCCCTCTTTGTATACCGTCATTGAGAATTCCCCTTCCTTTCTTTCAAACGATAATAAAAATGAAATCAAAAAAGAAAAGAAAAGAATGTACAAGTTATCTCAGAAAGTGTCCCGACTGAAGGGTCCAAATGTCCTAGTCGCCCTGCGTACGGAGCGCCAAGATTCACTTGGTTTGTAATATTTGAGAAGGACATCCACTTGCGTTCACATTTTGTTGCCCCCTTTTCTACCGTAGTTCGCAGTATGTTTCCTACAAGAAAACTGTTTTGCGAAGACAGCATGAAAGGTTAGATTTTTGTATGAATGTCGGTAATCTTGAGTCTCTAAGCATAGAACTTCACATATAGCACAATAAAGCAAAAAGGAAAAGGGGGACAGAGAGTCAGAGAAGAAGAAGAAGAAAGCAAAGAGAGCGAGAGAGAGAGAGAGAGAGAGAGAGAGAGAAGAAGAAGAAGAAGAAGAAGAAGAAGAAGAACAACAACAACAACAACAAACAACAACAACAACAAGCAGAAGAAGAAGAAGAAGAAGAAGAAGAGAGAGAGAGAGAGAGAGAGAGAGAGAGAGAGAGAGAGAGAGAGAGAGAGGGGGGGGAGCAAACAGAAAAGAAAAGCCCCACTGTGTCACTGTGCGCATTTTTCTCTCATTGATCCTTATCGCCCTTCATAGAAGGACATAATCAGCAATCACCAAGGAATTTCTGTTGAATACAGTCCAAAAAATGAGGTTCAATGCGACAATCATAGAGCGTGATGCTAGATGGGAATGAGGCTCAGTGCGACAATCATAGAGCGTGATGTTCGATGGCCTGTTCTTGTTGACCTTCTTTTTTTATAATAATATTTTTATCATTTCAATGCTTCCCTTTGGTCGGATTCTTTCTATTCTATTTTGATCTGGAACTGTAAATAGTCTTTTATCATCGCCTTGTCGCACACATAACTTAAACACACCGTAGACACTAGCCAGTTGTCATTTAATTCTTGATATTTTCGGTAATGTGGTGCTTATTTTGAGAATGATGTTTATTCATTTTGTTGTCGTGGCCTTTCTGTTCATAGCGTTGCCGAAATTGCAGATTGCAGAGTTTTATGATCTGACACAGAAACAGACGTCTTTGTGAAACTGTCTGGACCGAAGCCATCTCAGCTGTACAGCCCCAGTAGTCTTCACGCAAAAAGAGAACATCGCTTTCCACTTATACAGGCTGTTCCATTTTAAGACCGCAGACGGGAAGGACCGAGACTTGACTAAAAATAGACCTCACAAAGTTATTTCCCTTTAGTTGTGGATCTGTTAAAAACGTAGAGTGTCGTAATTTTTTAATGTTCAGCTTAAAATGAAAAGGTTTACATCTTTCGCTATGCTTCCATACGTTTAAAACAAATCATTTATCTGATGCCGTCTCAATTCATCAAAATTCATCATGTTTGTCATAAATGTTTGTGGTCTATTCTTAAGTTCATCAACATTCACGAAGTTATCCACTTCGTTTGCTGTGAGATGTGCGCAATCCTCAGTATCATTCAGTCTGCGCTCTCTAACAATGATATGAGTATAGTCGATGCATTCTGTTTTTTGTTGTTTTTTGTTTGCTTGTTTGTTTTCATCTGGCAACAGCATTTCGTGAGACGCTTATTTGTCATGTTTTGATACATGTTTTCAGAACTAATTGTCCTGATTTTTATTTATTGCCACATCTGCAAGAAAACTCTAGACTGTGATATCTTTAGCCAGCCTGTCTTTATTGAAAATGGAATCGTCTTGATAGCCGACATTTTCAAATCACTGTCCAAACATGAATTTTAAGCTTCTGACTTTTGAATTTCAATATTTTTTCCATTCCATAAAACACAAGAAAATAATACTTTTTCGAAGATAGTTTAAAAGTGATTTGTTGGGAGATACACATTCTATGATAAATGTATTATTTTTCATTTTAGGAAAAGAAAAACAAAACTCACAAGCAACTGAGTGCTTTTTCTATCTTTTTTTTTTTTTTTTTTTTTTGTTGTTTTTTTTGAGAGGGGGAGGTCTTGGTTTGTCGTTATGTTGTTGGTGCTTGTGGTGGTAGTGGTGGATTTTGGAGTTGTCTTTTTATTGCTGGTGCCGTTGTGTCTGTTGTTGCTGCTATTGTTGCTGTATAATTGTTGCTAGCAGTATTGTTGTTGTTATAGCTGGCGTGGTAGGTGGTGGTGGTGGGGCTTCTGCTGTTGCTGTTCTTTCTGATATTGGTGGTGAAGTTGCTGTTTCTGTTGCTGCTGCTGGTGTTGTTTTTGCTGGAGTTGTTGTTGTTGTTGTTGTAGCTGTTGTTATTGTTTTTGCAGCTGTTCCTTTCATTATTGCTGTCAGTGGTGTAGTTGCTACTGATGATGTTTTTGTTTGAGTGTGTGGTCGGGTTGTTGTTCTTGTTGTTGCTACCGTTGCTGTCGTTTTTGGTTTGTTGCTGTGGTTGTTTTTCGTTGCTGGTGTTGTGATTCTTGTCATCGTTGCTTACATTGTTGTTGTTGCTTTTGATGTTGTTTTGTTGTTGTTACTGCTGTTGCTGTTGTTACTGCTATTGTGGTGTGCTGCTGTTGTTGCTGATGTCCTTGTAGCTGGTGTTGCTGCTATGCGGTTGTTGCCTTTGTTGTCTCGATTGTGTTTGTTGTGTTGTTATTGCTGCTGCTGCTGCCTTTTTTGTAGTTGGTGTTATTTGCGTTGTTGTTGTTGTTTGTGTTGTTCTTGTTATCGTTGTTGGTCTTGTTGTAGCCAGTGTTGTTTCTGCGGATGCTGGTGTTGTTGCCACTTTTGTTGTTGCTGTAGTCTTCTTGTCGTTTTGGTGTTGGTGTTATCGCAGCATTCGTCATTGTTTTCGTTCTAGTTGTTGAAGAGGTTGCTGACGTTGATGTTGTTAATATTTCGTACGTTCCCTAGTAGAAGTGTATGAAGGGGGCGTCCAACGCATAATTCCCACAAGCGGCCACCGGATGATTGAGTGCAGGGTGTTATTTTCTATTGGTGATTTGTTTTATTCTTTTGATGATGATGATGATGATGATGATGATGATGATGATGATGATGAGATGATGATAATGATGATGATGATGAGCTCAAGGACTTACAAAAACAAACAAACAAACATTTTCAAACCAACAGACAGGGAGGGAGGGGGGGGGGGTCATCGTTGAAACACCAGTGAACGTTCACTCCATCCAAAAGCAGACGATCACGTACACCAACACATCAAAATCCAATTCTGCATACCTGCTCACCTCACCGACCAAAACCCCTTACATAAATATACAAAGCACGGGCACGCGCGCGCCTATTACATCAGCACACTATAGATGCTTTCACATTACGGCAGAGAAGTATGCATGCATATATGTGTGTATGTATGTACGTATTTATGTATGTATGTTTGCATACGTGTATGTATTATGTATGTATGTATGTAATGTATGTATGTATGTATGTATGTATGTATGTATTGTACTTTTGTGTGTGTGTGTGTGTGTGTGTGTGTGTGTGTGTGTGTGTGTGTGTGTGTGTGTGTGTGTGTGTGTGTGTGAGTTTGAGTGACACCTACTGGTTCGAATTTTATTCGATTCACAAAGAGCCGTTTTCTCTACAAAGTGTGAATCAGAGACTCGAACAGGGGAAAAACAATCAAAATAAAACCAACTGACAGCACGTCAACAGATGCAGCGTGAAAGCAAAAATCTAAAACCCCATGTCCTCCCTGACCCCCCAAATCCCCACCCCTCTTGTCCTCACTTACTTCCCCTTGTCCCCCCCCCCCCCCACCCCCTCCCCCCTCCTCTTCTCTCCCTGGCCAAACCTGCGCGCGCGCACACACACTCTCGAATTTTCTTCCTTTTCTTTTTTATTTCTCCTCCTCCTCCTTCTCCACTCTCCTTCTCTTCCTTCTTCTGCTCTCTCTTCCTTCCTTCTTCTTCCTCCTTCTCCTCCCTCCTCCTTCTTTTCTCTCTCTGCTCCTCCTCTCCTTCTTCTTTCGTCTTTGTCTTCTTCTTCTTTCATCTTTTCTTCTTCTTCTTCTTCTTCTTCCCTTCCTCCTCCTCCTCCTCCTCCTCTTCTTCTTCTTCTTTCTTCTTTTCTGTCCACTTTTCTTTCTTCTTCTCTCTCTCTCCTTCTCTTCTCTCTCTTCTTCTTCTTCTTCTTCTCTTCTCTTCTTCTCCCTTTTCTTCTCTCTTCTCTTCTTCTTCTTCTTCTTCTTCCTTCATCTTCTTCTCTCTTTTCTTCTTCTTCTTTCCACTTTTCTTCTTCTTCTTCTTCTTCTTCTTCTTCTTCTTCTTCTTCTTCTTCGTCCTTTCCTCCTTCCCCCCTTTCTTCTTTATCTGTTTCTTCTTGTCCCTCCCCTGCATTTTCAGCTTTCTAGCTGTTGTGGTATAATGTTCTCGTTCTAGTTTTGCCGCCTTCTTGTCTGTACCTCCTCCCCTCTCCTAAACCCTCCCCCTTCCTTCGCTCTCTCTCCTCCCTCAGTTCCTCCATGTCTCCCGCCCCTTACCCGCCGCCCTCTCAGTCCCACCTACTCATATCATTCATCCCACGTATTCTTGTCATGTGTGTGTGTGTGTGTGTGTGTGTGTGAGTGTTGGGGTGAGAGAGAGAGTAAGTGAGTGTGTGTGTGGTGTGTTGTTGTGTCTTTATAATCGTGTTTGTGGTGCGCGCGCGAGTCCTGCACGTGATATATGTGTCTGCTTGTGCAACAGACAAAGACAGATGGACAGAGGCGACACCGCAACTCACAAACAGAATTTGAGAACGAGACAATGCACCCAAACAACGCCCCCCCCCCCCCCCCTTCCCCCTCCCCCCTCCGTAGTCTCTACCGCGTACACGCCTCCTCCTCCCTGCGACATCCTACATTTCTTCAGGCTCGACTTCTTTTTTCTGTTGAAGGGCAGACGATCGATGTGAGGGCCACACGCCTCTTTTTGTAGTACTTGTTGCTTCCCTTTTTTTTTTTGGTACTTAGTGGTGCATCTTCTCGGCTTCTATGGGTGAAGAGGGAAGTGGACGTGACGGAGGAGGTATGGGGGTTCTGAAGTGCAGAGAGAGAGAGAGAGAGAGAGGGGGGGGGTGATTCCTATGATTCATTGTGTCCCTTAGTTTTTCAGTGTGTGTTTGTCAGGTTGTCCATATGTCAGACAGACAGACCGAGAGACAGACAGATAGACAGACAGACAGAGACAGATGCACACACACGCGCGCGCGCACGTACGCACACACACACACACACGCACGCACGCACGCGCACAGAGAGGGAGAGGCAGACAGACAGACAGAGAAGGAGGGAGGGAGTTAGGGGACACGAATGT
>CM031604.1:69507748-69512748 GCA_018398815.1 Conus ventricosus
GATACAAGTTGAGTATTAAGCTGGAACCGCTGGACATGGGTCCCGCATAGATCCTTTTCTGAAGTTCAGATGGTGGGATATCTTAACTACTGACAGATGGGAGGAAGCGCAGGGAAAGGGGGACGGGGGGGGGGGGGGGGGGCCTTGGTGTAGGGTGGGGAAGTTCTGTTTGGCCGAACAGATGAAGCATTGCTTCTTGTTCCATGGGTTCTGGGTTCAATTCTCGCATCAGACAGTCTGGTTACAGGGGATTTTCTCTTCGGAGCCAACATCTGTGGGGGTTCCAGCCCCGCCAGTGTCCTTTTGGTGAGACTTTGAACCAAAATCTTGTGTGTGTGCATGTATTGGAACCTACAAACTAAAACATTTTCACGCACATAAAACCCCATTCTATTTATTGTAGAGGTGAAAAAGGCCGTTGCGTGCAATGGGAAAAAAAATAAAGAAAAGACTGACTGTGTTTAAGGCAAAAGGTCTGTGAAAGCCTACTCTTCATCCCGTGCAGACAAGTGCAAAACTCCGCTGCTCGCCACATCTTCAAGGCTCAGCATTGTCGACCCTGTACCCCTTCATTAATGAAACTCCACTGGATCCCAGTGTCCGCAAGAGCTCTGACTAGGAGATAGCCTGCGTCCGCTACAAGTTGTCACGGGCACTACCCTGCTTATCTCTCTGATCTAGCTGACGTGTACCCCACCCCACCCCCACCCCCACCCCCCACCCCTCTCTCTCTCTCTCTCTCTCTCTCTCTCTCTCTCTCTCACGGCTTTTTCGGCCAAACCGCTTGAAACGTAAATGTTGGCTTCCGTTTCTTCTCTCTCTATGGTCCTCAGCTCCTGAACTCACTTCCATTCAATACTGGGCTTCCACTTCTGCTGCATCTTTCCAATCCATCCCTAAAACGTATCTTTTGGAACGGCTCCAGAATCCTCCAAGTGTGTTGTTGTTTGTTCTTGTATCCATCTGTCTGATTGTGCATTGGGAGTGTGAAAGAGCGGGCTCTATGTGTGTGAGAGTGTGTCTGTGTAAATGCCTGGATCCGCAGGTAAGGCGCGATATAAACGCAAATCATTAGTATTATTACTAAAAAGAGTAAGAATATTTACTGGGAGGTGAATCTACTGTGAACTAATTCAGGACTGTTTCAAGAAGAATAGTCTTTGAAAACGGGGAGTCTGTATACGGAAGTAAATTTGGTGTAGACAATGTTCCATGAAAATAAATCTTTGAATAGGGGATAATCTATTATTGGCGGTGCATCGGGTGTAGACGATGTTCCATAAAAACAAATCTTCGAATAGGGACTTATCTATGAATGGGGGTAAATTCGCTTTAAAATCTTTCCTCCGTAAAATGTTAGGTCAGATTTGTTTTTAAATCACTTCAGGAACTCAAAAATTACATCAGGTGGAACATGCCTGAACGAAGTTTTCATGGAGTCTACAGTAGACTGTCTATGTCTGACATCAGTTAAGTCCCAGCACTCTCTATGAACATGTTTTGTAGCGAGTGGTTCATGACATGGAATGCACCATGGAGCTTCTTTACCATACTGAAAGGTAATTTGTCGTTGTTTTCTCAAGATTTTTTTTTTCATCTTTCCTTCTTTTCCTGTTTTTTGCTTGTTTGTTTGTTTGTTTTGTGTTTGTTTTTCTTTTTACTGTTGGGAGGTGATTCTTGTTTAAACAAAAATGTTACCCCAAAAGTAACAACCAACCAAATGAACAAACAAAAGTAAATGTCTTCAGAGCAAGGAAAGTGGTCACTGGAAGGTTGTTCTTCTTCGGACAAGGATAAAGATTTTCCAGGAAAACAAGTGTTCAAATAGAGGTTACAAAAAAAAATATCAGATGTTCTGCAGAAGGAAAAAGAAATTGTTGAAAAGGAGATAGTGTGAACACAGAGAATGCCTTCATTGGGATTAATTAGGGTGGTGTATTGACTGCAAGCTGCACTTACGGCACGTCACAACAAAGGCGTCGCAGCCAGACACTTTCAGCTTTCTTGCCTGGTTTGGCCACGTGGGTGGGTCACCACGGCTCCTTGTCCAACACCACTCTACAGGTACAATGAAAGGTGGATGTCACAGACCCAGACTGAAAAAGCTGGGGCTGTGGACAGGGCGGGGAGGGGGAGGGGGGGAGAGGGGGTCTGAAAAAGCGGCGTGCTTGCAATGCCACTAAGGGTGTACAGAAAATGGGACAGCAAAAAAAAAAAATCACTTCATTGTTGTTGTTTTTTTTGGTTTGTTTTTGTTTTATTGTGTTTCGATTTTCTTTAGCATGATAAGCATGTAGAAGCTTGTTACTCTTTTGACTAGTTTTGATTTCATTATTCTCTTTGCTAAAAAAAAATATATATATATGTATACATTTACCAATATAACATTGAAAGATCTTTTCCAACGATATGTTTTCCAGAAACAGCTGAGTGTTAGGTACAAGGTTGAAGAATATAAAGTAAGCTATGATGTAACATATTTCATTAGTATGGAGAGAGAGAGAGAGAGAGAGAGAGAGAGAGAGAGAGAGAGAGAGAGAGAGAGAGAGAGGGAGGGAGGGAGGGTGGGAATGATAGACATGTAGACAGTCAGAGAGACAGAAACAGATATTGACAGATAGGGCACCGTGACGTTTCTTATTTCAACTCTGTTTCTCTTCAACGAATGTAGCTAGTACGAACAAAACAATGAAAGAGATTGACAGGCAGATGATAGATGAGTGTGTAGAGTCAGACTCAGTCTAGTCTTAGATTTAAATTGTCACGAAAACCTTTAAGGGCCTATAAACACAGCATGGTATTACGAGAAATCATGTATGTTTGCGTGTCTTAGTGTGTGTGGTGTGTGTGGTGTGTGTGTGTGTGTGTGTGTGTGTGTGTGTGTGTGTGTGTTGTGTGTGTGCTCAAAATTTAATATTTAGAAATGGAAATGGACAGATTTACGGAGATGTACGATGCAGACCTCAGCATATCGTCATCCCGGTAATGCCATCCGATACGACATTGTATGCGAAACTAGCATTTCTGGCACAATTGTCCTCGTATCCTCAATGGATCAGGTCCCCCAGACGCCCTTTGGACGCCCCACCCCACCCCCCCCATCTGAAACTGATCCGGCACTGACCATGACGGGGTGAAAGGCCTCTGGTCTGTCGCGCACGACTGATGACTGGGACCCAAGCAGATCCATGATTATTCAGGCGTGTCAATGTACCCCTGCAACCTGTGGTCCTTGGACAACGACGATGATGATGGTGATGATGATAATGATTATAACGATGACGATGATGATGATGACGATGATGATGATGACGATGATGATGATGACGACGGTGATGGCGATGACGATGATGATGATGATGATGATGATGCAATGGTGATGATGACGGTGATGATGATGATGCAATGGTGATGATGATGATGATGCAATGGTGATGATGATGATGATGATGATGATGATGATGATGATGATGATGATGATGATGATGATGATGCAGTGGTGATGATGACGATGATGATAATGATGACGCAATGGTGATGATGATGATGATGATGGATGATGATGACGATTACGATGATGATGACGACGATGACGACGACGATGATCATGACAACCATAACGATGACGTTGATGATGACGACGACAACTAGGATGATGAAGAGAGGTGGAGGAGGAAGAGGAGGAACTAAAAGGTCATGATGAAATCGCCCACATGTGGTGTCTGCGGTCGGCTTTGCTGAATTAAACCATTATAGTGCCTTCTCCTTGAGTAGGAGCAGTTTTGTTTTTTCTTACGCCCCCTTCCACCTCCCCCCCCCCCCCCACACACCCACCCTTCTATACCCTTTCCCCCTCCTTCCCAGGTATATTAACCCCCTCCCCCGGGGTGCACGTTAACCCAGTTTTATGGAATCCTGCGTCTATGTATACCCAAGCTCCTGATGGAGAAACAGGAATAGAGACCCTGACACAGAGAGAGACAGAGAGAGGGTAGTGATAATTGTGATCTTTATTTTTAAAGGATAACAGGTTAGCATGCACCAGCTTTTTTTTTTTTACTTCAGTGGCCTTGTCTTGGGGAAAAAAGGAGAAGCGTGGCTTTCACGAAAACGTTCGATGTACAGACGTACATGCAGAGAGTACAGTAATGACCTGTCTGTCGCTCCATTTCTAGTTCTCTGTCAAGGTTAATTCAAAGAAGAATACCAAAACTAAGGATTTTTTTTTTAATCGATAATCAGCGTATACATTTCTTTAGGGTACTTTCACATTATGTAAAGGAATCAGAGCCGGAATAGCTCAGTTGGTAGAGCGCCGGACTCGTAATCTTGGTGATCCTGGGGTTGCGGGTTCGAACCTCCGCCGGGGCGTTTCGGTACAGGGGGATTTTTCCCTCGGAGTTAACATTTGTTCTGACTACATACAGTCCTTCGAATGAGACTATAAACCGAGGTTCCGTGTGTGCACGCACGCATAACATCTTGCACACACGTAAAATCCCATCACCAACTTTCGGAAGAGAGGGCCAGTTCGGCCGTTGGTATGGATGACACGTTACACATAGCATGCACCCTGCGTGAGAAATGGAAAGAATGAAGGAAGTAAGGAAAATGAGTGATCGATATTGAACGATACTGACTGGATGACACGGGAAACGACTGAATGAAGCGCCGGCTGGCAGCTCTCAGTCGGCACTACCCAGGTAGGCAGCCCGTTGTGTAAACGAGTGTTGATTGTAAAGCGCTTAGAGCTTGGTCTCTAGCCGAGAATAGGCGCTATATAAGTATTCATTATTATTATCAATAACGACAAAAATGAATGGAGATTTTCACTAGATACCATCACCAAGTTCATCGCGAACTTACGAGAGACAGACAGACAGACTGTGTTTTAAGCACACACACACAGAGAGAGAGAGAGAGAGAGGAGAGAGGAAGAGAGAGAGAGAGAGAGTGGAGGAAGCTGAAAGATGGAAGGGAAGGAGAGGGAGGTGGGACAC
>CM031604.1:69517748-69552748 GCA_018398815.1 Conus ventricosus
GTTTTTCGGCCATTTTTTTTAATGTGTGGTTCTTGTTGCTGAACTTTGCTATAATGCTGTAAATGCTAAAACACTAATGCTCTCTCTCTCTCTCTCTCTCTCTCTCTCCTCTCTCTCTCTCTCTCTCTCTCTCTCCTTCTCTCTCTCTCTCTCTCGTGTGTGTTTTTGTGTGTTTGTGGTGTGTGTGTGTGTGTGTGTGTGTGTGTGTGTGTGTGGTGTGTGTGTGTGTGTGTGGAGAGAGAGAGAGAGAGAAGAGAGAGAGGAGAGAGAGAGAGAGAGAGATCATTCAATAGACAGAGTCCTCCGCACGCAATTGAAAAGGTAAGAGGAGAGCGAATGCTTCTGGGCGGATGATAGTTAAGTCCCACTTACTGTCTGTCTGTCTATACGTCTCTCTCTCTCTCTCTCTTCTCTCTCTCTCTCTCTCTCTCTCTCTCTCTTTCTCTTTCTCTCTCTCTCTCTCTCTCTCTCTCTCTCCTCTCTCTCTCTCTCTCTCTCTCTTCCTCCCTCCCCACCCTCCCTCCCTCCCTCTCTCTGTCTCACTCTCCCTCTGTCTGTCTCTCTCTGTGAGTGTGTGTTTACTCAAAAATGGGTAAGGATATTTTCTGCAGCTTCACAAAAAGAAATGTAAATCCATTCGGATAATCTAAATCTTTTTAAGGGGAAGAGAGAAGGGTCTCTGCGCACATTTCTGTCAAGAATAATAGAATTTGGAAATTAAGGCAGAGAGAGAGAGAGAGAGACAGAGAGAGAGAGAGAAAAGAGAGAGAGAGAGAGGGGAAAAGAGAGGAGGAGAGAGAGAGAGAAAAAGAGTATTTGACCGCCATGATTATTTTCTCCCTTCTAAAAACAAAAATAGATGTGTCCTCTTGTTTTTGCACGTTGCGTAGTGTTATATATATATATAATATATATAAATATATAATATATATAATATAATATAAAATATATATATATATATGATATATAAAATATGTGTGTGTTGTTGTGTTTTGGTGTGTGTGTGTGTGTGTGTGTATGTGTGTGTGTGTGTGTTGTGTTGTGTGTGTGTGTGTGTGGTGTGCGTGCGTGTGCGTGCGTGTGTGGGTTGTGTGTGTGTGCGTGTGCGTGTGTGTGACCGCTAGTTTCTTTCTAGTTCCCATTAAACAAAAACAAAATAGATGCGGGAAATCTTATTTTGGCACTGTTGTTTTTGTGTTGCGTGTGTATAGATAGATAAATAGATCTCACATACACACACACAAAGAGAGAGAAAGAGAGAGAGAGAGAGAGAGAGAGAGAGAGAGAGAGAGAAGAGAGAGAGAAGAGAGAGAGAAGAGAGAGAGAGAGATCGCAAAATAAACTGTGATTCCATCAGCGAAGTCCCAAAAATCACTCTCACACTCGATGCAATTTTTTTTTTTGGGGAGGAGCGCGCACAAAGCATTTCCTTTCTTGCTATTTTCGACCAGCTGATCGATCTAACCTCGTGTTTACCACTGGCAAATTATTGAACATTTGTATCACCTTATTTTCCGTCAGGGGTTGGGATGATGGTGTAAGCTGGAGTGGGGGGTGAGTAAGAAACAACACCGTTATCATTTTCTTCTTCCTCTTCCTTTTTTCTACTCGGATTCATCTTATCTTTTCGCTTTTGAAGTTTGTTCATACTTTCTCTTTTTTCTGTACCCTTCCTCATTTTTTTTTCTTTCCATCTTCATTCATTTACTCTATTTTTTTTCTTTCTTTTTTTTTTTTTTGCTGGTCCCAACTTCTGCGTCACCTCAGAGGCAGTGCACCACCCCGCTCATTCCGACACCCCGTCCACAGCCACACTCCGGTCGCCAAGCCACAGCCCCAGCACCGACAATCCACAGGGAGCAGTCAATGTCAAGTCGTCAAGAGGCAACCCACCGAAGGAGACACTGAAACTGCTGCGAGTCACTTCGGGGTGTTCAGTGGCGCCTGTTCTGATCTAACATACGCAGGACACCACCTACTAACCCCCTTACTGACGACAATAATTGCTTAGTCGCGGAGCCGGCTGAGTGAACTCTCCCTCCGGGAGGGCGCCACCACGTCTGTCCACGACAGCCCCCATGGACTCGCCGATACCGGGGGCCCCCGAGGGAACCAAACCAAGGCCACAGACGTGGAGAGGACATCGAAATTGAGGTCACCATGAAGCAGGCATAAAGGGGCCACAGAATTTGAGACATTTTTTTAATGCTGATTGATGAAATGAGGATGATTAACATGATGCTACGGATTTCCATTTGGGTTTGAGACTACATGACGGGGGCTGTACTCTACGCTTCCTTTCAAAAATATATCCCGGCGTCAACCAGGCCCGAGAGATACAGGCACCTGCAGTGTTGGTCAGGAAATTTGAGCAACACTCTCAAAACGCATCCATTAAGTGGATGAAACCGACTGTGTGGCCCCCAGTTCATCCCAACTGAGTCCGCAGCAAACTCAACTTGGGGAGGAGCCGCGGGGCAGAAAAAACAACAAAGACTCTGATGGGATTCGAACCCACCGACCTCCCACCGGAGTCCGCGACACTAACCACTTCGCCACGGCGGCTCATCATTCATTTACTCATTCTTTTCTCCTCCTCCTCCTCCTCCTCCTCCTCCTCCTCCTCCTCGTTGTATTCTTTCACTTCCTCTTCATCCTCTTCCCCCTCCTCCTTCTTCTTCCACTCCTCTGCTGTTTGCTGTGCTGTTGAAAGGGTGTTTGTAGTCAGGTTTGTAACTACAGGGATTAGAACAGGTTGTGAAATACAGGTAGCTAGAACAGGCTGTGAACTACAGGTTTGACAGAACAGGTTGTAAACTGCAGGTAGATAGAACAGGTTGTGAACTACAGGGAGATAGAACAGGTTGTGAACTACAGGTAGACAGAACAGGTTGTGAACTACAGGTAGACAGAACAGGGTTTTGAACTATAGGGAGCTAGAACAGGGTTTTGAACACAGGTAGATGGAACAGGTTGTGAACTACAGGTAGATAGATAGAACAGGTTGTGAACTACAGGGAGATAGATAGAAAAAGGTTGTGAACTACAGGTAGATAGAACAGGTTGTGAACTGCAGGGAGATAAACAGGTTGTGAACTACAGGTAGATAGGACGGTTGTGAACTACAGGGAGGTAGATAGAACAGGTTTTGAACTACAGGTAGATAGAACCGCTGTGAACTACAGGTAGATAGAACAGGTTGGAACTACAGGGAGATAGAACAGGCTGTGAACTACAGGTAGGTAGAACAGGGTTTTGAACTACAGGTGATAGAACAGTTGTGAACTACAGGTAGAAGAACAGGCTGTGGGAAATACAGGGAGATAGAACAGGCTGGGGAACTACAGTATATAGAACAGGCTGTGAATACAGGTAGGTAGATAGAACAGGTTGTGAACTACAGGGAGAAAGAACAGGTTGTGAACTACAGTAATAGAACAGGTTGTGAAATAAGGTAGGTAGATAGAAAAAGGTTGTGAACTACAGGTAGATAGAACAGGTTTGAACTACAGGTAGATAAACAGGTTGTGAACTACAGTTGATAGAAAGGCTGTGAACTACAGGGAGGTAGATAAACAGTTGTAACTACAGTAGATAAACAGTTGTGAAAACAGTAGATAGAACAGTTGTGAAATACAGGTAATAAAAACGGCCCGTGAACAAAAGTAGTAATAGAAAAGTTGTTAACTACAGAACAAACAGTTGTGAAACTAACAGGTAATAGAAAAGTTGTGAAATACAGGTAATAGAACAGGCTGTGAACTACAGGAGGTTTGATAAACAGGTTTGTGAACTACAGTAGTAATAGAACAGTTGTGAACTACGTAGGAGAACCCGGTTGTAACTACAAAGGGAGATAAAAAGTTGTGAACTACAGGTGTAGATAAACCCTTGTTAACTACAGGTAGAATTTGACAGTTGTGAACTACAGTAGTAGACAAACAGGTTGTGAACTACAGTTTAAATAGAACAGTTTTAACTACAGTAAATAGAACATGTTGTGAACTACAGTAGGTAGATAGAACAGTTTGAAATACAGTAGGTAACAGCGCCTGTTGAACTGCACGTAATAAACAGTTTTTGAACTTATAACATTTGTAGATAGAACGTGTGAACTCATTTGATAGACAGGGTTTTGAACTTTAAATTGTAATCAGGGAAAGAAAAGGGTTGTGAACTACAGGTAGATAGAACAGGTTGTGAACTACAGGTTGATAGAACAGGCTGTGAACTACAGGTAGGTAGATAGAACAGGTTGTGAACTACAGTAGATAGAACAGGTTGTGAACTACAGGTAGATAGAACAGGTTGTGAAATCAGGTAGATAGAACAGGCTGTGAACTACAGGTAGTAGATAGAACAGGTTGTGAACTACAGTAGACAGAACAGGTTGTGAACTACAGGTAGATAGAACAGGTTGTGAACTACAGGTAGATAGAACAGGCTGTGAACTACAGGTAGTAGATAGAACAGGTTGTGAACTACAGGTAGTAGATAGAACAGGTTGTGAACTACAGGTAGTAGAACAGGTTGTGAACTACAGGTAGATAGAACAGTTGTTGAACTACAGTAGGTAGATAGAACAGGTTGTGAACTACAGGTAGATAGAACAGGTGTGAACTACAGGTAGGTAGACAGAACAGGTGTGAACTACAGGTAAATAGAACAGGTTGTGAACTACAGGTAAATAGAACAGGTTGTGAACTACAGTAGGTAGATAGAACAGGTTGTGAACTACAGGTAGGTAAAAGGCTGTGAACTGCAGGTAGATAGAACAGTTGTGAACACAGGTAGATAGAACAGTTGTGAACTATAGATAGAACAGGTTTGAACTACAGTAGAAGACAGTTGTGAACTACAGGTAGATAGAACAGTTGTGAACTATAGTAGAACAGGTTGTGAACTACAGGTAGATAGAACAGGTTGTGAACTACAGGTAGATAGAACAGGTTGTGAACTATAGATAGAACAGGCTGTGAACTACAGGTAGATAGAACAGGTTGTGAACTACAGTAGATAGAACAGGCTGTGAACTACAGGTAGGTAGATAGAACAGGCTGTGAACTACAGGTAGATAGAACAGGTTGTGAACTACAGGTAGATAGAACAGGCTGTGAACTACAGGTAGATAGAACAGGTTGTGAACTGCAGTAGATAGAACAGACTGTGAACTACAGGTAGATAGAACAGGCTGTGAACTACAGGTAGATAGAACAGGCTGTGAACTACAGGTAGACAGAACAGGTTGTGAACTACAGGTAGATGGAAACAGACAGGTGGGGACATGTTCTTCGTTTTCCCTTGACTCTGTGGAGAAGTCAGTGGGGCATCGCGCTGATGAAGAATTCAACAGCTCCCTCCGGCTTGGTTGGTTCTGCAACAGACAGGTAGATAGATAAATACACAGACAGAAAGACAGACGGATAGACAGACAGAAGACAGACAGACAGACAGACAGACAGAAGAAATAGATATATAGATATATAGATAGATAGTCAGGTTCCTCCGGCTCGATTGGTTCTACAATAGATAGATTGATAGATAATGATACATACATACATACATACATACATACATACATACATACATACATACATACATCATACATATCACATACATACGTGACTTACGTGCGTACGTACGTACGTACATCATATATAGATAGATAGACAGATACATAGGTAGGCAGGCAGATAGATAGGTAGGTAGTAGGTAGATAGACAGTTGGATAGGTAGACAGACTGGTTGGATAGACAGACACATAGAGAGAGAGATGGATGGATGGAAGACGGATAGGATGTAGGTAGGTCAAGTAGTTAATAAGTAGATAAAGAGATAGACAGACAGTCAGATAGATAGATGGATGGATGGATGGATTGATAGATGGATGGATGGATGGATGATGATGGATGGATGGATGGATGGATGATGATAGATAGACAGACAGACAGACAGACAGACAGGTAGAAACAAGAGTACAATACTCAACTGTGAGTTGTTTTTCATCAATACATCCGTGCAGTTCTGTAGCGCTTAAACTCTTTAACTATGTTGCTGAAATCTGTTGTGCTTAAAGCTCTTGCAAGATATTTGCTCTATAATTTTCATCCTCAGCCTCCTCCTCCTGCTTCTTCTCCTTATTCTTTATTATCTGCAGCCAAGGGGGGTAGTATCCATATGCACCCGTTTGTATGAATGAGAGGCTTCGCTGAAGCTGTTTTTAGCCTACCATAAAGACGACACCGCTTCGCTTTTGAATAGTATGAGAACTAATTTTTTTTTTTTTCGAGAAAGACCGATTTTCACAGACGAAAAATGTTGCTGTCATGTTTTGTTATTAACTCTCCTTTCCGCTTTGTGAGACGCGTAGGACACGATTTCATGCCCGACAAAGATTACTTGGAGTTTTGCTTCGTTTGGTGCGAAGCTTTGTGAACTTGAACGTGGTGTTCGCAAAGTTCGTGATTTGACTGTGGGGTGAGGGGGGGGGGGGGCGGGGGGGGGGGGGGACACCTAAGCTGTCGTGCGCCTCAGTTTCTCCTTTTGCTGTGCATTGCAGTTGGTGTGACAGAACTTCGGTGGAGAAGTCTACATTTTGAAGTTTGTTGAGCTCATGTAGTGGAGAACTGACAGTGGCTATTCGGCCGTCTAAGGCACTGGTATGTGTTTTATTTTCATCGTTTCAACTGTGCTTAAACATGCAATTTAATTCCAACAATTCTATGGTCCCATGTCCTGGACCGTGTAGGGAGCAAGACTTGAGTTCGCTATTGGAGGTCGCCATACTTTCAACAGTAACTCCCCCGTAAAAGTAAAGTATGTTCTATGCGTTGTGTGTGTGTGTTGTTTTTCTTTCTTTTAATTGTTCCGTCAAAGATAAAAAATGAACTGAAAAAACATCCTAACTGTTCTGTAAATAGGCATACCCAATATGTATTCCTAAAAGTTTGCACATTTTGACCTTTTTCGGCATCGTTTGATGGACAGAAGCAGCCATCTTTCGAACAGAATACTGTCTCGTGAGGTTTTGAATGAGTTCTTAAATTCAAGGATAGCGCTCTCCCTCCCCTCCTCTCTCTCTCTCTCTCTCTCTCTCTCTCTCTGTTAGGGGTCATCACTTAAAATTAAGTCTCTAAGAATCGAGGCAAAACTTCAGTTTAGTACTCCATTGTCTCAGTAGTTCTACGTCAAGTGATTCGTCGGTCGCAGTGTTTATTGTCTGACGGAGAGTGTAGTTTAGAATTTGTTCTGTGTGCAAAAGTATGCAGTCACAGCAAAAGACTTGGATGTCACTGAATCTGAATCATAAATGAAGAAGATTCAGTTTAATTCAGTTCATGTTGCTCTTAGCCCAGCCGACCGCAGAGGGCTATATCATGGCTGCCATCCGAGCGGAGTGTTCACTGCAGCAGTTCACTGGAGGGAAGTGACAAACTGCACATCAAGATCAAATTGCCTTTTCCAGCCTCAAAGGGGACGGACTTTTCTTCCGTACCCCATCTGTACAACACGGCTGCATTCCTTCAAATCAATACTTAAGCTGATCCATTGAAATGCGATGACCTCATACGTTTTCTGGCAATTTGAGCATACTAAACACTTTCTGCCACCAAACTGCATGACTTCAACCGAAGCTCTTGTGGTGGTGGTGGTGGGGGGGAGGGGTGGGGGCACTGAATGAAATCTTTCTGCGGGAATCGAACTCAACGACTCGCTGCGACGTCCGACTACGAATTCGGTGCTACACTACTGAGCTAAACTGAGCTCCCAAAAAGTGTTGAAGGCTTTCTCTCTCTCCCTCCTCCCCTCCCCCCCCCCCCCCCCCCCCCAATCCACTCATCCCCCTCCCCCGCTTTCCCCTGCCCTGTTCGTCATTGGGAAGCGGAAATCCTGATCCCGGCTGATGCTGGTTGCATGGAAGGAGGAAAGATTTCTTTTCGTACCCCTCGAAGAGTGACTTTCGGTACAGTCCTGTAGCTGAATTATTGATATGTAATAGTAAAATTAGGTCATTGTCATGTAAGCGCACAACTCAAATAGTCTTTAGCGGTCGCTGAGCACGAAACTGAAACTGATCTTTAAGTGTCTTTAATATTCATGGAGAGCAGCGTGTTCTGGTATTGGACGGGGGGGGGGGGGGGGGGGGAGCATGCGTATGTGGGAGGGAGAAGGGGTAATAAAGGAAATCGGACCGAAAGTCACAACCAAAGATTTTTTGAGTGTCAGTTTGTTTTATCAAGGTGTCACTGCGTGCAGACTAGTCCATATACGCTACACAACATCCGCTTACTTTGGGACCATAATGCGCATGTTTTAAAGCTGATGGATAGATGAATTAATTACTAAGATGAGAGAATTTAAGAAGAGGCTCTCGAGGCTACGACTTGGCAGATGTCTGACCTACGCATTAACCCAACGCGCTGGTCAGACCTTGAGTAACCTACCAAACATTGTGCCATTATCGTTATTGTATATGTGTGTGGTGAGCGTATACATAGTGTGGGCACCGGCATGTGTGTATGATGCGTGTGTATGCGTGTGTGTATGTTGTGTGTGTGTGTCTGCACGCGCGCGCTTTGATGAGAACCAAGCAACTGCTAACAGTGATGCTGTTGACTTGGGTTCCAGGGGGCTGTGCTGCGGGCAGTATGGAGAAAGTCTGGCAGTAGACCTATGCTGCCAAGCACCAGAACAGCAAATAGTGAAAGGACCCCACGTTGAAAATGACGATGTCGGCGCCAAGTTCCAGAACGGTCGATGAACAGCATCGTCACCCCTCCCTGCCTCTTCAGCCCCTGGGATTCTGCCACTGCACACTCAGGTATGTTGTGATTAGATGTCTGTGCCTTCGGGAGGTCAGGTTCACACGGTGGTTGAGAGGGGAGGGGGTGGGAATCTTGTCGTCGAAGGGAAAATGTCCGGCCTTTCCACCCTTTACTGACTGCCATGTGTTAAAGAAATGAAGATGAATGGGGGACAAACCATGCTTGCTTTAAACGTGGCAAAAGAACATAGGGATTACCTTTTCAACACTTTTACAGTTCAGTTGTTTTTTTCCTTTTGCGAGGCGCAAGTTGAGAGACGAAAGAGAGGAGAGGAATCTCCATCGAGAGTGTACCAGTGGGGTGTCGTGCAGCAGTCTGTTCTGAAACGTGTCAGAAAGATTTCCCCTCTGTATCTGTCACATATTTTTGCTCGTAATGTTCATTTACGCGCAGTTGCTTGGCTCAACTGTCCCATAACAGATGATTAATAACAAATGCGTTGTCAATAATTGAGTCTTCATCTTCTCTCGGGTCAAAAGAAACACCTTCCGCCTGCCCCCCCCCCCCCCCCCCCCCCCCCCCCACCCCCCCCTCCTGCCGATCTTCTCGATTTTTGGTCTTTTCCAATCCATAGCAACTGTAATCTCCGTGCAGTGCTGTTTAACGGCTGAGTGGACTGTGGTGTCACGTACATAGTCTACTCTGCACGCGGTGTCTCCTCGTTACGGATCACAAAACCGAACGTACCCAGTAACGTACATTGTTCAAATTCAACTGAATATCTTTTGAGTGGAATATTCTTTGGGGAAAAAAAGAAACTTGTAAGTGATAAAGTGTGTGTTGTGGAGGGGGGGGGGGGTGGCGTTATGGCTGATTGATGGAAGGGATGAGGGTGGAGGGGAGGAGAGGGAGAAGTCCTCGAACTTTCAGTGAATAAATGATTGATGGTTGACGGTAATGTTCTCCTCTCTCTCTCCTCTCTCTCTCTCTCTCTCTCTCTCTCTCTCTCTGGCTGCTTTCTCTCTCTGCTCTCTCTTTCGCTCTCTCTGACAAAGACAGCGAAGTCTTTGTTATCGACCGTTGTTCATGTGGGACTATGGCCTTGGTTAAGTAAGGAATCTGTCCCTCTCTCTCTCTCTCTCTCTCTCTCTCTCTCTCTCTCTCTCTCTCTCTCTCTCTCTCTCTCTCTCTTTGAGACAGCAAGGGCGGGATTTCAAAAAAGGAAGGAACGCACATACTTGTGATCTGTTGCCCTGAGACATCGGTGCAATCAAAAACAATCGTTATCTTTCGCTCGCGCTCGTATTCCCTCACAACTCCTTCATCTCTTACCTGTACGTCTAGGGGTTTTGTTCTCAACTCGTCTCGATTGCCCTCCTCCCCCCCCCCCCCACCCCACCCAACACACACACACACCATCATCCTCCGCTTTTTTTTTTCTTTTTTTTTTTTTGGGGGGGGGGGGGGGGATACTTTCCAGCCACCTGCCGAGAGCAGCAGAGGTGGGTGCCCGTCGATGATTATGAAATGTCATCCGCACGCAGTGACGTCATGTCGCGAGAAGGGATAACGTTTCTTTCACCCACGATGCCGGAATCGATAGGCCCGACATGGAAAGGCTCTCTGGTGCGTAGGAAGACAGCGGCACTGTGTTTTTCTTTCTTTCTTTTCTTTTTCTTCCGTACAGTGCGTGTTGTTACTCTCCCCCCCCCCCCCCCCCCCCCCCGCCCCACCCCCATCGCTCGTGGGAACAGCATCCGGGCTTGCTTGCTGTAAGAAAGTCAACACCCACCCGATCTCATTCAGCTTTTTACAGCCCCCTTGGCCCCATACCCCACACCCCTCTCCACACACACACACATACACCGGACTGAATATTCATGAGAAGACGAGCTGACTTGTGCTCGTGTGGATCGGTCGGTTTATTAACCGTTTCGGTGCCCAGTGTCCCAGTGATGTTCGACGTCATTGTAGCGTTAGGGTGCCTTCCCTCAAAGGGTGTGAAGATGGTTTTGAGAGATAAGCATCGGGGAAAGAATGGGAAACACATTTGTGGACTTTTAAAAACGAGAACTGTCGTTGGTGATGGTTATGATAAGGAGGATATTGATCGTGGTTTAAGTAGCCTAAGTATTTACGAAGATCTTCACGCACGTGCATGCGCGCACACACACACACGCACGCACGCACGCACAAAATATACACATACATTAGGGACGAACACATGCGCGCAACACACGCATACACACATAATTTAGGCACACTATGTGCGCGCACACACACACCACGCGCGCGCACACCACACACACACACACAGGAACGTAGGTAAACAGGCGTGTACGCAGCGTTCACATGCGCGCGCGCGCACCACACACACACACACACACATATGCATACATTTAGACACATTCACATGTGTAAGTGCGCGCACACGCCGCGCACACACAACACACATGCATACACAAGAACGCACACGTGCACGCAAACACGCGCGTGCAAGACAGAGATTGGAAAGGCCAACCGGCGCAAACACACGCCCCACACACATACACTTTAAGCACATTTACGTGCGCGCGCGCCACACACCGCGCGCGCGCATACAACGCACACACACGCCTTTGGCACATTTATCGTGCGCGCGCGCACGCACAACCACACACACACACACACACACACACACACACACACACACAACACACACACACACACACAGATGGGGGACGCACACATACACAAGCATACCACTACCCCCTTGCTTCCTCCCCCACCACCCTACCGACACATACATTGTGCGGGAACTGAGTGAAAAACTAGCTTAGTCTCACACACACAACACACCTACACACACACACACACACACACACACACACACACCACACACACACACACACACACACCTCTCTCTCTATATATATATACGAGAGAGAGAGAGAGATATACATATATTTCTATGCACACACACACGCCGCGCGCGCGCGCACACGCGCGCGCGCGCATACACACAGACACACAAAGAGACTCCTCATTCCCCGCAGATTTCCGGTAGCTCCTAAAAAGATAAGAGATTCATTTACAACTAACACTTACAGACATAGTCGTTTATTATCCTTTCCTAGACCAAGAAAATCTTTATAAATCTAGTCTTGTACTCCGGTGGAAATGTAGGAACAGCTACCAATCACTTTGAAAAACATAAAAAACAAAAATCAGTTTAAAAAAATCTGAAAAAGCATCTCATGGATGGTTAGCAGTCAATATTTTCTCAAATTCCTTGAAATAACTTCAGTGATTTTACATGATGTATCCTTGTGTATGTGTTTATGTCTATGTACATGTCTGTTTATGCGTGTGTATGCTTTGTAGACAATGTATTGATATTGTAAATAACTTATCTCTCTCTCTCTCTCTCTCTCTCTCTCTCTCTCTTTTATTTCTTCCTTGATATGATAATTATAATAGGCTTGAATTCTTTTTTGTACTGCCTCTCCCTCCACTCCCACGCCTCCATCCTACCCCCTCCCTCCTATTTCCCTCCCCTCCTCATCCCCCTCAGATTTCACCCCCACCGCCTCTCTCGCCCTTTCCGCTGATTTTCACTCTTTGTATTGCTTCATTTTCATTATTTTATTATTCAAGTTTCTTTGTTTTGTTGTTTTGTTATGATGGCTTGATGTAAAAAAAAAAAAAAAATTTAAAACCACGCAGTTTTTCTGCTTATTCAAAGTTCCATCTGGAAATAAAAATTTGACTTTGACAGATACACACACACACACACACACACACACACACACACACACACACACACACACATATATATAATATATATATATATATATATATATATATATATATTATATAATATATTATATATATATATATATATATAATTAGAGTCAAAAGACAACTCAGAAGTCTAAAAATGCTCAACCAAATCGGGAGCGACATAACGGTTTAAAATAGGATTTTAAAATGGATTAAAAATCACCCTACAAACTTGTTTCGAGCAAGTGCTGTCCTCAGGGTATGTACAACATGGGCACGCCACCAGTGTTATATAGTTTAGTGTGTGGGCTTGTGAGCTCTGCGCGTGTGGCACGTGGCCTGTAGATTTTTTCTTTTTTGGGGCGCGTTCAGGGGGGACGTACCAGGGAATGGTGCATTGACAAAGATTTCCATTTGTGCCTGCAATTATTAATCATCTCTACTTTAGATTTCAGGGATGCTAGATGGGGTTTACATAATATCAGCCACTTTTCTGTAGTACATAAGTTGCATTTTTTAGAAATGTTGTATGGTGCTGCTCTTTTTATAATTTTCCATGATATGTTGTAATCTATTTTCTTATCTTTAAGCTTCCAAATATATTTACTTAGTTCTGTTTGGTTTTTATATTTTTCATTTTTGAAGGACTGCTTATGGTTTGCATATCTGGTTTTAAAAAGGTTTGCCGTGATCCCTATGTATTTTCTTTATCACTGTCTGTTGTTACCGTAGCTTGGTACACATTGTTGCTGTAGAGACATTTGTTCAGAGGGCACTGGTCTTTTTTGTGCAATTACAAGATATCCTTTCGTCACCCTCTTTGGTTGTATTGTTTTTGGTTTTGTTGGAAGAATCGGTTATGTTTTTAAGGTTGGGCATACACGAGTACGATAGCTTGACGGTGTTTTTTATTGAATATTTTAGGTAGTACATGTTCTTTGGGGAATGATGTTTTAAGGATTCTGAGGAATTCTTTTCCTACGTTGGTTTTTATTCTTCCATCATATGGAGGGTTATACCATATAATTTTTCTTTTCCTGTTTTTCTTATTGCTGTTCATTTTAAAAACAGAGAGAGGAAGGAAGGATTAGAGCTAGGAACGGAATGAAGACGACGGATTTGCAGGAGACGGTTATCAGCAGTTAACGATAGAGGGGGTGAGGGGGAAAATAAGTCATGAGAATCGTTTCGGACTTGAAGTCGTGACAGGAATTCGAGAGAGAGTGTGTGTTACATCAGCAGGGTGTGAAGGGGAAGTGCACCCACAGCTGGCAGCCACAGATAGCAAAGGGTTAACCAAAAAAAGGACGAATCTCCACCCACCCTTCCTCCCGCTCCTGCACCCTCCCCTCCCACACACCCACTCGAGGGTCAGAACAGGACAGCTGACCTGGATGCCCTAAGAAAGGGGAGGCGTAACCCTGAAATTTTGGAGGGAATAGGTGGGTGGGGGTAATAGGGAAACGTAGGAGGAGGTGGGGGTGGGATTGAAAGGCGGTGTGTGTGGTGGGGGGGGGGGAGGGGGGGGAGAGACTCCCGTTGATGTTTCAATATTCAAGGCACGAAACTGATAACTGAAGAGTGTTTTGCTGTTCGTGTGTCAGAGCCCAAAGTGCACCCCAACTCACCTCCACCCCCACCCCACCCCACCCCCACTCCCTCTCCAAGACTGTCATTGACTGAAGAATGTGAGGATGACAGAAACTCGAGGCTTTTTTTCCACCCCCACTCATCCTGTGCTGTCCAAAATTGCAAATGAAATTAATTATCGGTCATGTTTTAACAACTTGTGTATTGTGTCAGGGCCTACTGTATTGGTCATATTCCATCTTCAATAACAAGCTCGCTAAAAAATATTAAACAACTTATGTATTATGTCAGGGCCTGCGGACTTGAATGGTGGTTTTACCTGCTAAATGCTTAAAAACAAGTGTGTGGGTTGTCCTGACTAATTATATCTGACTGTACGTAAGGTTCAGAGAGAACGTCCAACACTCCCAACGTGTGTGCTGTAAGTCTTGCAGTTCGAGTTTTTTTTGTTGTTTTTTTCGTGCTGTTCTTTAATTTAAGAATAATGCGTCTTCCGTTTTCTTTCTCCGCTTTATTTGGCTGTTAAGTCTCCCTTCCAGAAAGACGATATAGCTGGTGATGGTTCTATAACAGACACTAAAGAAGACTTTACATTTGTTTCAGATATGACAGATTCTCGAAGTATCTGCCAATTTTGTGCATTGGTATTTTAGTTTGGAACTCTCCGATGCCTGAAACATCATCTCTTCGTGTTTTAGCTCAGTTATAGAACGAGTGAGTGATTTTGGAATCGTGGATTGTGATGTTTTGTTGTGGTTTTTTTTTAACGATTGGTTGATTTTGGAACGTGGCCTATGGTTAACTGATTAACGTGTTTTTTTTTTTAAAGTAACGACTGGCCTTTCAGTGTCGGGGTTTGGCTCTTCCATGGTGACATTGACTGACAGACTGTAGCAGAAAAACCACCATCTGCAGATCCTCCCGTCAAGAAATGCATGCTGAAGCGCGTTTCTTTCTTTTCTTTTTTTTTTTTTTTTTTTTTTTTTTAACGTAGTTCCAAAGTGAGGCGAGTGGAGGCGGGAAGGGAAACACATTGTAGGCGCAAGATCTCATGTCCGGCGCAAGACGCCCATCTCGCGCCGAATACGAGAAGAAAAGTGATTGCCAGTTCGTTTTCATTGTCCTGAATGGTTTTTTTTGTTTTGTTTTTTTGTTCTGCCTGAAGAAGACCTAAGAGGTCAAAACGCGTCGTGTTTTGTCTTGTAATCGTTCGTCTCCGTTGTGTGCGGAATCGCCACCATTTCTTTTTTAAGACTTTTTTTTAAAATCTGTTTTCTCTGTCCACTTCCACTCTTTCCCAACCCTCAGTCTCCACTCCACTTTCTATGCCACCCTCTCCCCAACCCTCAGTCTCCACTCCACTTTCTGTGCCACCCTCTCCCCAACCCTCAGTCTCCACTCCACTTTCTGTGCCACCCTCTCCCCAACCCTCAGTCTCCACTCCACTTTCTATGCCACCCTCTCCCCAACCCTCAGTCTCCACTCCACTTTCTATGCCACCCTCTCCCCAACCCTCAATCTCCACTCCACTTTCTGTGCCACCCTCTCCCCAACCCTCAGTCTCCACTCCACTTTCTGTGCCACCCTCTCCCCAACCCTCAATCTCCACTCACTTTCTATGCCACCCTCTCCCCAACCCTCAATCTCCACTCCACTTTCTATGCCACCCTCTCCCCAACCCTCATCTCCACTCCTTTCTATGCCACCCTCTCCCCAACCCTCAATCTCCACTCCACTTTCTATGCCACCCTCTCCCCGGCGCTCTGGCCCCATTCCCATATATTCAGATTTAGTTTCTGGTGTTTTAAGATGGCAAAAAAAAGGCTGAGAGGAACAGAAAAGACGGGGCGTTTTCTATTGCCCAAACATTCCTCCACAGCTTGTTTTTAAGCCATCTGTTGTCCAAGGAACATTCCTCCACAGCTTGTTTTTAAGCCATCTGTTGTCCAAGGAACATTCAGCCACAGCTTGTTTTTAAGCCATCTGATGTCCAAACACATTCCACCACAGCTTGTTTTTAAGCCATCTGTTGTCCAAACAACATTCCACCACAGCTGTTTTTAAGCCATCTGTTGTCCAAACAACATTCCACCACAGCTTGTTTTTAAGCCATCTGTTGTCCAAACAACATTCATCCACAGCTTGTTTTTCAGCCACTGTTGTCCAAACAACATTCCTCGACAGCTTGTTTTTCAGCCACAAGTAAGATAGATCGGTTACAACTTTCCCACTTCGGAATGAATCTGGCTGAATTCATTTTTGGTTGTATGGTTCAGTTTGGAACTTTTTTTTTCGTTTTCTTCTGAAAGAAAAAAAAAGATTTATGCAGGGTTTGGGGTCGATCTGAGAACAAGGTGTGTCCAGTTCTTTTGCTAGATAACTAGGGTTAGTTATATATCAATCTGAATTGAGGATTTCTTTAACGAAAAAAAAAAACGCTTAGATTTTCATTCGTTACGCCACCATGGCCATTTTTCACCTTCAGACGAGTGTAGCTTGACAGAAATTTGAGACCTTTCAAAGGGACTGTACTCTCGTGGTACTTGACACATCCATTCGGTGCACAGAGGCCGAAGTGTTTTCCTTTAGCAAGTGTTTGTGTTCGTTCACCACTCGTTTTTCAACAGTTTAGAGACTCAAAACACACACACACACCACACACACACACACACACACACACACACACAAAGGAAAAAAAGGAAAGGTCTAGCGGGTCCGGTGGAATTGATAAAATTTTGTCGGAGACTGCATACCCCCACGGCTAGTTCAACAGGACGTCATGAGACTTTTGAGGAGTGATGTGTAATTCGTATTGTTACCCATTTTATCATTTCTGTCTACATGGATTTTGGCTTCCAAGGATTCTACAACCCCATGTCTACATCATCTGCATGACGATGATTCGTTTTTCTGTCCAGCATGCGCTGGCTGCAGGGCTTGTGTGTTCTTATCCAGGGGATTAATGTACGTATTGTTCCGACGTTTAAGTTGAACCTTTAATCCGGCCCTGTGGTCGGCTTGACTATGAAAAGCATGACGACACCTCGCGCGCACACACACGCACACGCACACGCACGCACGCGCGAACGCACGCACGCACGCGCGAACGCACGCACGCACGCACAATTTGTGGAATGTCTGTCTTCTCTCTCTCTCTTCTCTCTCTCTCTCTCTCTCTCTCTCTCTCTCTCTGTCCTCTCTCTCCTCCTCTCTCTCTCTCTCTCTCTCTCTCTCTCTCTCTCTCTTGTAGTATTATGTGTAGAAGTCGACGTTAATCTTCAAAAAAGTTTATTACTCTGTATTCTCGAAGTGATTTGTAAATTTCCCATGGGCATGAGAGTCGAGAGCAGGACGATTCGAGCATGGATGGAAGAGGCTAAGGGGGGTGGAGGGGGGAGAGTGACAACCCAAACTGTCCAGTGCGGGAGTATGAGTAGGGCAGACAACATGACCCAAACTGACCCGTCCTGGACAATGTGTGTGTGTGTGTGTGGGGGGGGGGGGGGGGGGGGAGATGTCTGTACTGATACCCAGTGAAACTTTTTCCCCGGGGTGAACAATCTGTACTGGGCGGGGCCGTTTTAAGCAGGGACACCGGGATTGATTCCGTTGGCTTTTGCAATGCCCACGCCACCCGTATGTGTCTCTCGGGTAAACATTGACTTTTACTTCCTCGCCGGGGGAGCCTTTAGTCGGGTGCAGCGCTGTTGTGCAGGTGTCGACGGAATGAGACGAACTCTCGGGAAACTTGGTCGCATGGAAGAATTTATTGGAATGGAGTGCGAGTTTTATCGTGTTACATGAAAACTTTGTCCTAATTCGTGTCTCACTTGTTGCAGTTTCTGTCTGCCTATATTTCTGTTTTTAAAAAAAATATATAGAGATATATATCCGTCTAAAAAGGCACGCCTTGAAACGCCCACCCATCCAGAAGATGCGGGTTCGAATCCCGCCAGCGCCAGGAAGGAGGCAAAAAAAAAGGGGGGGGGGGGGGGGGGGGGTTGGCAGCAGAATGGCATCCGAGACTTATGACCTGGATGCGGCCTGGCCCCCTTTAGAGTGTAAGGAGTTCAGGGCCGAAACACTTGTCTGAGGGGGGGTTCTTCTCTGAAGACCTGTCAAGCTCTCCCTGGAGTTTCTTCCCACGGTTTGGAGCAGACCTTTCTGATATCCGAACGAACTGTTTCTGCCTAACGATTATCCAACTGTTCGTCCTCTGTATGGGTTATACAATGCACGTCGTGTGCACAGTTTGCCTCTCTCCCTCCATCTCTCTGTGTCTGTCTGTCTGTCTGTCTCTGTCTCTCTCTCCTCTCTCTCTCTCCTCTCTCTGGTCGCCTGTCTGTCTCTCTTCTCTCTCTCTCTCTCTCTCTCTCTCTCTCTCTCTCTCATCTCTCTCCCTCTTTCTCTCTTCATTGCCAAACAAAGCAGAGTCTTCACAAACAGTATGTTTCATCGTATACTTAAACGATCGCACACCGTAATCCGTAATTGATTTTTTCTCTTTTTTTTTTATTTATTTTCTTCTTTTTTTTCTTTCTTTCTTTTTTTTTTTTTTTTTTTGAAGAGTGTTCGTATCTAGACGTCAGGAATTGAAAATCAAAAGAGGACACCGTGTAAGCTTAAGCCACAAGCAGGTAGAACCGTTAATTACGGTAGTTAGTCAAAGCATTCTGCGCCTTTGTAAAGAAAGAAAGAAAGAAAGAAAAAAAACGCTCTTTTATACACTGCACGCAGCACAGCCAAGTGCGCGTGCACGAGTTATGATGGCCTGTTTTCAGGAGTACTAATTGCTTTCATGAGTCAAAATGATCTGTCGTCATAAGTTGCAGTTATCTGCTTTCACAAGGCGTTATTATCTGTTTGGATAAGTCATAATTGTTAGTTTTCTTGAGTCATGTTTATATATTTTTATGAATTATAATCATCTGGCTTTCGAAGGTTCGACACTGGATACAATACGGGGCAGTTGGGATGAAGTTTACCAGTACCAGTTACGCTGAGGTGTTGGTCTTTCTGTATGTGGTTGTGGTGGAAACTGCTGTGTGTGTGGTGTTGTGTGTGTGTGTGTGTGTGTGTGTGTGTGTGTGTGTGAAAAGAGAGAGAGAGAGAGAGAGAGATTTACCATCGGATTTTCCCTCCCCACCCCCACTCAATTTTCTTCTCCGAGTATCCCTTCTGTGTTTTAGTGTGTTGTGTGCGTGTCGTTTCATTTTTTTTTTTTCTTTTTAGATAAGTTCTCCTATAACCAAAGATGGAAAGGAAACGGGATAAGTATATGATCTCTCTCTCCTGGATTCCTCTTCGCTCGCATCGGTCACTGACCACTTCCGGGGACACCCACAGTGACCGCGTGCCGCGTGAGCACTGTTCAGTTGGTTGCACTGCTCTCTTTGGCATACCACGTGTGCCAGCTGCTTCTCGTTGTCCCACGCTGTTCGGCGGGATGGGCTTCCCTACCTGCACGCAGCCTTATATTAGCCCGAACGCAAAACCCCGGCTGTGTGCTTCCAACCTGACAATGGGACACTGCCAGCGTGGTAGTGGGGCCCGCTGATAACTCGTGAGCAGGAGACTAGTCGGATCAACAGGAAGTGCTGCATGCCTTCCTTATGGGCGGTGAACTAGAGAAAGGCGAAGATGTCTATCCACCTCCCACAGTATCTGTTGCGACCTTGTCGTGGTCGGAGGGTTTGCGTGGTCCAGTGTTTCCCTTAGGCTTTGCTGGCGGGGGCATCAATACTTGGAGATAGGCTGTTTTTTTCACACTGCTTCTAGGCCTGAGAGGTGCAGATGCTGTTTGGCCTAAGCGTAACGTGGTAAGGAGTTGATGCCCCTGGTAGGGCTTCCCATGTCAGATAGGCTAAGGGTGAGGATCCTGACTAAGAGTAACCCGCCTTTCTCCTTTTCTTGTTTTCTGCCTCCCTTATTTGGCCCTTTTCTATCTTCGTCTCCCCTTCAAGTCTTCTTTTCCACACTCCTTTTCTCTCTGTGGTCTCCTTAGATCCGCCGCGTTTGCCGTGCGGTGCGACCTGTGTCGGAGGGGAATGAGATCCTGGTGATTGAGAGGGCCAGCGCTCTCAACACATCACTTTGGCTCGGACCTCTCCTAGACAGGGAGTACACTTTGGCCCGGGTTTTACTAATCGGCTCCCCTTCTTGGGGTTGGGTCAAGACGGGCAGTTCCCCAGCTGGCCAAGTAAACCCCTGCAGTGCTCAGCTCTCTGTTCCCGGGAGTTGAGCATGATCAGGGGGGATAGGGTTGGTTGCTTCTGCTTGTCGTATGTCTCTCCCGAAGCCTGGAAGGGGTCAAGACATTGGTTTCTTGGCCCTGGCCCCTTAGTTGGACTCCAAGGTGGGTGGGTAAGGGAGGGATGAAATATACTAAAATACACATGGCTTTTTCAAAACACATCCCCCCAAAAAAGAGGAAGGCAGCATCCCCTATTTCAGGGGATTTCGATTCTGACGGCGATTCGGATATGGAGATACGACAGAAGACAGGTTTCTGGGCTTCCTGGCTCGTTATGGAAGGAACGGAAGCAAGAAAGACCCCTTTCAGCTTTGAGCCCATTTGCTATCCAAAAGGGCTTTCAGGGTATAGCAGGTGGGCCCTCGGTCCATCAAGAGGTTGAGGAATGGTTCATTTCTTATTCAATGCAAGTCACACAAACAATCTGAACAGCTGCTGAAAGCAACTAAACTAGTGGACAGGGAATCAGGGTAACTCCCCACAAACAGTTAAATTCATCTAAAGGCGTGATTCGCTGCCGGGATTATCAGGAGTCTCAGAGGCAGAAATCAAAACGGAGCTGGCATCCCAGGGTGTGACGGAGGTGCGCAGGGTGACTGTCAAGAAGGGTGCAGGGAAAAAGTGGCCACCAACACCGTCTTTCTGACATTTCTGCAACCCTGTGCTGCCTCCGGTCATCAAAGTCGGCTACCTGATTGTCCGGGTTCAGTTGTACGTTCCGTCCCCGTTGAGGTGCTTCCGATGCCAGAAGTTTGGGCCATGTCAGAACCGTTGTTCTGGGCCAGAGGTGTGTAGGTATTTGCTGGCAAGGCAACCCATGATGGACGTGTAAAGATCCGCACATTGTGCAAACTGCGGTGGCGAACCAGCCCTCCTCTCACGGAAATGTCCTCTGTGGAATCAGAATCTGGCAATACAAAGGTGAAGACTAGAAAAAGAACACCTTTTTGATAGCCCGAAAGCAGGTTGGTGGGCAGTCAGAGTACCGCCGACAACTTCCTTCTCGTATTGCCGGGCCGTAAAGAAAGTATCCAACAGTTTCCAACTCGGTCAGTCTGCTGTCAGACTGATACTTTCTACGTTTTTATCGAAGACATGCAAGGAAAAACTGTCACTCTGGTGGAAAGGCAGGTCCACCACCTTCCACAACCAAAGTGACTGCCCTGGTGCAGCAAAAATCCGCCACCCCTCAGACGGCCCAGCATCCTACAAACATCTTGCTGCCCTCCGGGGTTGCGACCCAATTGTCTATTGGTCGGATGGTTTGCGTGTTCGCAGAGATCCTTTTAGGCTATGGCCTGACGGGGGCATCCAATACTTGGGACGAGATAGCTGTTTTTTTCACTACTGCTTGTAGCCTTGAGAGGGGTGAAGATGCTGAACTGCCTAAGCGAAACGTGGTATGAAGTTTGATGCAACCTGGTAGGGCACTTGCCCATGCTCAGATAGGCTAAGGGTGAGATCCTGACCTAAGAGTAACCCGGCCTTTCATCCTTTTCTTGTTTTCCTGCCTTTCTTGCCCTTTGCCTATCTTCGTCTCCCTTCAAGATCTTCTTTCACACTCCTTGACTCTCTGTGGTTCTCCTTACAAAGAATACAACGCCGTTTTGCTTAAACTTGCCGTGTCGTCGCGACCTGATGTCGGAAGGGGAATGAGATTCCTGGTGATTGAGAGGGGGCCAACGCTCTCAACAACATAACTTGGCTCGGGACCCTTCACCTAGACAAGAAGTACACCTCTTGACCCGGGTGGGGTACTAATCGCACCCCTTTCTTGGGGCTGGTCAAGACAGACAGTTCCCCCCTACTGGCCCAAGTAACCCTGCATGCTCAGCTCCTCTGTCCCCCGAGAGAGTTGGACAATGATCAGGGGGGATTGGGTTTGGTGTTTCTGTTGTCGTAGTTATCTCTCCCCGAAGCCGGAATGAGTCAAGACATTGTTCATGCCCTGGACCCGCTTAGTTGGTGACTCCAATGGTGGTCTGGTAAGGGGAGAGTATTGTAATAAATAAGAAATACATTATGGCTTTTTATCAAAAAACAATCCCCCCGAAAAAAAGAGGAAATAAGGAGACTGCACCCCTATGTTCAGTGGTAATATTCTGATTCCGCGTAGCGATTCGCGATAGGGAGGTATCACAGAGGACAGATTCTGGGCTCCTGGCTCGAGAATGGAAGGGACGGAGCAGGAAAAAGACCCCTATCAGCTTCTGAGTCCCTTTCGAGAGAGCCAATACAGAAGGCCTTTCAGCTTTAGCAGGTGATCCCTCGTCCATCACTGAGGTGGATCGACGTTCCTTTCATATTCATGTAAGTCACAAAAGCAGTCTGAACACTGCTGAAAGAGCCGATACGTGGCAACTCGTGATGGTACGTAGGGAGATCTAGTGAGGTAACTTTCCCCCCTTATAAATTTCATCAAAAGGAGTGATTCGGCGGCAGGGAATTATCGAGGTGTTTATCAGAGGGCAAGGTAGGAATCAAAACGAAATGCTGAGCATCTCCAGTGGTGTGACGGAGGTACGCAGGGGTGACAGTTTACAGAAGGGTGCTGCAAGCAGTGGACAGCCTCACCAGCTGATGACACCCTCTTTCTGACATTCCTGCAAACCCTGTTGCTGCCTCCGGTCATCAAAGGTTCGGCTACGCAGAATTGTCCGAAGGTTTTCAGTTGGTAAATCGTTCCGTCCGCCGTTTGAGGTGCTTTCCGATGCCAGAAGTTGGCCATGTCAGAGACCACCGTTGCTCTGGGCAGAGGTGGTGTGGTTATTGCTGCAGCAAACCCATAATGAGGCCGTGTAAAGATCCGGCACATTGTGCAAACTGCGAGTGGCGACCATACCCTCCTCGGTTCACGTAATTGTCCTCTGTGGGAGTCAGGAATCTTCAAGTACAAAGGGTTAAGACAGAAAAGATCTCCTTTTTTGAAGCCCGCAAGCAGGTTGTGGCAGTCAGGTTCGCCGACAGCTTCTTCGTATTGCTTCGGCCGTAAAAAAGAAAGTTCCAGACAGTTCCACTCGTCCATTCTGCTGTCAGACTTGATAACTTTACGTTATTATTTGAAACTTGGCACGGAAAAAACTGTCAGCTCTGGTGGAAGCCGGGACCACCACCTCTCAACCCAAAGTGATGCCCCCCTGGGTGGAGGCCAAAATCCGCCACACCCTCCAGACAGCGACCAGCAGTCGTATCAACATCTGCTAGCTGGGCAGATTAAAACACCAGCACCCCGACCTCGAACTCCTCTGTCCCGTGGCCCGTGCGGGGCAAGGGAGTTCAACACCGTGTGGGCAGATGGTGGATGATACGGAAGAAACCTCCACCGTCCCTCCCGAACACCAGACCTACTTCACCTGTTGGCAAGTCTGTCCCAGCATGTCTGGCAAGATAGTCCAGTGATAAATAAGCAACAAATTTACAGCTTTAAGCAGCAGATGTTGAGGAGGAGATGACCTGATCTCTCTCCTTTTCCGCCCTCTGCACCATGTGATAAAACAATATTCCATTGGAATCCCTGTGATCTAAAATTCCAACTTCGAGAGCATGCAGTTCTTCTGTGTCAGTAATCTAAACCTTACTGTCGTGGCACTTCAAGAACTCAAATTCAAAGCCAGAAGACCTTTCTCTCATTTCTGGCTTTAATATTCTTTCAAACCAGCACACCCATCCACGTATGGGAACGTGTCGACGGTGTTCCCTTACTCCTTCCACATAAACATTGTTGTATAGTACCTGTCGCTCTGTCTACCTCCTTCAGGGCTAGTAGCTGCGAAGTCACTCTCCACAAGACAGTAACAATCTTGTTCTCTTTATCTACCTCCGCCTCTGTCTCCGGGTTGTCGTCAGGACCTTGTCAGTCCCTGTTAGGGGGAACTTCCCCTCGACCTTTTATGCTAGTTGGGGTGACTTTAAAGGTCCACACCCTCTGTTGGGGTAGTACCGAGTTCGTCAGCCCAGGGTCTGCTGAATGAGGATGTCCTTTCGGATTTGGATTTGTTTGGCTGAACGACGGATCTGCAACTTACCTCCATTCTTCCACAGGTCACTTACGTGTTTTAAGATTTGTCGTTTAGTGACCCCTCGCTGGTCTGGACTATGAGTTGGTCTGTCCATGACGATCTGCAGGAAGTGACCAGTTTCCCTGTCCTTCTACAACCTGTAATACTGAACGACGTCTCTGTCTCGTCAGCATTTCATTATAAAGAGAAGCAACTGGATCTTATTTGCAGCCAAATGTTTCTAAGGAGTTTCCAGGACACTGATTTTCTTTCAAGAGTCCGACCCAGCTTCAGCCCTGAATCAACGACTACGGCCGATGATTACATGTGCTAAGCGCTGTATTCCAGTGTCTTCCGATAACTTCAAATGCCAAAAACACCCTGGTTTCGATTCAAATGCCAACAAAATTTTTCCAAAGTTAGAAAACGTGGCTCAGCGTCCTGTATACCAACGACCTTCGGGTCCCCAACGCCTCGAGCCCACCAGAAACTCTCCGTGCTAATTCAAGACACACTTTTAAAATCATTAAACGTCGGTCCTGAGAGAAGCTTCTGCTCCAGTCTGACAAATCAAAAACTTCAAAAAAAAGTGTGGGAACATCCGTAAGAAAATCAAGGGAAGAAACACTGGTCCCACTTGTGAACCAACTCTATTATCGTATTCTTTAATAACAGAGAAGCAAGCAGTTGTCTAATCTGCTTGCTTCAAACCATTGAAAAGAATTCCTCTCTTACTAATAAATACAGCCCCGCCTTATACGTTTGTCAACAAACAAAGCCCTAAAAGAAAAAATCACCCTGCACAACTTTTCATCCTACAACATGGAAGGACTACAATCATCCATTCACGTTAAACTGAGCTGAAATCTGCTGCTCTTGCTATTCTTGCCAGCGATTCCTCTCCCGGTATATGCGAATTGAATTCCCTATCAGCTGTTGAAATACATCTTCCACTAGAAGGTCTGAACATACTGCAATACAGGTCTACAACCATGAGTGGACTACAGGTTTTTTTCCACCCTCGTTGGCGAAAAGCCCTCATTATTCCCATCCCCCAACCTGAAAGATCTTTCTAATCCTTCAATTACCGTCCCACCACCTCAGACTTATGACCAGGCTGTGTTTGTAAAGTATATCGGAAAAAAAATGGTCAAGGCTAGGCTCATAGTGGAAACTTGAAACCGATGGCCTTTATGGCGAAAAGAACAGTGTGGTATCTGCAACATCGACTAGCACCGTTGACCAATTTGATCGTCTGGAATCTACACTTCGGAACGCCTTTCTGAACAAACACATGCAGTGGCAATTTTCTTTGACTTGGAGAAGGCCTACGATACCACCTGGAAGTTCGGGAAACTTCATGATCCTCCACGATCTGGGTTTTTCGAAGTCATCTTCCGCTTTTTTATCAAAAAGTGTTTGGGCAGAACGACAGTTTCAGGTCCGGTTGGCACCACGTCTCTCTGACTGTCCAACGAGAAGGAGTTGGCTGCTTCCACAGGGAGTCATACAGCTCCTGGCCCTCTTTAGTTATTAAGAATCACATCATTGTTCAATCAGGTCGCAGTTCAGACTGCACTTCGTTTCTTGTGATGATTTGCTGTTCTACGCAACTGAAGCCTGTACCCGAGTGTCCACGCAGGCCCCAGCTTTGCGTAGATAAAAATCCCATCGGTGGGCGGATGAAAACGGATTCACCTTTTCTGCCTACAAAGAACCAGTGTATTCACTTCCATAATTTCCGCAGTTTTTTCCAAGATGCCGGAACCTTCAAGTAGGAAATCTCCCAGTCAGCTGTTAAAGAGCCAAATTTCTGGGAGTCATTTGTTGACTCAAAAACTAACTTTCTCAGCCATATTACAAAACCTCAAAACTGGCTTGCCAGAAGGCATTGAATATTCTGCGGGTCGTAGCACACGACCGACTGGGGCGCTGATAAAAAACTTTTGTTTGCACCTCTACAGAGACCCTGGTCCGTTCCAAACTGGACATACGGCTGTGCTGTCTTACGGCTGCCGCAAGACCCTGCTTACCTCAAACCTCTTGGACCCTATCCACCATCAAGGGCTTCGTCTCTGTCTTTGAGCGTTTCGCACCACCCCTGTGTACAGCTTTGTACACAGAGGTGCGGGTGAACCATCATTGTCCCAACCGCCAGCCTAAACTGTCTTTAAAATTAATTACATCCGACTGTTTCTCAAACCACAGAATCCTGCCTATTACTGTGTCCTTTGAACCCCCGTTCAAGTAAAGTTTGCAAACAACCCGAATGGATATTCCGCCGTTGTCTTCGTATCATCAGCCTAAATACACGTGCGGAATGCAGGTGCTAGTACCTAGTAGTTGTGTCCCGATATTTCCAAGTTCCGGATCAACCATCCGAGTGGTACCTTTTCACACCAGAGATTCGTTTTGATCGTTGCAGCTTTTCGCAAAGAGACTAACCACTCTCTGCGTACAAGGCTTGTATGCGACCTCTGATCCAAATTCCCATCCTGTCAAACTTCCACGTGACGTTCCAAGTCTGAAGATGGAGTGGCCTGTGCAGCCTAGCTGCCCTGGGGCCCCTTCTCAGATACTGTTTGGAACATATCCCTTCAGAAGCTTCTGTCTATTCTGCTGAACTTACTGCTCTGGTTAATGGCTTGACTGATAATCTCACCTTCTTCAAAAGAGGGACCCCCTTTTTCCCTTGGGGGGGGGTTTCTGTCGGATTCGCTGTCATGCTTTGAGGCCATATCTGGCCGCAACGCGTTCATCTCCAGAACTTTACTTGTTTTTTTTTAACTTTTTTAGCAAGGTTGAAGGCACGGTTACAACATTACTCTTCGCATGGGTTTCCTGGCCATGTTTGAGCAGGCAGCGCGGAACGAAAAGGTTGATCGTTAGCCAAGAACGCCACAAAGAGAGAAACTGTCCCACACTATATTCCCTGCCACAGTATGTGAAACCCAAATTAAACGATTATGTGAGAGAGCCTCTGGCATGGAGGATTGGTAACTACACAGACGAATAACAAACTCTTTCAGATCCGTCCAAACACCTTCAGGAGTTCTCCCATCCACGTCGGGATGTCGTAAAGAGGAAACGGTGTTGCTGTGCACGGCCAGCCACACCGGGGCCATTCATTTTACCCCCATTCATACCTTTTAAAGAGTGAAGAGCTCCGTGAGCATTCCATTGTCAGCGCTCACTCACAAACAATGAAATCTATGTACTTTTAGAGTGTTTGGGACTTGCAAACGAATCAGTTGACGACACAAACATGTTACGGCGGAGTCCAGGAACGCATCCTGTTCAGGGATGTCCCTCGCCGATGCACGTGATCCTTGAGTTATTTGAGAGAGATTAACATTTTTTAATGCTGATTTAAGAATTTAAAGGCTAGAAAGATTTTAAGGGGGTGGGTTAAAGTTCTGATGGGGGCGTTTGTATAGACCGATGTCATTTAACAAGATGTGTGAAAGTTGTTTTTTTTTTTTTTCTCTTTTTTTTTTTTATTTTTTTTTTTCTTTTTTTAAGGACTGGTGAGTTGATTTTTAACGTGGACAGCCCTGATATGGCGCCTTTGCGGTCGGCTGGGTCTATAAGCAACATTATCATATCTTCAAATCTCACGAGAGCGAATGCAGGTATAGAACCTGGAGTAAGTCTTTGCGCGATTTTTCCAAGTTATCCGGATCAACCTCCATAGAGAGACCTATTTTCACACGCAGAGATTCGTTTCGAGATCTTGCAGCTTTCCGTAAGGAGTCCCCTAGCCTACTCTCTAGCGTACAAGGCTTTGTATGCTGAGCTCTGTTCCAATTCCCATTCCTATCAAAAAGTTTTTCACTAGACCGTTCCAAGTCTGAGATGGGGAGTGGCCTGTGCAGCCTACTGCCCTAGGGCATCCCCCCATCTCAGAAACTGTTGTACAACATATCCATCCGATGCTTCAGTCTATTCTGGCTGGACCATACTGCTCTGGTAATCTGGCTATGAAGATAATCTCACTTTCTTCAAAGAGGGACTTCTGTTCTGGGTCGATTCGCTGATCAGCTTTGAGGAAGCCATAGCAGGGCCGCAAAATAACCTTCAGCATCCAGCAACTTTATGCATTCTTTGAACTTTCTAGCAAGTAGAAAGCGGACCGGTCTACAACATTACTCTTGCTTGAGGTTCCTGTCATGTTGGCAAATCACGGCGAGAACGAAAAAAAAAAACAAGAAAGGTTGAAATCGTTTAAGCAGCCCAGAACGATCACAAGAAGAGAAACGTCCAACTTTATATCCCCCTTGTTTCAGATGTGAAAAACCCAAAGTTAACGATTATTGTGAGAGACCTCTGGCAGGAGATTGGCAACACAGCAGACGAGTACCAACAGCTCTTTTCAGATCCAGTCCAACCTTAAGGACTTTCCTCCCCTCCACTCGGAGGGTCCGTAAAGAGGTAACGGTTCGTTCCGGCTTCGCACACACGGCCATTGTCGAATTTTACACCCAAGCTTACCTTTTTAAAGAGTGAAGAACTCCGTGGTGCATTCATGTCATGCGCCACACACAAGTGAAACATGTTCTATTAAGAATTTGGGAATTGCACGATGGTGAACAACAAACATTTACAGGTGCGGAGGTCCTGAAGATCCGTATCAGGGATGTCCCGCCTGATGTGATCCCTTGAGTTTTTGATGAGAAGATTAATATTTTTTCATCTGATTTACGATTTTACGGATGAAAGATTTATTTAACACAGTTTCTGGTCGTTTGTAGACGAATGTCATTAATGGAGGATGTTATAAAGAGGTTTTTTTTTTTGTTTTTTTTTTTAATGACTGGTGAATTATTTTAACTGTGGTGAACACCCTGATGTGGCCCTTTGCGGGCGGCTGGGCAAAAAAGCAACATATATTCTTATCTCTCATCTTATCTAACATCTGCTGCTGGGCAATTAAAAACCCAGCACCGCCCCCCTCGAACTCCTCTGTCCGTGCCCGTAGCGGGCAAGGGTTGAGTTCAACCTAGTGTGGATATTGGTGGGAGTTGAGAGAAAAAACCTCCACCGTCCCCGCCAAACCCAGACCTACTCTTCACCTGTTGGACAAGTCTGGCCAGCAGGTCTGCAGAATAGTCCAGTGAAATTAAGCCAACAAATTTACAGCTTGATCAGCAGATGTTGAGATAGATGACCGATCTCTCCCTTTTCTCCTCTGCACGCATGGATAATCCAATATTTCATTGGAATATATCCGTGGTCCTAAATTCCAACTCGAGGAGCTGCAGCTGCTGTGTCAGTCCCTTCTAAAACCTTCTGTCGTGGCCTTCAAGAAACTCCAAATTCAAAGCCAGAAGACTATACTCTTTCGCTTTAATATTCTTTCGAAACTCTGCACAACCATGCCAACGTTGGGACTGTCGGGGCGGTAGTTTGCCCTTCTCCTACACAAAACTATGTTTGTATAGTCCTGTCACTCTGTCCTACCTCCCTTCAGCTGTAGCTGTAGCTGCGAGAGTCACTCTCCACAAGACTGTGACAATCTGTTCCTCTTCATCATCTCACCTTCTGAGTCCCGTTTGTCGTCAGAACCATTGTCAGTCTGATTAGAAGACCTCCACCTCGACCTTTTTTGCCTACTTGGGTGAACTTTAACGTCACTAGTCCTCTGTTGTGGGTATGCCGGATACGATCACTAGGCCCAAGGTCTGCTAATTGAGGATGTTCCTTGTTCAGACTATGGATTTGTGTTGTCAGAATGACGGATCTGCAACTTAACTCCCACTCTTCCCTCAGTTTCACTTCTTTCGTGTTTAGAATTTGTCGTTTGTGGACCCCGTCGCTGTGAGTCCTGGACTAATGAGTGGTCTGTTCCATGACGATCTGCACGGAAGGGACCATTTCCCAGTCCTGGCTACCACCTGTAATTAACTGAACACATCTCTGGCTCTCAGCATTCTAAATTAATAAGAAAAGCAAACTGGGATCTATTTGCAGCCACTGTTTCATAAGGAGTTCCAGACACTGATTTTTTTCAGAGTCCGGATCCAGCTAGAATCACGACGAACACGTATGATCGAAATGTGCTAAAGCGTATTCCGTGTCTGTCACGATAAACTTCAAAATGCCACAAAACACCCCTGGTTCGATTCTGAATGCCAACAAATTTCCAAAGTAAGAACACGGGCTCACGTCAAGGTATAACCAACACCTTCGGGTCCCAAACGCTTCGAGCCGATAAAACACCGTGCTAAATTCAAGACACACTTTTAAAATCAGTAAACGTCAGAGGCCTGGAGAAGCTTCTGCTCCAGGCTGAACATCAAAAACTTCTAAGAAAAAAGTGTGAACACATAAGAAAATCACAGGGAAGAACACCCTGTCCCACTGTGACCATCAAGTTTTCAGATTTCTTAATAACAGAAAAAAAGCATTGCTAATATGCTTGCTTCAACCATTAAAAGAATTCCTCCTCTTCTAATAAAATCAGTCACTTTTGTCAAAACACAAAGGCCTAAAAGTAAATCTCCCCTGCAACTTTTCTATCCGACAAAACAATGGTAAGATCTACAATCTTCCTTTTCATTAAACGAGCTGAAATCCTGCCTTATCTCTCTTGCAGCGATTCCTCTCCAGGTATAGATGACATACATTATCAACTACTGAAACATCTTCCGCAAGAAGGTCTGAACATCCTGTTACAGGTATAAAACCACGTGTTGACTACAGGTGTGCTTTCCACCCTCTTGGCGGACAGCCCTCATATATTCCCATCCCCAAACCTGGAAAAGATCTTCTAATCATCTAACTACCGTCCCATAGCTTTAGACCACAGCGTGTTCTCTGAAAATTGATGGAAAAATTGGTCCAAGGCTAGGCTCATGTAAAACTCGAAACCGATGGCCTTTTGGCGAAAAGAACATGTGGTTTCCGCACACATCGGTAGACAGATTGACCATATTGATTCGTCTGGAATCTACACTTAGGAACGCTTTTTAAACATACAGCATGAAGTGGCAATTTCTTGACAAGAGAAGGCACTACGATACCACCTGGAAGTCGGATACAACATGATCTCCATATCGGGTTTTCGAGAGGTCATCTTTCCGCTTTTTAAATTCAACAATTTTTTTGGCAGAACCGACAGTTTTCAGGTCCGGGTTGGCACCAACTCTCTCTGATGTCCACGAGCAGAGTTGGTGTTCCACAGGGAGCATACTATCTCCTGCCCTCTTTAGTTATTAAAGGCCAACAACATATGTTCAATCAGTTCAAGCCGGGTTCAACTGCTCATTGTTTGTGGATGATTTTGGCTGTCTACCCAACTGGAAGCCTGTACCCGAGTGTCCACGCAGGCTCCAGCTTTTGCGAGTAGATAAACCACGGTGGGGGCGTATGAAAACGGTATCACGCTTTTCTGCTCACAAAAACCCAGTGTTATTCACTTCCATAATTTCCGTCAGTTATTTCCAGATTCCGTGAACTTCAAGTAGGAAATCTCCCCCATTCCAGCTGTTAAAGAGGCCAAATTTCCTGGGAGTTTCATATTGTTGACTCAAAATGCGAGATAACTTTCTCACCATATTACAAACCTCAACGCTGCTTGGCGCAAAAGGCACTGTGAATATTCTGCGGGGTCGTAGCACACACCGACTGTGGCGCTGATAAGAACACTTTGTTTGAGTACCTCTACAGAGCCCCCTGGTCCGTTCCAACTGGACTACGGTTGTGCTGTGTACGGCTCCGCAAGATCATTCTTACCTCAAACTCTAGGACCCTATCCACCATCAAGGGCTTCGTCTCAGTATTGGAGCGTTGCCGCACCACCACCGTGTACAGTCCTGTACGCAGCAGGCCAGTGATCCTTCCCTTCCAGACCGAGGCTGAAACTGTCTTTGATTATTATACATCCGACTGTTCACAGAACCGCCATAATCCTGCCTATGACTGGGTTTTGACCCTCCGTTCCAAAGTAAGTTTGAAACAAACCCGAAATGTATCCGCCGTTTTGGGCTTCGTAATGCAGCTCACGTGCGGGAATGCAGGTTATTAACCTGGGAGTAGTTTCCGATTTTTCCCCAAGTATTCCGGATCAACCTCCATGGACCTTTTTCCACACCAGAATCGTTTTTGATCTCGCAGCTTCCGAAGGAGCTACCAGCTCTCTGGCTTACAAGGCTTTGTAAGCCGAGCTCTGTTTCCAAATTCCCATCCTATCAAGAAGTTTTCACTGACGGTTCCAAGTCTGAGGATGGAGTGGCCCTGTCAGCCTACCATGCCCTGTGGGCTCCTTCTCAGATATCGTTGGAACATATACATTTCAATGCTTCTGTCTATTCTGCTGAAGCTCACTTGCCACTAGTACTGGCTTTGAAGATAATCTCTCATCTTCGAGGAGGGACTTTCCTGGTTTCTGTCGGATTGCGATGTATCAGCTTTGGAGGCCATAGCTGGCCGCAACCATCAGATCCAGAACATTTTTCACTTTTATTTTTTACACGCTTTTTAGCAAGGTGAAGGCGGACGGGTTACAACATTACCTCTTGCTTGGGTTCCTGCCATGTTTCTGGCATCGGCGGAACGAAATGGTTAATCGTTTAGCCAGAACGCCACAAGAGAGAAACTGTCCCAACACTTATATCCCCTGCTCCGATTTGAAACCCAAAATAAACGATTATGTAGAGAACCTCTTGGCAGGAGATTGGCACATCACAGACAAGAACAAACGATTCTTTCCAGATCCCGTCCAATACCTTAAGACTCTCCTCCCAATCTACGTCGGTGGTCGTAAAGAGGAAAGCGGTTCTGTGCCGCTGAGCACACCGGCCATTCGTCTTTTACCCATTCTTACCTTTAAAGAGTGAAGAAACTCCGTGTGCATTCCATTCATGCACCACTCACAATGTAAACATGTTCTTTTAGAGTAGTTGGGACTTGCACTTGTGAGACCCAAACATTTTTACAGCGGAGTACATGAAAGATCCTGTTTCAGTGGATGTCCCGCCTTACGTATCCTTGGGTATTTGAGAGAAATTAACAAATATTTCATCTGATTTGAGATTTTTCGGAAAAGGATTTTTAACAAAGTTCTGGTTCGGTTTGAAGACGGATGTCATTTAAACGAGATGTGTGAAAGTTTTTTTTTTTTTTTTTTTAAATGACTGGTGAGTTGATTTTAACGTGGTGACAGCCCTGATGTGGCCCTCTGTGGTCGGCTGGGCTATAAGCAACATTATCTTATCTTATCCCACAGTATCTCTGTCCTAAGCCACTGAACGTGTTGGATAAAGGGTAAGGGTGTGTTTGCGTGGGTTACAGGACCTTTGAAATGTACATCTGACCCCGTGTGCGTGCATAGACACATGTAGGGAGGTCAGGGGGTGCTGGGGCCAGTCTGCTCATACCTTGACCTGGGGAGGGGGAAAAGTCCTGTTCCGTACTTCACCCACCAGTCTCGAAGCTGATCCCTTTTGGAAATCCTGGCAGGGCTAAAGGTCTAACGGTATACTCGTTCTCTCACTTAATAAATAAGTCGAGAAGTGTGCGAAGACATGCCTCATGAGTGACCTACACTGAATCTTGATTGTCATCCTGAACAACAGCACGATTGCACAGACATCCAGACAGGGACTTCAGAGAGCAGAGGCCCCCCACCCCCGCTTCCCGCGCTAATGCCGGCAGATTTGACATGTCATAACAGAATTGTTTTCCACTAGGGAAGCTAACACTAGGTACAGACTGGAAGAGTTACTCCCTTGGGTGGTTCTATCCAAGACTGGGCCGTAAGGAACCATACAGGTAGTCCTGAAAAGGACTTTTGGCAGGGACCTGAAAATGAGATGCCACAGAGAGCAGGAGAACCACCGTCAGCCATCAACACGGTCAGACCCCACGGAAGACCGACAGCAATTGGCCAATTGCGACCCGCCAGCACCGGGGACAGCAAGGTACCCCTTTACCTCTCCTGTCTCCTCCATCATCAATGAAGACTTGATAACCAGTCTTGCCGTCATGGAACAAGCTGCACAAGATCGCTCAACCATGGCGCACCCATGATCAAAATCCGGACTGACACTTGAAACAAGGATGCGAGTGGAGGCACAGGAGCAACAAAACTCAGTTTCCGTAAAACCAGAGCGAGCAACCACCTTTCACCATGGCTCATCTCCAAGTCTGCCCTTATCCACGACTGCAACAGACAATTCAATGCGAGAATCGTCCTGTATCAGCCATAACTTCGTACAACACACCACCACCGAGTGATAGGTGAATTCGTGGTCTATGTATGCCCGTCAGGACAACCAACCATATCCTTAGAGCCTTGTGGTCTTCAGTTGTCACGGTTAAACTCAGCCATTTAACTGGAAAACCATTTTCCACAAAGTTTTGGCTCAGCGGTCCTGTTGTTGTTGTTTTGTGTTGTTGTTTTATGACCTCCTGACACGCAAACCAGCGAAGACGGCGGACCTGAAAGCCCGGCCGTCCTGGCGGAGACAGTAACATTGCTGGCGACAAGATTCCACCCGACATTGTCGTGCGTGTCACCACTTTGCCATCCGTCTCTCTCTCTCTCTCTCTCTCTCTCTCTCATCTCTCTCTCTCTCTCTCTCTCTCTCTCTCTCTCTCTCTTTCTTTCTCTCTCTCTGTCATTCTCTCGCT
>CM031604.1:69557748-69630248 GCA_018398815.1 Conus ventricosus
AAGTAACCATCCACCATCTGTATTAAAGACCATACCCCATGGCATAAACAAGAGACTATCAAACCTGTCATGCAATGAGAGAGTGTTCAACAATGCAGCAGTGGAATACCAGGAGGCACTACAAACAAGTGGATACAATTACAAACTACAATACAACCCGGACAACAACACAAATAAAAGAAGAAAAATAGGAAAAGAAAAATCATTGGTATAACCCCCATACGACGGGAAACTCAAAACAAACATAGGGAAAGAATTCTTCAAAATCCTAGCAACTTCATTTCCAAAAGAGCACAAACTGTCCAAAATATTTAACAAAAACACTGTCAAACTATCGTACTCATGTATGCCCAACCTCAAAAACCTGATTGACGCATCCAACAAAATGAAAATCAACACAGCAAAGAAGGGTGAAGAAAGGAAATCTTGCAATTGCACGAGAAAGGAGCAGTGCCCACTAAACAATAAATGTCTCCACAAAAACATTGTATACCAGGCTACTGTAACATCAGAAAATGAAAAAGAAACATACATAGGGATCACTGAAAACCACTTCAAAACCAGATATGCAAACCACAAACAGTCATTCAATAAAGAAAAATATAAAAACCAAACAGAACTGAGCAAATATATCTGGAAACTTAAAGATGCAAAAACAAGCTACATATATCCTGGAAAATCATAAAAAGAGCATCACCATACAGCAATGTTTCAAAAAGGTGCAACCTATGTTTAACTGAAAAATGGTTAATACTATGCAAACCACACTTAGCAACTTTAAACACCAAAACAGAAATAGTAAACAACTGCAGGCATAAATGGAAATCGTTGTTAGTGAACACACCCAAAACAAAAACCTAAAAAGCCCCCAAAAACACGTGCAGCCAACCCGCACGTGCAAACAACCGCAAAGGGGAACCCACACGCTATATAACATCGCCGGTGGGCAAACCAAAAACATCCTGATGACAGCGCAGCAAGCTCGAAACAAATTTGTAGAGTTTTAACCTCGAGTTTTAACCTTCCTTTTTAACATCATTGACAAATGTTGCTCCCCAAGGGGTCGAGCACTTTTAAAATCATTTTAGGCTCTTTGGTTATATTCATATACATATATATATATATATATATATATATATATATATATATATATATATATATATATATATATATATATATATATATATAATTAGAGTTAAAAGACCACTCAGAATTCTAAAATGCTCAGCCCAGATTATACATACCCTGAGGAGAGCACTTGCTCGAAACAAGTTTGTAGGGTGGTTTTTATTCCATTTTAAAATCCTATTTTAAACTGTTATATATATATATATATATATATATATATATATATATATATATACTTTTACGCAACACACTGTCACTATCTTGAAACCACTTGCTGATTTCCCGGATTCTACGCAAGGCCAACGTATGTGCACACACACACACACACACACACACACACACACACACACACACACACACACACACGCCTCTCTCACACACACACGCACGCACGCACGCACGCACGCACACACACGCACACACGCTCACACGCTCACACACACACACACACACACACACACACACACACACACACACACACACACACACACACACACGCCTCTCTCTCTCTCTCTCACACACACACACACACGCACGTGCGCGCGCACGCGCACACACACACACACACACACACACACACACACACACACACACACACCACACACACACACACACAGAGAGAAAGAGAGGGGTGGAGGGAGAGAGATGGGACCAGTAGTCGTCATGAGCAACGCCACATTGACAAGCCCTGCAGTATTTTCTGTTCATAGTAACTTGGCCCAGCCGACCTTCACAGTGGTCATCAGTGCCGTCACCATGGTGAAACAGGACGGTCATTTTGTCATGTCGTTCACATTGTCCACCACGGTTTGTAACAGTGAATAATGGACTGCTGTCCTGCAGGCCGCAGTGCTCGTTCTGTGCGGAAGTTTGGGGGGGGGGGGGGGGGGGGGGGGGCACTTGCAGGACAGACTGTATATCCCCGTTCTCTGAAAGTCCTGTGCCAGCAAGTTCCCCCTGTCTGAAGCTCTTTAGCCACAAGACCCTCTTCTCCAATTCTCTCATCTTAGTTGTTCATTCATTTCGCCATCAGCATAAAATCATGCGTAGTGTGGTCTCAAAACTTAGCGGATGTGGTGTAGCGTATATGGACTGGTCTGCACGCAGTGATGCCTCCTTGATGAAACTGAAACTGAAGCTGTCTGGCTCGGGCGAGCTTTTAGAAAAGTGTGGTGTGTCTGTCTGTTTCTCTGTCGGTCTGTCTCTCTGTTAAGGGATTACCTCGACGAGGTGACCTCTCTCTCTCTCTCTCTCCTCTCTCTCCTCTCTCTCTCTCTCTCTCTCTCTGCTCTCTCTCTCTCTCTCTTCTGTAGAATAGCTGTCGCACGGCCAAGTCTTTCACGAATATCAGCAGCTTAGCCACCATGCTATTAATAGATGTTTAAAAAAAAAAAAAACCCGTTTCCCTCTGAGGGTGGAACCAGGTTTTTTTTTCCCTCCGGGGTGCGACTTCCTTGAAGAGGCCGCGTGTGGGTCGGCTAACCTTTAATAATAACAAAACTGAATTAAGCCTGGCATACCTGCAACAACAACAACAAAAAAGGCACGATCGACCCAGTTTTTAAATTAAAGCTGTCGACCGCACGGGAGGAATCGAGCAGGGCTGTCTTTAAAAATGCGTCAAACTGGAAGGGCATTCATTCCTAGGATCGTGCTGATCTCTACGAAGGTCAAAGAGATCGTGAATCCACCCTTTGATTCATTTCCGCATTAGAATGTGTGGGTGTTGGGGAGGGGTGGGATGGGGGGTGATGTGTTTATTTTCACATTGGAGAACAGAAATAGTTCGGTATGTTGCGTTGCCTTTTATTTGTATTTTTGAATTTCTGTTGTCAAGGCGGTCCACCAGTCAACAGGCAGGCCAAGGGAGGTTACATTAGGTACGGCCCGAAAGAGTTTGCTTCCCGTTTAGTTTTTAATGGGAATGAAGATACGAAACATTCACGTTTTATATGGAAGAAAAAGGGTTGATATTCCATGAAGATATATTCATTCGTAGATGTTTGCAAAATCGGAAACGGTAATCTCAAAGTGTTCATGTTCAGATGGGGGTAGAAAGAAATCTTGCGGAACGGATCCTCGGGTCTGCCGTATGATCCGGATTCGTCCTTGGGTCTGTTTCCATGTGTCCAAGTTTCCTTGAACTTGTGAATAACCTTGACAGACGGACAAACCAACCAACCTGCAGCTGGCGGTTGAAAATGCAGGGTGAGGTAACCACACAGTAAATGACCCTTCTGGCTGAGTGTCCCCCCCCCCACCCCCCCCCCCCCCCCCCCCCCCCCCCCCCCTCCGTCCTACCAGATGTTCTCTCTCAGGGCCAACAGACCCGCGGTCCGTTTCCTGAGAATGTGGAACACACTTCTCGATCCAGTTTTCTGAATTAGTGTGAAGATTGATAACACCACACTTCATCACCACGTCTTTGTAAGTCGAACGATATGTGGGGGGTGGGCTCCATCTCTTTCCCTTCCGCGTCCAACAAAACCTGGCACAGACGCCATGCTGCTTGTAGAGATTTAAGCTACTCTGTCTGCCTGTGTCTTATACATGTCTGAAGAGCTGTTTCGTTAATAGGAGAGAAAAAAAGATCTTTTCTGATTCAGTCTTATTCTTATGCTACTTCTGTATCTTCTTCTGCTTCTGTACCATCGCTCGTGAAGAGTCGCTGGACACTGTACTGGGAGCAGGCCCGCGGACTCGCCCTATTCCTGACTCGCAGACTTTGTGATGGTGCCGCCACCGTTGGTCACCTGTTCCGAGTTTGGTTCTGTCCCGTTTCGTCAAAGTCGTGTACAACTCGTGATTTTCAACTCGGTCTTGAGACAGGCAAAAAGAGGGGGGAGGGGGGAGGGAATGTATGTGCATGTGTGCAATATATATGCGAGTGCAAGGTAGGGCTATAGCGTGGTTTTAACCACCTCTTAAGAATTTCAGAGACAACCGCCGCTGTTCGTCGCCATTTATCTTTCAAAAAGAAAGAACACACACACACACACACACACACACACACACACACACACACACTACAAATATATATATATATATATATATATATAATGCTGAACAATTAAGTAGTGGGAGAAAACAGGTGCAGGTTAACAATTCTTCAGTCGTTATAGTAATGACTTGTCAAAGATATATATATATATATATATATATATATATATATATATATATATATATATGCAGAAATTGGAACTAGGGGATTTGTAGGAACTTTGGGCATACAGCCTCATGAAACAGCTCTCGGTTGCAGGGAAGGAAAAAACCAGAGCCCTGAAAGCAATGGCAGAAGCGGCAGAGAGGTGTTCAAGCTGGATCTGGTCAAGGAGGAACAAAAGTGAACTTCATAAAGGCTTATTTCCTACAAATATCAGGTGTCCCTGTGGCTCGGTGGTTAAAGCGCGAGTCATTAAGTAGAAAATGAGCATGTCCAGAGGGTCATGGTTCGAATCCCAGCCATGGCTTGTCCCAAGATGGGGAAAAAAAAAAGGGGCAGCAGAGGGACATCCGAGTCATGAACCGGGTGTGGCCCAACCCCCCTAGAGTGTCAGGAGATAAGGGCCGAAACACTTGCTTGAAGGGGGCTTCTCTTCTGAGGACTCTCTGCTGCCACGCTCTCCACGAGTTTCTTTCTACTGATGCATGGGTAAACCATTGACTTCCGGGAATAGGCCGGAGGACGTCCGGGAAAGACGGGAGGACACTGGGAAAGACCAAAACCCAAAGGGCTCTGTGGGCTGGCTCCCCACTTGCCTTAAACATGTGGCTACTAAAAATAAAAGGAAAAGATGCTCCCAGGATTCCCCGAAAGGGGGAGAGAATGATGAATCCATCGGTGCTCAACCAATCACGACTGCAAATTCCAAACGGACTATGAACATGGACCAAATGGAATATCCATGTGTCTGTGGAAAGCGTTTCGCTACCACCCGTGGCATGAAGATCCACAGAACAAAGAGGGGATGTGTGAAGACTCATCTGAATGAGCAGCAGCGCACAGCATCAGCAGATAAGACGTCGGAAGACCAAGGCCGGGATTTAAACCACAGTGCCAAGGACATCCACGCTGTTGGCTCGGATAGGAATTTGCACAGGCCCTCGATGCAGGCGCCTGAAACTCAACCTGCCACGAGCAAACGAAACTGAAGATTGGGAGAAACTGGATGCAAAAATCGTCCAAAGACTCGATGCACTGATAGGGAAAAGCACCCTGGAACACAAACTAGCCACATATGGGGACATTGTGTATGCCACATGTAGAGACGCCTATGGAGTAAAACTACCCAAAGAGAAAAACCCTCCAAAGAAATCCAGACGCCAAGAAAAGATGGACAAGATCAGAGTCCAAAAGAACAACCTCAAGAAGCAAATGAAGACCGCACTGCCAGCTGAAAAACAAGGCTTGGAAAAACTATGGGAAGACCTGAAAGAAAAACACAGCGCCCTCAGCAAAGCGGAATCTGCGAGGAAGAGGAAGAGCAAAAAGAAGACGACACAAGAGCGCTTCTTCAGAGACCCTTCCAGTTTGCCAGAACACTGTTTGAGCAGCCAAAATCTGGGACCCTAAGTGTGGACAAAGGACTTCTTGAGCAGCATCTGAGGAAAACATACTCTGACTCACAGAGCAAAGCACCACTCGACATTCAAGGTCTGGTGTGGCCAACCAACCCTGAGGAACAGTTCAATGGCAAGCCTCCAACGTTGGCGGAAATCAAGGTGGTCGACAAAGCCAGAGCCAAATCATCACCAGGCCAAACGGAATACCTTACCAGCTTTACAAGAAATGTCCCAAGGTGCTGGAGTGGCTCCACAGGCTGCTGCGATCGGCTTGGAGAAACAGAAGATCAGCGGCCAGTGGATGACGGCAGATGGTGTGTACACCCCAAAGAGCAAAACTCAAGTGACATCAGCCAGTTCAGGCCAATATCACAACTGAACGTCGAAGGGAAAATCTTCTCTGTCATGGCAGCAAGGCTGACCAAGTACCTGATGGAAAACAAGTACTTGGATGTGTCAGTCCAGAAAGGTGGCACCCAGGCGTGGCTGGCTGTGTAGAACACGCCACAATGATCTGGGACGCAATCCAAAAAGCAAAAACAGAAAAGAGAGACCTGGACGTAGTGTGGCTTGATCTGGCAAACGCATATGGATCTGTGCCCCATGAGATGATACAGTTGGCTCTTGAGATGTACCATGTGCTAAGAACATCCGCGACATGCTCAAGAAGTACTTCAATGGCTTCTCAATGCGGTTCTCTACCAAGGAGTACACAACTGATTGGATCAACTTGGAAGTGGACATTGCAATGGGCTGTGCAATTTCCCCGATACTGTTCGTGCTGGCAATGGAACTCATCTTGAAAGCAGCAACAAACAACGCGAGACAAACAGACCTTGGCGATGGATACAAGATGCCTCCTCTCAAGGCCTTCATGGATGACACTACAGTGATTTCATCCAGAGAAGACGAGACATGTCATGTGCTGGAGAGGCTGGACGACATAGTTTTCCTCATCCAGAAGAAGTTCAAGCCAAAGAAATCACGGAGTCTCTCACTGAGGGAAAAGGAAAAGTGGCCAAATCTGTGGTCTTCAGTGTTGCCAACCAGGCCATTCCAACAGTCACAGAAGAGCCAGTCAAGAGCCTTGGAAGATGGTATGATGATACGCTGAAAGACACACAAAGAGCAAAAGAAACCAAGCAGATGGCGGAAGAAGGCTTGGAGACCATTGACCAGTGTGGGCTCCCTGGCAAATACAAGGTCTGGTGTCTACAGTTCATGCTGATACCAAAGCTCCTATGGCCTCTGATGATATACGACATCTGCACCAGCACAGTGGAGGCAATGGAAGCCAAAATCAACAAGTTCACAAGGAAATGGCTTGGTGTCCCACCCTGTCCTGACTGATATCGCGCTGTACTGTCGCCAAGCAAAGCTCAAACTAACCACTGAAATCCATCCTGGAGGAATACAAAGCAGGGAAGATCAGACTCCAAAGCATGCTGGAGGACTCAGGGGACAAGGTGGTAGAAGCAATCAAGCCCCAGCTGAAGACAGGCAGAAAATGGAAAGTTCAAGAGGCGATGGATTCTGCAAAAGAAAGTCAAGATCAGAGAAATAACAGACACACACAGACCAACAGACAAGCACTGGGGGTACCAAAACTGAATGGTGGTCAAAGGCCAAAGGAAAAGCCAAAAGAGACATGCTGATTCAGGAGATGAGAAAAGAAGACCAAAAAAGACTCCAAAAAGCAGTCCAGCAGAGCCAGCAAGGGCAATGGACAACGTGGGAGAATGCACTCCAAAGAAGTCTAAACTTGGAATGACATTTGGCACATGGCCCCTCTCAGATCAGCTTCATTCTCAGATCTGCATATGACCTTCTGCCCTCAAATGCAAACCTGGTGAAGTGGGGAAAACAGACGATCCTGCATCCCCCCTCTGCCATGAAAAACAAACAGTGGAGCATGTTCTAAGCTCATGTAAAGTAGCCCTGGCTCAAGGAAGGTACACATGGAGGCACAACCAAGTGCTCAAAGAATTGGTACAAGTAGTCTGGGCTAGTACCAACACCACAAAAGGGAGAATCAGGACTCCAAAAGCACCGCAACATTCTTCACGGCAGGAGGCAGGCGAATCATGGCCAAGACAACAGTACCACTCGAAACATGCAGGCAGAGTCTGCTGGATGGGGCAGATGACTGGGAGTGCACTGCAGACCTCCCAGAATGGAAGAGTCACCCAGATCATCAGCAAGAGTGGCATGAGACCAGACATAGTAGTCCACTCTAAGTCAACCAAGCAGCTGATCATGATCGAGCTCACAGGTGCCATATGAGAACAGAATGGAGGCAGCTCAAATCTACAAGACTGAAAAGTATGCTGATCTGGCAAACAGCCTGAGGAGAGAAGGCTATCAGGTCAAAGTCCTCACTGCAGAAATTGGAGCTAGGGATTTGTAGGAACGTCTGCATACAGCCTCATGAAACAGCTCTCAGTTGCAGGGAAGGAAAAAACCAGAGCCCTGAAAGCAATGGCAGAAGCGGCAGAGAGGTGTTCAAGCTGGATCTGGTCAAGGAGGAACAAAAGTGAACTTCATAAGGCTTAATTTCCCTACAAATATCGGGTGTCCCTGTGGCTCAGTGGTTAAAGCGCGAGTCATTAAGTAGAAAATGAGCATGTCCAGAGGGTCATGGGTTCGAATCCAGCCATGGCTCGTCCCAAGATGGGGAAAAAAAGGGGGCAGCAGAGGGACATCCGGAGTCATGAACCGGGGTGTGGCCCAACCCCCCTAGAGTGTCAGGAGATAAGGGCCGAAACACTTGCTTGAAGGGGGCTTCTCTTCTGAGGACTCTCTGCTGCCACGCTCTCCACGAGTTTCTTTCTACATATATATAATATATATATATATATTATATATTATATATATATATATATATGAACAATATAAAAGTGTTCTTTAAAAATCTGAAAGTGCTCAACCCCTTGGGGAGCAACATCTGTTAAGAATATTTTTTAAAAAATGAAGTGTTAAAGGTTTTCGATAATTGGTCAGCTTATGCCGAAATAGAAATGTTTGATAAATTGGTAAAATAAACATCCGATTCGCTCCCGATCACACGAAATCGATCTGCGAAAGTGGGCATTTTCACCTGTAATCAAGAAAACGGGAGGTAATCAACTAAATCTTGGCATGGCTTAACTACTCTTGAATGTGACGTCATATGATGGACTGGCCGTCAGCCGCGACCTACACAATAAGCCAACGGCGACAGAAAGCGATTCTGATGGTTCTTGCACATCTCGATCGGTATTTAATTTATCATGTAAAAGCAGTGACTATCATTGCGACAGCCAGTGTGACTCTGGGGATGTTCCTGCAAGGCCTTTACCTTATCAGTTTGAACGCTAAGTTCTTTTTACCACGTCAGTTCCAGCTGGACAACGGAAACGAGCTATTCAGTTCCAGCTGGACGCCCGAACACATCATTCCGAAGGCGTACGGACTTTACCGAAGTCTCGAGGGAGGCTACCGACTTACTTCCAGATGCGATCACGCGTGGACGGCGAGCGGAGATTCTCCTTCCTCAAGCCTTAACGTGTTCATTCAATTTAACAAGTGTGATCTGTCCATAGGTAAGAACAGAATAAAACGTGCGACTATCGTACTCATCTGTACGAGCTTACCACTCCGCCTTCAAAGTATACGCGCACAATGCAGACGAAGTTTTTGATCCACTCGAACGGGCTCGGCAATTGTCGGAATAGCTCGTTTCCGTGGTCTAGCTGGAACTGACGTGGTAAAGAGAACTTTGTGGCCCGGCATGGTTGCACGAACCGAATCCACTTCTTTCGAGTATCTTGATCAGATGTGCAAAGAATATCCGTCTCCTGCTGAGCTGCTGCACTGGCCTACAGCACAATATCTGCCACCCCCTCGTGACTTTTTAGGCTGTGGGGGATCGCAACTCGTGTTGATTTCACTTGGCGTTGGCTTGTTGTGTAGGTCGCGGCTGACCGCCAGTCCATCAAGTGACGTCACGGTTTTCGGTCTACCGCGCGGGGTTTGAACAGGTGTGCAAAAGTCGTTTTTTATCAATTAAATTCTTCCGGCGATTTTTTTTTGAAAAATGAATACCATACTGTAGTTATATGACATGTAGACCTGTTTTTATCAAATTATCGAAAATCTCTAAAGTAGACCTTTAAAATCAACAAGCTTGTTTCGAACCTCTCGCTCTCCTCAGGATCCTGATGACAGCGCAACGCGCTCGAAACAAATTTTAGATAGTTTTAAGATTCCTCTTTTTACTTGTTTTAACTATATATATATATATATATATATATATATAATATATATATATTATATATATATATATATATATATAAACAGTTTAAAATAGGATTTTTAAAATGGAAGTCAAAGTGTAAAAACCACCCTACAAACTTGTTTCGAGCCAAGTGCTCTCCTCAGGGTATGTATAATCTGGGCACGCCACCAGTGTTATATAGTTTAGTGTGTGGGCTCTGCGCGTGTGGCACGTGGCCTGTAGATTTTTTTTTCTTTTTGGGGGCGCGTTCAGGGGGGACGTGCCAAGGAATGGCACATTGACTAAGATTTCCATTTGTGCCTGCAATTATTAATCATTTCTACTTTAGAGTTCAGGGATGCTAGATGGGGTTTACATAATATCAGCCACTTTTCTGTAGTACATAAGTTGCATATTTTAGAAATGTTGTTGTATGGTGCTGCTCTTTTTTTAATTTTCCATGATATGTTGTAATCTATTTTCTTATCTTTAAGCTTCCAAATTATATTTACCTAGTTCTGTTTGGTTTTTATATTTTTCATTTTTGAAGGACTGTTTATGGTTTGCATATCTGGTTTTAAAATGGTTTGCCGTGATCCCTATGTATGTTTCTTTATCACTGTCTGCTGTTACCGTAGCTAGGTACACAGTATATAATGTCCAAAATATTATGCGACCACACTGTATGGACTATGTAGGGGTGCCACTTTTCAGGGTCAGGCCGGAAATCCGACCTATAGAAATTCAGAAAATAACCCTTCAGGCCATCGGCTACATAAAAGAATGAACAGTCGGACCCAGACTGCTGCCTGGGGATCGGCCACCCTGGGTGCCTTCTGAGCCCAGACACAGACCTCATCCAAGCCTGCCACCTAGCAAGCCCGCCAGACAGCTGACCGCACGTGCTGCTGCTTGCTGCGGCAAAAAGTTTGTCCCTGAAAGCTCTGCTGTCGGCACCTCCATCGTCTATACAGTTTGTCCCTGAAAGCTCTGCTGTCAGCACCTCCATCGTCTATACAGTTTGTCCCTGAAAGCCCAGCTGTCAGCACCCCCATCGTCTATACAGTTTGTCCCTGAAAGCCCTGCTGTCAGCACCTCCATCGTCTATACAGTTTGTCCCTGAAAGCCCTGCTGTCAGCACCTCCATCGTCTATACAGTTTGTCCCTGAAAGCCCTGCTGTCAGCACCTCCATCGTCTACACAGTTTGTCCCTGAAAGCCCTGCTATCAGCACCTCCATCGTCTACACAGTTTGTCCCTGAAAGCCCTGCTGTCAGCACCTCCATCGTCTATACAGTTTGTCCCTGAAAGCCATGCTGTCAGCACCTCCATCGTCTACACAGTTTGTCCCTGAAAGCCATGCTGTCAGCACCTCCATCGTCTACACAGTTTGTCCCAGAAAGCCCTGCTGTCAGCACCTCCATCGTCTACACAGTTTGTCCCTGAAAGCCCTGCTGTCAGCACCTCCATCGTCTACACAGTTTGTCCCTGAAAGCCCTGCTGTCAGCACCTCCATCGTCTATACAGTTTGTCCCTGAAAGCCCTGCCATGCTGTCAGCACCTCCATCGTCTACACAGTTTGTCCCTGAAAGCCCTGCTGTCAGCACCTCCATCGTCTATACAGTTTGTCCCTGAAAGCCCTGCCATGCTGTCAGCACCTCCATCGTCTACACAGTTTGTCCCTGAAAGCCATACTGTCAGCACCTCCATCGTCTACACAGTTTGTCCCTGAAAGCCCTGCTGTCAGCACCTCCATCGTCTACACAGTTTGTCCCTGAAAGCCATGCTATGCTGTCAGCACCTCCATCGTCTACACAGTTTGTCCCTGAAAGCCATACTGTCAGCACCTCCATCGTCTACACAGTTTGTCCCTGAAAGCCATACTGTCAGCACCTCCATCGTCTACACAGTTTGTCCCTGAAAGCCATACTGTCAGCCCCTCCATCGTCTACACAGTTTGTCCCTGAAAGCCCTGCTGTCAGCACCTCTCATCGTCTACACAGTTTGTCCCTGAAAGCCCTGCTGTCAGCACCTCCATCGTCTACACAGTTTGTCCCTGAAAGCCCTGCTGTCAGCACCTCCATCGTCTACACAGTTTGTCCCTGAAAGCCTGCTGTCAGCACCTCCATTGTCTACACAGTTTGTCCCAGAAAGCCATACTGTCAGCACCTCCATCGTCTACACAGTTTGTCCCTGAAAGCCATGCTGTCAGCACCTCCATCGTCTACACAGTTTGTCCCTGAAAGCCTGCTGTCAGCACCTCCATCGTCTACACAGTTTGTCCCTGAAAGCCCTGCTTTCAGCACCTCCATCTTCTATACAGTTTGTCCCTGAAAGCCCTGCTGTCAGCACCTCCATCGTCTACACAGTTTGTCCCTGAAAGCCCTGCCATGCTGTCAGCACCTCCATCGTCTACACAGTTTGTCCCAGAAAGCCCTGTCAGCACCTCCATCGTCTACACAGTTTGTTCCTGAAAGCCCTGCTGTCAGCACCCCCATCGTCTGCACAGTTTGTCCCTGAAAGCCCTGCTGTCAGCACCTCCATCGTCTACACAGTTTGTCCCTGAAAGCCCTGCTGTCAGCACCTCCATCGTCTACACAGTTTGTCCCTGAAAGCCATGCTGTCAGCACCTCCATCGTCTACACAGTTTGTCCCAGAAAGCCATGCTGTCAGCACCTCCATCGTCTACACAGTTTGTCCCTGAAAGCCATGCTGTCAGCACCTCCATCGTCTACACAGTTTGTCCCTGAAAGCCATGCTGTCAGCACCTCCATCGTCTACACAGTTTGTCCCTGAAAGCCATGCTGTCAGCACCTCCATCGTCTACACAGTTTGTCCCTGAAAGCCATGCTATGCTGTCAGCACCTCCATCGTCTACACAGTTTGTCCCAGAAAGCCATGCTGTCAGCACCTCCATCGTCTACACAGTTTGTCCCTGAAATCCATGCTATGCTGTCAGCACCTCCATCGTCTAATCTTTCGGGCCCAGTGAAGATTTGTGCAATGAAGTTCAGGCATGGGAAAATTTCCGTCCGGCTCCCGGGTCTGCTACTTTTCAGGGCCGGAAATCCGGCCTGTAAAGAGTCGGAAGACCGCCTCAGTTTGAGTGGAGTCGCCGACAGTTTGAAAGCTGCTTTTAACATGATCCTTTCGAGAACACAGTTTTTCCAACTGAAGCTGCAAAGATTTCCTCACGTCAACGACCGAAGGCTGATTGACTAGCGAGCCACAGTACAAAGTGATCTCGGTATCATAGCATCTCTCCTGTCGCGATTTTTTGCTGTCCGTTCCTGTATTGTTTGTCATGTCGGCGGCTAAGGCCTTGACAATGTCCACAGTGAAGTGAGACAAGATATTTCAGCTCTCTGGAGTCGATGGTGAAAAAGAAGGGGAAGTGGTCTTGACCTGACGAGCATAATCATCGGGGAATGGAGAACAACTTCAGACGATCGAGCGCGTTATCGTCCCCATCGTGCTTATTCTTTCTGGTCTGGAAAATTTTGAGAATCGGTCTTCAAGCCTGGAAGACTTTGATCATCCAGTTTTCATGTTTTCTGGCCTGGTCACTTGAACCGCGTGACCCCCCCCCCCCCCCCCCCCCCCCCCCCCCCCCTCCACGCCCTCACCGAATATGTGTTTCTGTTCACGTACACGCAAGGTGTATGCATGCGTGCGTGCAAGATGTGATGATTATTTACTTTTTTTTAAATTTTTAACAAAGATCAGCTGATGTCTCATGAACAACATAGGCGAACTGAGAATAGACGAATCCGTATCACCAGATCGAGAGTACGCCAACAGCGAATAGGCCAATGGGGATGACACCCTGCACTGAAGGACTGTTCACAAGGTTCTTCCATATGTCGGTTGCACGCCAAGTCCTGGGTCGCTGCATATGCTTTTCCTTGTCGGTTGTGCAGAGTTGTGGCCATCGGTTTCCTTCTTGTTGTTCCCTCTTTCACTCTGCCTCCCACCCTGAACAGTTCCCTGGAGGATTGTTTACAGCAAGGTCATCGGACCTTGTTGCATGGTCATACCAGCATGCCGTTTTCTTTCCTGAACAGATGTCAGATCATCATGCGGTCCACTGTGCCGCTTGTCAGTTTGAAGCATTCAGTCCTTTGGTGACATGATCAGTTACAGCTGATGTTTAGCATCGTGCGACGATGACAGCACCTGTCATTTGCATGGCATCTTGATGTGTGGAGTCCCCACCCCACCCCACCCACCCGTCCCCTAGGCAGGCTGGCACGAAGGTGGAATGAGTCTGCCTGCGGGATCGTGAGGATGTGCTTGATGAAGATGATTGTCTTTCCTGGCAGTGTCAGTGCGGACAGATCTTCATTGACACTCAACCTTTAGCTGTGTTTCGCTGCGGTCTAAACATCCCTGTTCCAACATATTCCGTGGTTGCATACGAAGTGAGCACGCACCCTCACAAGGCCACGAATGCACGCGCGCAAGCACGCGCGCAAGCACACACACACACACACACACACACACACACACACACACACACACTCACACTCACATATTCAAGCCGTCATCGACCGCGTTGAAATCTCGAATTGGAAGTCTGTCAGAAGCTACTCCATACGCACGCGCACGCATGCACACGTGCGCACACACAAACAAACATTGAGTTTTCACACCACACACACACACACACACACACACACACACACACACACACTCACACTCACATATTCAAGCCGTCATCGACCGCGTTGAAATCTCGAATTGGAAGTCTGTCAGAAGCTACTCCATACGCACGCGCACGCATGCACACGTGCGCACACACAAACAAACATTGAGTTTTCACACACACACACACACACACACACACACACACACACACACACACACACACACATTCCGGCCGTCATTGATTGGGTTGAAATCTCGAATTGGAAGTCGATCTGAAACTACTTCATGATGAGCTTTGAATTCATACGAGTTCGCCATACTTGTGTGTGTGTGTGTGTGTGTGTGTGTGTGTGTGTGCATCTCTCTCTATATATAAACTTCTGAAAATGAAGAGAATGTACGTCACTTCAAAATAAAAAAAAATATGGTACACCTTTACTGGAATCAAGCATAGATTGGCAGCCTTGAAAGGCCTGCTGTGATGGAAACCCGAATGGAAACCCGATGAAAATAGCGTGGGATCAGTCTGCGATGGTATAAGGGAAGTAACTCAAAACGTATGCGCTAAAGAAAGACGATCTAAACTTGTGTTGTTTCCCCCTTTACAAACACCTCGAATCGAAAGCTTCACTTGCGATGGAATGCAAGCAAAGAGATTTCAGTTTCAGTGGTGGCTGAAGTCTCGTTGATGCAAGTTGGGCAATAGAGAGAAAAAATAATCGCAAGACTACTTTTTGTCTTTGGACACAGCTAACAAGATTAAAAAAATATTCCGTCAACAAGCTGACTAGAGAGCGGACATACTGTTTTCGCTTTTTGATTCGTGCGTTTGAACAGTCCAGCTAAAGCAATCACATAGTTTTGATTGGTCGTGTGTTCAGTTTATAAACGTTTCAGTTCGTGTGTTCTCTGCAGTGACAAGCGCTAGCACAACCAATGATAGATAATAAACATTTCCAGCGCCCCCTCCATCCAACACGCACGCACACACATGCACACGCACACACATAACCCATTGTTGAGAATGGGTTATGTCTGTCTGCTGAGAAATCTCATATGATGCTTTTTGATGCTGGTGGAAGTTTTCATGATCTCCCTACTTTTAAGATGGATGATACTGTGCTTACCTACGCATCTTGCATAAAGTTTTTAGGTGCACATCTTGCTTCAGAATTATCATGGAACACATTTATTGAATATATCATAACTCAAACAAGGAAAGCTCTTAATCTTCTTAAAGTTGTGAGTTACCAGAGTTGGCGACAGGATACGTGCACTTTAATTCATTTATCAAATTCTCTGGTCAGGACAAGGATTTCATATGCACAGGAAGTATATTTTTCAGCTCCTAAGTATCTTCTAAAAAAAAGTTACAAAGCACAGACTGCAAGACGTACAGAATAGCCTGGGAGTTCCCCTTTACGCTTCCATTTCAGGATACGTGCACTTTAATTCATTTATCAAATTCTCTGGTCAGGACAAGGATTTCATATGCACAGGAAGTATATTTTTCAGCTCCTAAGTATCTTCTAAAAAGTTACAAAGCACAGACTGCAAGACATACAGAATAGCCCTGGGAGTTCCCCTTTACGCTTCCATTTTAGAGACATATCATGAAGCTGGCGTTTTGCCCCTGGATGCTTATCGAAAATTAGCTTGTGCTAAATACATTCTAAGACGTTCTACTGTTCAGAACTCAAATGAGGATGAACTTGATATGCGATCTGATTTAGATTTTCCAAAACGCGCAAAAACAATACGGTCAAATAAAACCATCCTTACGTACTGCTCAAACCTGTTGAAATCTGCCAAAATTGATCACAAAACCATTGCCCCACGTTATCCCCTGAGTCCCATTCCTAATTGGGAACTTATCCCGGCAAGGTTTGATTATAAATACACTGATTTACAAAAGAATGTTAATAATAAACGTCTTAGGTGCTATGGCCAAGTCACGTATTGACGATAGTTATCCTAATCACTTAAAAGTGTATACAGACGGATCCTTATTAAATAGCAATGCTGGTTCCGACTTTGTTGTTCCTGCTTTGAAAGCAGATAAATCTTTTCATCTTGGAAAGGGGTTTTCTGTCTTTACGGCTGAACTGATAGCAATTCTAATGGCTCTGCATTATATTATTGACAGTCCACGTGATTTTTCTAGAATACTTTTTTGTGTTGATTCTAAATCTGTTCTTCAAGCAATGGAATCTATTGCCGCTACCAGTTGCGCCGAGATTATCACCGAACTAAAAATTCTGATCCATTTCCTTACATCTAGAGGAATAACAGTGGACTTTTGCTGGATTTCGTCACACTGTGGGATTGTAGGAAATGAATGGGCAGACAGAACTGCCCGTATGGGATCCAAAAACTCTGAAAATTCTGTCTATATCAAAATACCTTGGAGTCTTCATGAAGCCTATGGACTCTTAAAAAGAGTCTATCTGGAGTCTTTTCATAACCTGTATAAAGATTCAGTACTCTTTAAAATACACGCACAAGATTCTTCCCTTAGTTGGTGTTCAAGAACTCAGAAATCTACTCGTCATCGTCCATTCAAATTCGTAAACAGTATACAAAAACGTATGTACATGTACGCAAATTTCGGAAACTGGAATCTCTCCTTTATAGGCTTAAAGTTCACGCTCTTCATACAAAATCCCACAGAAATTTACAATGCGCCCTTGTGAGCAGTCGACAGTTTCAGTACTCCTGGCATTTTCTCCTTTTTGATTGTTCATAGTTTTAACTCATCTCTCTCCAACAAACGCCAAAAGATTCCCTATCATTTTCCAGATCTTCACGCCTTTTTTTTACATTTGTAAATTCGTTGATGTTAAGCCCAGTTGGCACGTTTTGTCAATCTGTCCATTTTCTTTTATGCTTTGTAATTTATCTTTTAAATTGTTACATTTAAACAGTATTTCATTTCCCATTGTCAGTCACGCCACACACACCCACACACACACACACACACCCCCACAAACACACTCTCTCATCTCTCCTCTACTTCTCTCTCTCTCTCAACCTCTAGATCACTCCTCTCATCTCTCACTCTCTCTGTATTAGGCCCGAGAGAATGTAAATAACTATGTACACGTACACCCATGTTATAATGCCGAACCACCCCCTAAACACATCCAAATACGTCCATCACAATCCAATTTTAAGCCACAAATTACACCAGTTTTACAAAAAAATTTAACATGCGCAAAACCGCCAAAAATCGACATAATTAACACATTGAAACGGGGGCTTACGTGCTAGATAAGATTAGGTGATCGTGAACAAAGAAATTTACATCTCTCCAAGGACATAAAAAATAAGTTTAACTCACTGCGTTTGGCGGGACAACTTCTACTCATCACGACAAACATCTTTTAGGGGCTGCTTTTTAGAAGAGAGAGTCTCTCTTAAATACTATACGGAGGGTCATCCTCAAAAATCTTCAACTTCATATACCTCTAGCTCCATATAGGTCTGTGGCTCTAATTCAAACATCGCCCTCTGACCTCACCAGAGCATACAAGTATCTTGACTTTTTAGCCCAAACGTCATAGTATTTTGAGTCCCCGCGCAACTTCAGTAATGCTAATTTTTTAATTTGATCGCATTCACAGTGGTTTAAGGCGCGATGCTATACAATTCTTCATTGTTCATGGGCACGTAAGACTGATGGCAATCTCCTAACCCATTCTGTGTTTGGCGCGTTCTGTCCATAAATTCTCTGTGAGATATTGATAATGTAACACAGACGTTTCAAGCTAGATATCTTATTAAAGTTATCTACTTAGGGCATGCGACGGATGGTTGCCTGGAATCCCTCTCCTAATGAAAATGAAGTTTAAAAAACAGCTTGTTGGCATAGCCTTTAATACATCTTTTTCCATCAACACAACTTGAATCATCCGAGGATACTTTATAATGGGCCTCGCATGGTATATTAGTTGTAAACCACAGCCACAGCCTGTTGAGGCTTTTATCCGTTAAAGGTTCATCGTCTTTGTATCTTGATGCCGATGTGCAACAACTCGTCTAGAGCATACTTGAACCTTTTTTCCCTTCTTATTTTATCATGTGGAAGATACAGCAAGTCCATCTGGAGGGTGTCATTAGGAACTGAGTTTCATAACAAATCGAGGCCTTATTTATTCTTTTCGGAGCAGAAGAATATATTTGCCAAATTGCCTGTTTTTGAAGCCAAGTCTTTCGCATCTGATTCAGACACTCTAGCAGCTACTACTTAGTTTTTCAATAGTCAGTCATTCCTTTCCAATACCCTTTAGGAGAATAATATATTTATGTACTCGTATTGTTCATATTTTTAATTGTATTATTTAATTGTTTTTTAAGATTGCATATGCGAGAAGAGAGATTGCTCCCATAAGTACCTAATAATAAAGCCTATCTCTATCTCTCAGCCTATTTTCTGTTCCTCAATGGTTCCATAAAAGTCCATGACAGTTCTGGCGGCGTCGATGTTAGAAAACTTCTTTCCTGTCACAAGTAATACTCATTCATTGTCCTCACACGTCGTAAATGTGTGCTCTGCTTGGCCCGTTCTCTTAACTTTTTAATATAAAGTCAAAGTGGGCAATTCGGGCTTTTCTCCTAAGCGGCTCTTTGCTTTAGCTAAATCTTCATTGCCTTGTTTTGGCCGATCATTCTCTCTCATCGGACCGTAATTTACTAAACATATAATTGCAGCCATAGAGCAGGCCAATGCATTAACAATCTCCTCCTAACCATCATAACTACTCCCTCATTTTAAAATTAATATATTCTAGATTAATGCTTTCTAATGACCTAATATTTCTGTAATCCCCTGTGTTACAAGAAAGTCTTTTGACGCAATCCCTGCAAGTAATTACAACAATAACCTTAAACAAGATCCTCATGTCTAACCTTCCTAGATCTGTCCTGGCTTCATTTAAACATGATTTATTTGCCAACACGCTATAAGACCTATACTAAGGCCGCCTTATTACGGCAGAGGGTAGAATTGTATTGATAATCTTTTTATTCACTTCATCTTTTTTAGTAACTAAAAAAATAAATTAAAATAATAGCATAATACGAAAGACTGTCTATGTGCTTTTTAATGAGATAACTTTTGTTGTTAAAAGCAAAAAATAAGGAGCAACTTGTTTTGCGAATCTTCATCTTTCCCGTGTTGGGCGGTTTATTCCTAACAAACATTTTGCAAGGGTTGAATAAACTATAACACCAACGATTAGGCAACTGCATAATTAAACCAACTTAAACACATGGTTTTAAAAGTATTATATTATTTTTTAATAGTTTTTAAAAATGGATTGAGACGAACTATTAAAGAGTGAGGAGTCAAGCAAGGCTACTCAACAGACAACTGCCATAAAGAAAGATTATACCTACTGCTGCGTGTGGAAAAACTAAACATATTAGGCGTTGAACTAAGTAATTTGAATACAGATTCAACAACTGTCACTACATCAAACGTTGATAAGTACTATGACTAGGGACGAAGCACAGCAGCTAGGGTCAAAAATGGATAGATCGGTAGGTCAGACAATGATTAGTTTTATATGCTAAAGTTTATTAAGTAAGGTGGCTGGCCGTTGATTCAGAATAAGATTAAAATACACTTATCACAAATCCCGGGTTTTAAACAAGTCCCTAGAAACTCTTGCATGTGACATTGTATTACAGAATTGGACTATGTTATGCCCAATCACAAGGTGTTTAATTAACTTTTTATCATATTAATTTTGATCATATTAAATTTAATCGCAATAAAAAAAATGAGCGATCATAGAAGGCCGCCGACAGGACCGCACACAGGAGCAGAATGTGCCACAAGTAATGTACCGCAGGACAATTGAATTTTGCCACAAGAGAGTAAAGTTACGTAAGGCTAAAAATCCTGGACTTTTAAGGCTGGGCCGTAACTAGCTGAATGGAACAAACTGCAAAAAGCAAACCAATCAGACAAAACAAAAATTGTTAGATAGTAATACAACATCGCCGCGCCAACAACACAAATAACAACAACAACACATTCACATTCAAACGATACAATGTATAAAGGTATTGGTGCTGCTGATTGTTGTTTGGTAGGGGGAGTTATTTAGCATACAAAAAAGTCTAAAGTCGAACGCCATACTTAACAGCAAAGTTACAAACGCCCCAACAACGCCAGTAAAAGAAGAAGAGTCCGCTTCTCAAATAAAAAGTATCAACGCTTCCGCAGTATAACCCATTTTCTATGGAATCGTATTTTAAGAACTAGAATAAAGTACACGTTAAGAACTAAATAAGTACAAGTTAAGTTAGTTTATAGAAAGTACTTTTTAAGTTAAGTGTCAGTAAAATACAAAGTTTAGGTGCAAAAAAAATAAGACTTTTTTAAGTAACTAGTTAGGTTCTAAAAAAATAAGTTACTAGTTAGGTTCTTAATCAGTACTAAGTTAGGTTCTTAAGTATCCAATACAAGTTAGTTTCTTGTAGGTTCTTAACGTTAAGTACAAGCCAAGTTAATCTTTTAAAGTTCTCCAATGCCCTACAGCAATGAAAAATCAGGATGACGTAAGTTCTCAAGTGTTAATTGTGTAGAGCCTATATTTCCATGTTAACAGCCGTTTGAGGTTACCTCTGATAAGGAGTAAGAGCGCAGATTAAACATTTGTGTGATGAAATACTTTGTTTCAAAGAAGATTCTAGCTTGTATTTATCGTGAGATATATTTTTTTTGACAACTTCTTACTTTGCCCCATTGCTTTTTTCTTACATAAGTCTGGCTGGCAACGCGTACATCTTTGACCGCAACCCAACATTTCTTTATAACTGGTTCCCATTAAGTTCATACCTTCATCGTTCCAATCACTTTCATGTATCACAGTTGAATGTAACGGAACTGTCGTTTGGATAATCCATGTGTCTGTACCACCATCGTTCCTTTAGCTACTCTGTTTCTAAATCCTTATAGAAGTCTTCTGTAGGGACGTCCTAGAATAAAACTAACAGTGTCTGTTGTAAAAGTACTCTAGCTTTCTGGTACCGCGGTTTAAAGTATTGTACAGAAATTCAATAGCCTCAATCACTTTGACAACTCTAATACGGAAAAGCCAATAAACACCGCTTGTCCACTTAACATCCTTTTCTTCATCATAATGCCAACCAAGCTATCGTTAAATCTTCTAAGTCTTGATAGTATGTTATATAGGCAAACTTAATTGCTGGTTTTCTTTTGTAACTAATTTAAGCCATCTTAACGATTGTTACTTTTTTTTCCATTTTTTGCAAAACAGCTGATGTTCATTAGTTAAAGAAAGTCTTTCTGAAGCATCGTGGCTTGGGTATCTGAGATCAGTGATCTTCTTAGATGATTGCCTCATAAAGGTCTCTTGATCATAAAGCAAATGATTCAGTGAACTGCTTCTTAGTTTTCAATCCATGACTTTTTTATTTTTATTTTATTTTTACATAAGGTAAACTGAAAACAGTCTGAATGGCACACAAATTTTAGTTTTGTGGCGAAGATTGGTACAAGTTTAGGCGGATCGATGGGGCTTCAATCTTATAAACTTTCTGCGTCTAGGGGTATTCGTTTTGAGAAGAACGTGTAGTAGTCATAAGGATATTCTAAGTCTACATTCTAAGATTAACCCCTATTGGTATTATCAGTTGAAGCTGTGACAACATACTTAAGAACACAGTATTAACATTATGAGGTCCTTTTATCTTTGTAAAGTTTCTCAGTGAAGCGGCTGACTCCTGGCTCCATCATACAGATTGTTGGCGTCTAAGTACATTAGATAGTTGATGGTTTAGTTAGGTAATAATCATCTAAATATTTGTTGTTAGCTTGCAGTAAGGATGGAGAGGCCATGCTAATACCGCCTCTCTTAGGCCCGTCTCCAATCATCTGAAGTGAGAAGTATCAGAATTTAAGTCAATCTGATGTTTAAGACTTAAGAATGCATCCCCAGAAAGGCCAGGCGCAGAGAATTAATGTGATGAATATCTAGACAGTAATGTTTCATCATGCATTAGTTCTGTACTTCTGAAAGACGTCTGCTAATAAACACACGTCACCAAATAAATACTGGACGGGGGGTATTCGCCCATTGTTTGACATTGTATTACTACCCAGGCTTCTGTGCATATTCATATTCAAGTTTAGTTAAGTCTTTGCCTCTAAGACTAAAAAGAAAGTGCCTATAGGAGGAAGCGATACTTCATCAAACCTGTCCCACGAGTTCATGTATTCATGGTACACTCCTATTACGCACTAAAGATGGATCAAGTATTGTTTTGTGATTGTAAAGTCTTGTAAAGATCCTAGCTAACGTTTCCAAACTCGCCATCAGATGTTGGGCAGAGTCATAAAAGGTATAAACAGTCAAGAGTCAAAGTCATGTTCATTTCCTGAAGACTGTGCAAAGCATGGTAACCATCTTGATATTCAGAATTTCACTGCTTGCATATGAAATGAAATCGTAGCCTCTTAGGTTATGAAAAGAAGATAGGCAGTTTCCATGTCTTAGGGTCAACCTTAAGCTGAAGATTACAAATGTTGTGCGCAGCTCCTCTGAATTTGCCAGTAATGTGAATCGTGGTCTCTAATTGGTTGCGTCTTTACTGTAGGTGGTAGTTCTAAACCGCAAATCCATCAGTGTGTAATGAGTCCAAAGCGTTCTTGGTCTTTCAGGAGTGCATAACAATCCTGAAAGATTTTAGGTTGGTAGGATAATTGATTGCGAAGTTGTTTCAACTGGCTCTAAGAATTTACGAGCTGCCGTTTGGGGCTATCTAAAAATCTCTGGCGTGTGTGTACCCCATCTGAACCTAACAACAATAAACGCAAAAGAACAGATCTGATTGTGGGAAAATAAGTGTGTTTTTTTTGTTCATGTTGTTGTGGGCCGTAGGACAGTGGCAAATTGATTCAAAGTCACATAAACCACGTACGGGCTCATCCAGCATTTTGTGTAAATTTTGTAAAACTAACATTAAGACCCTGGTTAGGTGTGAGATTTGGTTTCACAGTCTACAAAACTTTACAATTAGTTCTATGCTGTGTGCAGCTTCATCTATAGTGGGATTCTAACCAAACACCTTCTACAAAGCCCTTGTTTTGAAATTGTCTTTTGTAGTATAAGCCATAATGTCTGCTTATTGTTCTGATTAATACATATACTCTATGTTACTATCATCAAACCAGTAAAAGTCTAACATGTTTGTTAGCGGTTCGCCTAAAGTAGGGGCATTAGGGAGAAGACCCCTTAGAGGCACTAGATTGTCTACTACAAGCCCCTTTATCGTATACGTTTTACATTGATTGGTTTTGTTTTGCTCAACAAACTGAGATATACTGTTTATACTAACAGGAAAGTTAAGTATCAAAGTTTCAGCTCTAGTTGTGTGCTTCAAAATTGGAAATCTGTTTGCATGATTTATTGACCGGATGAAAAATGCCTAAACCACCCCACATAAAACACTGTAGTCAGAATTATATGTTTTAAAAGACTTGTCCCCGTTTTAGAACTCACTTCTTTTGGAAGAGAAATTAATGAATTGCCAACTATAGGATAGAACTTAGTTTGTCTCAATCTAATTTCAAGGACTGTCGCTTCAGACCAACCAGAACCCCTTAACTTTGCCTCCTCACTTGCGTGGTTAAACTGTGTAAGCATGTAATCACCCAGTTAAGTAAAGTCGTGATAGCCGATTACTTCTTTCTGTTTAATGAAACCCAGACTGCAATTTATAACATTCAGGCGTTATGAGTAATCAATTAGAACAGCTAACAACCATTTACGGGCGGTTCGCGTTGAAGAGACTCTGGAAGTTTAGAGATAGCATGTGCCACGCTTTCATGACATTTTGGGTTAATGATGCCATGTCTACTTCACTAAACATATTTGCTTATTTGTTTGTCACTACTGAATATTTCTTCCATCGAATATATTTTTCTGTCCCCCGATTTAACTTGTGCCGTTAAAGGTGTCATTTTAAAGCAAAATATTACGTAAATTAAAAAAATAAATATATATAAAAAGTAAGTAAAAAACGGCGCTTTTTATTATTCGAGCTCAAGCCGTAGCAACACTCAAGACACTTAACCTTATACTAACGTCCGTCCACATTTTTAGCTATTTTATGATCACTACATCCATGTTCATCACTTTGTTGCTTCGTTAAAAATTCACTATGAATCTTTTATTAAATTGTTTACCTCATTCCTCAAAACAAATTCACTAAAATCATGGATTTAACGCTTTCAATTGTCTCGTTAAATACTTCATTACACTCTTTAAATCAGATACACCGAGTTCGCAGCCATTTTATTAAATCTAAAATAAATTTAAAAAATAATAATAATTTAACTGTTATTTATAGTCTTTTCTACTCTGATATTCATTAAAAGTCTAATATAGCAACCAACTCCTCAGGGCTGGTAGAAACACCACAAGCAACCATAAAATTAAGAACCATTATAATCAATTTAAAATGGCAAACAATTTAATTGGCCTGTGGGGTCCCATAATCTTGTATTTATCACTGATGACTTCGTTTCACTCTGTTTGGATACGTTTTACTGGTGAATAAAAAAGATCATTATTGATGTTTCAAACTGCTCCTTAACCTTTCTCTATAGCCTTCCAATTCAACTAGTGAAGTAATAAGTAACTTTCTAACTTTCTTCTAGCTTCATTTTAAACGAGAAATAAAATTATAAAATAAAAATAATTAAATTTATCCGCACATATCTCTATGCCTCTCTCTGCGCCGTCTCCGCCTCTCACATCCCTGCCCTCGTCTCTCTCCCTCACACCGCGCACGCAACGCATGTTTAGTGGCGAATAGGAAAAAATCAATAACTAACCTTACGGTTCATACGAAGAAAATTGACGCTGTAACGCTGGGCGCTTATGCTTCTTCACTCAGACTGTGATTGAGAATCACACCCAATGCTAATTTTTAATGAAAAAAATTCTTGATATAACTTGGTCTATCTGTGTCTCAGTTTCCTTACCTTCTTTTGGCAAGTCGCGAGGAAACTCATCCATATCTAAGATCTAACAAGCACGATTATTATTATTCTAATTTATATTACACATTCGCGCTCACAAATGGGTCGTTTCATAATGTTTAATGCATCCACTAAGGCCAGCACATGCGTACTCCACAAATGAGGTGTATCGATTTCATCATGTTAATGAGGTTGCGGCTGAGTGCAGTGGAGAATTCCGTCACGCCTTTTCGCCGTAAAACAAAATTTTTCAGAAGCAGAATAGGTCAACTTATTCGCGAAAATTGTTCTGTCACACTGGAAATACAGTGACCAAAAATCTCACTGTGCATGTCTGTCGACTCGAATAGCAGACGACAAACACTGGACAGGTTGAGAGCAGTACAACGTCTCTAGGCCGCGGCTACACAGCACACGGCTAGTATTGAATGCGGTCGAGTACGTGGTGGGGATGCAATCAATGAGAAAGCGCGGCCAGTCTCTCAGTACATGCCAGAGTAAATTGTCTTGGGCGACATAGTCTGTAAATCATTTTGTTAAACTTAGTTTTTGCCTATTTTTAGTTTAACTGATCGTGTGTTTTGTTTTTCATTACTTGTTAAATTGCATCAGCGTCTACCTTCGTGAAGTAAAACGACTTTCTCCACACAATTTTGAAGATCAATTTTTTGTCGACTATAATCATCACCGTCAGCATAAGTTTTCTGAAATTCTTTCTTTCGTCTGTAATGTTTTCATCCTGTAATGATTGCTTATTCTTAATCTTACTGTGCAAAGTTTTGGCCCGATCTAGAGCGACAATGGCAGTGTGCATTGTAATTTAGGAGTTAATTTTTTAAAATCGGCCTTACAACCATAACACGCGCCTAAACCTAAACCAGCCCCTAATGCTAACGAGGCCGGCCCCCCGCCCGGTGGCTAAAAAGTTAACACTAGAAGACCCCGCGACTTACGCTAGCTACAGCATTACCATAATTACATAAGAAAGAGTAATGTAAAGCTTTAGCCATATTTTTTCTAGTAATCTAATACTATCCAAGTCGCTTCTCTATTTCCTTTCAGAAGTCATATTTGCACTACCCTTAGAACTGTTTGAAACCTCTCCATTTTTTTAAGTCAAGATTATTTTATTAAATAATCTTCTATATCTTCTTAGTAATCCATCTGGCAGCACTTCATCAACGCAAAACGCAATAAAATCAACAAACTAAGGAAAATAAAGTCGAGTACTGTTAGATTTGTCTTTGTCAACCAACACAGTAACCTTGTCATATGATGCAAAGCGTTTTATTTCATCTCCGTTTTTAGTACTAACAATAAACGAGCATAAAAGGGGCATCCAAGTATTCATCCTTTAATTGTATCCACTAATAAAACGTATGTTCTGGCAAACTAAGTATCCCCTCCCTCGTAGTAATACAGTAACGAAAAATCATCGTCCTTTGCCTTAGTATGGATTCTAGTTTTTGGGTAAAATTCTAAGCCTACGAGTCGCCCCCCACGTCAGCTAAGGACAGTCTTTCTCTGTAGCATATATTCAAACCCTGAGCCTAGTTATTACAACCTGCTTTTTCTGTTGTGTTCCTGAACCAAGCTAACAAGAACGCCCTGCATTCAAAGCCTTTCTAAAATTGTGTCTTATCATAGTATACATTGTGGCTTCGTAGATCAAACTAAAATCCAGTCAATTTCAGGAAGCAACGCCCAAGCATTCTCTCTTATATAATGAAGTTAGTATTCACGTTAGCCCAAATCTTTGCTCCTTAAATTTCTTATCCTCTTCTAGGGCAGGATGCTGCGCCGTTTTAGTCTTTCAATTTCTGTTCGTTATGTAACCCTGTCATCTGTATATTCAAATCCATAAACATATTCCAGGCACTCCTATTTAAATCAAAAACTCAGTTGTGTCCTGCCAGGTCTTTTAGCTCTACTGGCACGCATTTAGGATCTAGCTGCACTTTTGATTCTGGCCCCCGAGACATCTTTTTATAAAAATACTTAAAATTATAATAAACACATTGTATATAAACAGTAAATAATAAACAATCAACAATAAACAACCGTATGAACTGGGGGTCATTCCGTAAGCATAGCTTAGCGTGCTTAGATCTTTCTAACTGTTCCTGTTATTTTTTTTTAGCTCATCTTTGCCCTTATATATAATTCACTTAAACATTCCTTCAAACTATCTTTGTCCTTAGTGATAAAATAATACAACTGATTTCAACAGCTATCTAAAGTTCTTTTAAGACAGCATTGATTTTTTGATTACAGATCAATACAGAAACTAAGGCTGGCGCCCCTAAAGGCCACTTTGACAAAGCTTTTCTTTTTTAACAATGTCCTCTTTCACTGAACAGATCATCAATAAAATAAACAGTGTTTCATATCCCACAATATCTATAGAAAATGTGCTAAACATTCGCTCATTTGTCGCTAGATCAACTAAAAATATATTCTCGTGGTCCGTCCAAATAAACTTTCCGTGTCTTTGTAACTTGTTGTGCTTCAATGGTTGTGCAGAATAATAACAATGTGCTCGTCAAGAAACCTGTATATTGTTTTAACAAATCAAGTACCAAAGACAGTTTTCCCACACCCATAATCCCCAGATAAGAGAACAGTGCGGATTCTTTTGGCAGAAACGTCAAGCTATCATCTGTTTTAATTAGACAATTTCCTCTGCATTTTAAAAGCCTTATCTTTTTAGACTTTTTTCTTCAACGTTTAACTAGAGCCAATCACAACAATAAAAACATGCATATTGTATTGTGGGCCCGTCTCCGTCTGCTTTCTTGTGAAATATTATATTTTTTATACCATCATACCTACCTATCTTCCACTTCCAAACAATCTGTTTGTCAATGTAGATCTAAAAATCAACCACAGCCCATAATTACTTATCAGTAGTCTTCAAGTCTTACATCATAAAGAGCGAATGTTTTTTACATGCGACTATCAACAGCAGGATCTCTATTGCCTACCACAGCGAACAACTTTTCTTATTTCATCAAAGAGTAGGTGAGGTAAAAGTCCGCGCCCTGAATACAACTGATCAGACGTACCATTTAATACACAGTCAACCCTCTCAATTTTTGGATTATAAAACGCTCTGATTCACTCTAGAAAAGGAGTTGATTCTTCAGTAAACCAAGACAAAATTCCTTTTTAAAGACTTCAGAGCCTGATTAGATGTATGTTCCAAAGAGTGTCTCGCTTGTTTTTTATTTCTGAAATGGGAGAGTTATCGTTTTCATAATAAATAACCGTTTTAACTTTATACTGGTTTTAAAATGATCTAGCCAGTCCGGGGTTAGTAACATCAAACATCACAGAGAAATGTCGCTGACATGCGTATGTAGCTAAGGGTGCTTCAGACAGAACGACAGAACCGCTAGGATTAAATGTGCATCTCTAATAAGTGTTTTTCTTATTAGTGCGCCTTGGTAATATGGCATATGCGTCTTTAACAGCTCAAAATCAAGAGGATGCAGAATCTGTTTTGCCAAATGCATCAGCTACTACTGCCTAATCTTTAAACAACATTCTTTCTTGCATCATCTACGCTTTAAGCCTGTGCTTGAGGCCGTTTGGGCTTTGTAATCCTTGATAAACTATCTTTCCTTTCTTTTTAAGGCAAGCCTTAATCAGAATAGAGGCAAAAATGTCTGCCTCGTTAAGTATAAAGACTTCTGTGCCCCGCCAGTTTGATTACCATATGTTTAAACGATTGCTCTGCCTAAATTAGCAACTACAGTAGCATTAGGGATCTGCCCGATGATAATATCGATTTTGAATAAAGTTTAGCAGTGCCCGGCATTAAAACATCGGTCAGCGCCAAGATCAGGGACCTAACTATTTAATCTTGTCCAGGCTTAACTGTTATGGAGTATTTACACTAAATACAGTCTGCCTTATACCATTCACGCCATGGGATCCCCTTCCACTTATTCCCCTCATGTATGGATCGAGGTCACAAACCGTAAGAGTTCATTTTTTATAAACAAAAAAGAATATAATAAAAAATAAGAAGATTTTGATCCCGATTGATCCTGTTGAAGAATGAAGATGTAAACAGAATTCTGGGGCCATTCCTTTGCAAGAAGAGCTGAAAGGGGCATGTCCTTTACTCCCTAGCCAACGTCAAGAACTATTGCGACAGGAATTGAATCATACTATAAAAGCAACAGGACAGAGCTGCCCAGAAGTATTAGATCCTAAACGATTTTGAGAAGATGTAGGCATTGTATAGAAGACACAGGAGCTGGAACGGCGCGCTAAGGAAACTTACTTTCAACGCAAAACCCAACCAAGTATTTAAAAATAACACAAATAGACCGAAAACTCCCTAATGTCACAGGCAGAACAATTAAACCTTAGAAGCTTATAGCCGAAGTCTTAGTCCCTTTTTTACAGAGCTTTGGGCAAGATTTGCCAGCACAATCTAAAATACAAAACATATTCCTCTTCAAGATTTAACTCAAGAAGCAGATAAATCAATTAAATTAGCAGAAGAACTAAATAGCAGAAATGGAAACAAGTTTTAATTAGGAGACGCATTTAAAAACAATGACGATTCTTCTCCATTGCCTAATGCCGTGAAATCCTGGAGCTTAATTAGCTTAACGAAACAATAAGGAGCTAACTAACAAACAATTTTGGTACAAAACTTGCAGCTGGATAAGAAATTGAAGAAGAAAAAAATTAAACAGGCTGATGCAGATGATAACCAATTTAGGGCAAGAAGAAAAGCTAGAATACAGCAGAAAATACAAGATTAAATGCTACAAAGTCAGCTAGGTTAGAAGTGCCTGTCTAGTAAACAGAGCGCAGCTAGCCAGTCACCAACAAGCGAGTAAAGAGAAACTATAAACAGAATACTGTATGAAAACACCACGCTGGCAGAAAAGAATAAGGCTCTGTTCAGGGAACAAGGGATTACATTAGTTAGTATATTTAACAGCTGTTGGGTATGCTAACTCAAACATCTTTTTATGCTTTAACCGGTCCAAAAAAAAAGTTTTTTGCGCCAACAGGGCCAGTACGCCTCCCAACCCTCAGCCTGTTAAAAGTTGGATAGAAAACAATTACATCAACTGAGCAAACATATTAGAGTTAGCTGCCAAAGAAGCGCTTTGATGCTCCTCCTGGCATAATAGGCAGGTTGGTTAGTTGGAGGATTTTGTCTACTATATGCAAAGTTGCTGATATAAGGCTGTACCTTTGCTGGTATATGGCTGAGACAATTCTGTGGAATTAGGGGTGCTAAGCTGCTGGATAATTTTTAGTGAAATAAAGTATGGCTAATCCAGTAAAAAGTTAAAAACACAACAGGGCCGACTTTCGCTAGTATGCATTTCGGATTGCGAGGCAGATCAACAGGTGAGTGCTTTCTGAGCCGCTTTCCTGGCTGTGTGTCGCTTTCTTGGCTGTGAGCGCTTATCAGTGGTGTTTAATAACTGGATCGCCTTCTTCAGGCAAGGTCCTTTCTTTAAATGATGGGGCCGAGGGCCTTGTGTTTTTAACCAATATTGTGCCCGAAGTCTTGGTCCGTATCCAGCAAAAGGAGTTCATGTTATAATTCTGTATCATGCCAATCTCAGTCTAAGGTCAGAGGGTACAAGTATATCCATGGCCTACAACAAAGTCAACCTATGACCAGCATGTGCAAGACACTTGATACCTTTTCTGCTAGCAGCAAATCAACAGCAGAGTTAATAGCACATCGTTCTAAATTAGCTAGAAATTGTATGCTGGCTATCAAGGCCCTGTAGACGTTCAACAATGCCTAGACTTGTCTGTGCTTTTTTTGCCTCCTAATACACACCAAACGAATTCCTTATGGATTCATTAAGTCTTGCACGCCTGGCATTGGTTAACCTTAAATACGTTTTATCTAAGAAAATGTTGTCCAGGCATTAGGGTTGTTTTTGTTCTATTAGATCCCAATCGAACTTGTGCCATTTATGAAAAAGAGGTGTTGGCTAGCCCAGTATGTCATAAGTATATCGCTTTTGCGCCCCACAAATACAAATGTGCCTAATCAAGACTTGCGGAGCAAACTTTTGTCTAAAAATCAGTTGAAGGTATCTAGTTAAATTCGTTGCAAGATTCTTTCATATGCATTATTGTTCATTGGGCGGTAGAAGATAAAACCGTTAGTCGTTGGGGAGGGGGGCACTTGCAGTTCAAGTAGTATGCGTCTGTACATCTGGTAATAAACATGAACGTTATAATACTGCCCTTACTAAAAGATTAGGATTTTTTAAATTTTTTGCTATAAACACCAGCAGCCAGTAGTTGCGCCTAAACGCCAAATTTAACTGATTCTGGAAAAACGGCCATGGGTGGGAAGATGGATCCATGCTGATGGCACTACAGTCCGTTCAATTATAGGTGGATTTAAAATCTAAGTTAGTGGTTTACAAGTCTAACTTGGAACCATATAGAAATCGTCTACAGCATATGGTTAGTAAACTGAAGTCTAAAGATTTGGGTTATAAAAATACAACGCACTCTACATTGTAAGTAACAAGTACAATAATTCAAAAGCTACCATTTTTTAGAAAATTAGATTTTTATATAGTTATAAAAAAAGATGCGCATCTATATAAACCAACAAAACAAAAGTGTGTTCTTATCGCACCCAATGACAATTAGCGAGGTATTTATAGGGTTGCCCTTAGAGAAATAGGGTTTAAAGTAATGTGGGCAAACTTATCGAGGGGCTAAGAACTAACGATTAATGTTAATACAGCAAAGGCAAATCAAATACGCCATATACAAAATAGACGTCAAAGGTTAATACACCATTTGTTCTTTAATAAAGATTTAGCCGAATTTAATCATAATGTTAACAATTAACGAGCAAACCACAGAATTACTATACATATCCCACAAAAAGATAAGAAGAGAGTACACTTCCCTAAAGACTTGCTAAAATCTTAGCTTTTCACAGTAGTGGAAAAGATTAAGATTTAGTACATAGAGAAGATGTTTAATCAAATTTAAATGCAATAAACATAAATTTCCCTCGTAAACACCAATGTTTAATGTTCATTTACAACAGTTAAAACATGTGCTATTTGTTTGCTGGCGAATCCGTCAACATTCTAGAAGGTTTGCTGACCGACGTGGGGTGGGGGTTTGCGATTATCATTATATACGTATGCCGGAGACGGCCAATTCAAAGAATTAATTAGTGCAAAGAAGTAAATTCTATTTGGATGTAAAAATAACGAACCAAGAAGGAAAACAAGTTGTTTGTTACAGATTTATTATAGAGCTGGAAGTAGAAGAGCGCATTAGAAAAGTTAGGGAGGTCTAGTCCCGCGGAGTTATAGGCTAACAGTTAATAAATAATTTTTTAAATAGTTATAAAAAAGATGTACATCTATATAACCAGCAAAACGAGCGTGTGTACTTAACGCATCCAATGTTAATTGGCGTGGGAGGTTGTAGGATTGGCCCTTAAAGAAATTGGCTTTAAAAGTTATGTGGCTATACGTAATCTGAAGAAGCCCAAAATAACCTGGATCAATATTAGTAACGGGGCGTGCAATCAAATAACTAATGTGCAAATAGCTGATGTTTTAACAATCTTTTTTCTTTAAAAGAAGTACTTGGCGAATATAGTATATTGTTGAAAATTAACAAAGTCAAACCCTCAGAATACTATACATTTCCCACTATAAGAAAGAATAGAGTAACTATACCTAAGGGCTTGCAAAATCTTAGGCTTCACAGTAGCGATAGAACTTATAGATTTAAGTAACAAGAGAAGATGTTTATCAATTTGATAAGTATAAACCTTCTGATTTCTGTGTGAACCCCAATGTAATTGGACCATTACAACAGTTTAAGAACAGGATACTAATATGTTTGAATGGCTACCCGTCTACAGTATCTAAAAGTTTGCCCTCAACTAGGCAGGATTTTTGCGATACGATAATCTCAGTTGGAAAAACATGAATTTAAAGAACTAATTATTGGGCCTATAAATTCATTAAGATTAATATAACTAATCAAGACGGAAGGCCCAGTTGTTTGTTCAGATTTATTACTGGTGCTGGAAGTAGAAAAACGTACTGAAAACCCTTACATATTTTTATTGTTCTGAAGAGAAAGTAAGATATCTTGTGTCACGATCGACCAAATCTTATCTATGCACGTAAGCCCCCGTTTCAATTGTGTTAATTATGTCGATTTTTGGCTGTTTTGCTGTTAATTTATTTGTAAAACAGGTGTTAATTTTTTGCAAAATTGAACAATGATGGACGTGATTTGGATGTGAAAGGGGTGTTTCGTGCAAAATAACCATGGTGGTCTTGAAAGACATAGATATTTACATTCACTAGGCCATACTCTCATGTTAGCATACACTATTACCTTTCTTCACTACCACCAATTCTGCATTTATTTTGTCTAATATCATCTTAAGTGAACAGACGTTAAGTGACCGACTGAGAAAAATCATGAAACTGGTAGTAACATTTTAAAGCGATATTTTCTGTGCAAAGAAGGCTAATTTTTTTTTTTTTCAGAGAATGTGATCAACTCCAGTCATTGATCAGCGCTACGCAAAGAATCCACGATCCAGCCAATCTCAGATAGGATCGTTTTTATAAATTTCAACTCTGAGGGGAAATGTAACGAAATTTTTGCGTTTCTTTTATTTGGATTAAATTCTCTAGAGTGCTAAATCAGTTCATATCATGACAAGAGAAAGATGAAAAGAATCTGTAATCTGGGCATGGACATAATGCACTTAGTAATGATTTTTTTTTTTCTCGCTGCATTAAACGCTTGTATGACCTTTACAGCTTAGAGAATTATTGGTTAGTTTGTTTGGGCAAATTCCGCCAGTTCCTGATTGAAATCGGAACTTCCTGTAGTTTAAGTTTCCCAGTTGCAGGTCAGTTGTTATAGCCTACTATTTGTAATTCATAGACGGTGTGTGTGTGTGTGTGTGTTTGGTGGTGTGCAAAAGTTGACGTTTTTTCATCTGTGACTGAGTTTAATAAGTTCTGAACTGCAGTTTTCAGGGCGATAATATCCATACACGTAAGTGGTGTTACAGATGGTCAGTGAAAGTTATTCGGCTCAAGTAGCTGCAGGATTAAGGTCACACACCATAAGCCGCACACGTTCACACATATACAAACAAGATAGATCGTTCGGTGCATAATCTGCCCCTGTCTCATCTCTCTCTAAGTCCTGTCTGCCTTGCCTGCCTGGTCCTCCGGCCATCACACTTTCAACTCCCCCCCCCCCCCCGACCCCCCCCCCCCCCCCGCTCTCTCTCACTCTCTCTCCTCTCTCTACTCTCTCTCCCCGCTTCTCTCCCCTCGCTCGCTCTCACACGACACACACACACGGGCATGCAACGCGCAACACATCACACACACACACACACCACACAGCACACACACACACGCACCATCACACACCACACCACACACACACACACAACACACACACACACACACACACACAACAACACACACATACTTACATACAAACATACATACATACATACAATACCATACGCACACGCACACGCACACACACATACGCACACACACACATAATCACGCGCACGCAACGCACAGCACGCACACACACACACACACACACACACACACACTACACACACACACACACACACAAATACAAAACACACGCACACACACACACACACACACACACACACACGGTACGGGCAAGTGTGTCGCACGCGCGCAGTCGATTATGTTCCTTAACTTCGACTCTCATCATTCGAAAACCTTTTAATACACAATGAGGACCTTCTCATTCAGTCCTTACCAGATTTTCACAATTTTATCGAGAACGGATTTATAAAAAATCAAAATGCAAATATGTCTTCTTTAAACCAAAACACCACCGTCAATTTAACAGATCAATGGAATTTAGCTTACTTTTGACACAATTGTGTTTTGCAACGTTATTATCCAAAACTTTTTTTTTTTTCAACTTTCATGTGAGTCCTGTGTCTAGCTTAGCGCTCCCCCCCCCCCCCCCCCCCCCCCCCCCTCTCCCCGAACTGAAATAAACAGGATGAAGTCCGTTTTCATTGTTTTGTCAAATTTCAGTTTGATGGAAGAACCAGGAAATTTTAAAATACAGTCCACTACCAGTGTGACATTGTGGGTCTCTTTGGTGTGGGAGAGGGAGAAGAGAGAGTTGTTTTTGTTATTGTGTGTGTGTGTGTTGTGTGTGGGAGTGTTGTGTGTATGGTGGTGTGTGAGCGCGCGCGCGCGCGCGTTGTGCGTGTCCAGACAGAGGTGTGTGTGTGAGTTTGTGTGTAGTGACGCGCTATGCGTGAGAGTCGTGCGTCGGTCGGTCCTTTGCATGCGAACCCCGTGTAGGCTTTAGCAGAAGGTTGTGTATCAAGTAATGCCTTGATCTCCTCATATCTGTAAGGATTGTGTAGCAATTAATAGCTTGATACGCGCCTCATATCAGTAAGGTTTGAATCAAGTTATTGCTTGATGCGCCTCATATCAGCATTGTTCGTAGGCCCTATGTGAGTACGTGCGTGAGTTGTGTGTCTTTGTTCGCGGCGCGCGCGCGACACTGAGTGGTCTATTGATTTTCTCGGTTGATTTAATAGGGCTGTTGTAAGCACAATAAACAATGGAACAAGTCAGTCATCTGATCTGAAACTCGTTCGGCTATTGGCTGTTCGGGAGGAAAACAATGCTTCCTCAGTTCCAGACGAAACGGTCATTGTTTCGCTATCGGTTGCTTCGTGTACGGATGCCAAGAGAACTGGCCTTGAAAGTGATATTGGATCCGATCAGGCAGTGAAGGCCTACTTCTGTTCCACTCCCGTTTTGTTTTTGCCACGACTTCCTGAACCAATGTTCATTTTTTTTTTTTTTTTTTTTTTACTCATCCGCGTCCGGCATCGGCCATCGGTTCGTTTCGGCTGCACACCAGAAATTAATAAGCCAAGGCCTTGCTCAAAGTGGTCGAATATTTAAAAATAGGCACAGTTATATTGTTTTGAAAATTTCTGTTGTGCCTGAAAGTTGATTTACCCCCCTTTTCTTTCATATGCCCATCAAGGCCAGGTGGTTAAAACGAAAGGAATTGGACTGTTTCGGGAATGCAAAGGCCTGAAATGTGACGTCAGATGTGTCTTTGTCTCTCTCTGTCTGCCTGACTCTTTCTCTCCAATCCCTCCCTCCTTCCCACCTCCCGCTCTTCCCCCTCCCTCTCCCCTTCTCTCCTCTCTCTCCCCCCCCCCCACCCCCCCTCCCTCTCTCTCTCTCTCTCTCTCTGTCTCTGTCTCTCCCCTCCCTCCCTCTCTCTCGAGCGTTTAAAATAAATAATCCTGATTTTGATTGCTTTTACATTTATTGTCCTGTCTTGTTCTACGTTGTTGACCCCATTCAGGGCGAATACTGGATATAAAAAAGCACACCAGTGCTTTTCTATTATCCTCGTACGTAAACAATTCTCTCTCTCTCTCTCTCTCTCTCCTCTCCTCTCTCTTCTCTCTCTCTCTCTCTTCTTCTTCAGTATGAAAGATATATGTTGACATAATGTATGCATGACAAGGTCAGATTGTAAGACTAGGCTTTAGCCTAAAATCTTTCTTGCGTACTAAAGATCAATCTCTCTCTCTCTCTCTCTCTCTCTCTCTCTCTCTCTCTCTCTCTCTCTCTCTCTCTCTCTCTCTCGTCCCTACTCGGGGCGAGGACTGGATGTAAAAAAAAAAAAAGCACATCAGTGCTTATCTACTATCCTCGTAAATAATTTTGTCTTGTCTTGTCTCTTGCGTGGAGATATCATCGTCAGTATATCCTTTTCCCCGTCACACCTATCTGATTACTTACTTTCAAACGTCAGTAACCACTCAACGTAAGCAATACTTTTATATTTCAGTGTATCACACATCTTTTGGGTTGGGGAACATAAAAGAAAGGGGCCGTGTATTTCATAGCACCCGATTGCACCATCTCTTGGGGCTTATTTCCCTTGAAGAACTTTCTGACGACGAAAAAAACACACGAGGGCATTTGAAAGCGGAAGTTTATGTCTGCTGTCAAGCGAGTGGAGAGGCGTCGATATTTTGGACGCTTCAGCACCAGGCCTAACGAAACTTTCGCACATTGAGAGCTTTGTGTTGGATGAAAAGACAGTGGTTGCAGTCGGAGCGGGCGGATCTTATTGACGCAAGTTATCCCGATTTTACCGCATGATGTGTCGATTTTTGATTCGTTCTTCGTGAGACAAAGGATTCCGAAAATGAAAGTGAACATTTAGGTCAAGGAAATGGGTAATAGTCTACAAATATGTGCCGTGTTCTGCTGGATTTCATCAGACTAGGATCTAGTGTCCTGCCAGTGGAGTGTTGGCATTGTTTGGGAGGAACTAAATTAGCGGCTCTCGGTCATATATTGTGGTTTTACTTACAGGCTAAACCGCGTTTTTCAACACAGGTTTTTTTGTGCGTGTGTGTTTGTTTTTTAAACACTGAATACTGGCCGAGTAGAATTGATCAAACACAAGCTGTGTGCTTGATCTTCATTTCTTTTTTTTCTTTTTTTTACTAGTACGTGCAGAAGATAGATTTGAAAGAAGTGTTTTAAGGTGTGGACAGTCTTCCTGCACGGCTCTTGTAAACAGCAGTTTGATGAGGGTTTGGACGGGAGAGAGGGTTAGAGTTCATAGGGGACTACTACTTCACGCTAGTAGATGGGAATGTCCTATCAATAATAGGACGAGCTGGTAACTGCAGGGTGCAGATGATGGTGTACAAACAATTTGCATGAGGAGTGCAGCTGATTCGTCTTTCTGTAGATATTGGCTGCCTAAACACAAGAAGTATGCTCCTTGGTTGCATTGAAAAGTAATTAGGCTAGGGCTTGTGCATAGTGGTGACTACATTGCTACGATTTGAAAGTATCATGATTGGGAATCGGCTTTTTTTTTCCTTAAGTGTTCTGTAAGAAAAAAAATATATTTGTAGAAATAGATTGACAGTTTTACTAAAAGCTAGATTGCTCTGGTCATACTGGGACTGGTATTAGATCAGGTGTTAGATATTGATCATCTCGTGCTCAGACTTTGAAACAGCACACAGTGTGGTACAGGGAGTCGGAAAGTATGGTGAAAGCATTTAAGGCACACCTTAAAACACTTCTTTCAGATCTATCTTTTGCACAAACTCATACTGTCATTTTGTTACATGGATTTTTTTTAGGCCGTTATTTCCGCAGCATTTCCAAAATTCAGCACTTGTGATCACAGAAAGGAAAAATAACATGTAAAAATCCTGTCACTATGGTGGCCTACCCTTTCATACAAATATGTGTGCTGTGCACACTTGCAACTGCTGTTTTGGGGCTACGTTTGGGAGCTTTTAATGTACAAAAGCTCGGTCCCACCAAGGCTGAGAAAGCTGATGTCATGGGTGTTCTAGCAAAAGTGAGTAATACATAGATTGGAATATGGATATAGGGCTTTCATTACAGGCTTACGCATTATGTGTTGAAGTATTGTACTGCATGTTTTTTTGTTTCAGAATGAAACACGTAATCAAAAACGTATGTTCCTGTATGTATAGCAGCTTTTGAGGGTAGAGAGTTGGAAAAGAAATGGAGAGGGAGCACATGTATGATACTATGGCCTCTTTCATGATTTGATTTGTTAATGGCACCGAAAATTGTAGGAGACGGAAAAAAAATGGACTGACAACATTGCAGCATTAACCTGTGAGGGAAACTGTTTGCAGCTCATAGTTGGTGACACAAGCACCAGAAGTGGAGAAATCTGGTGAATAGTTCTCCACTGCTCTGCTTCCCTCCTCCTTCCCCTGTTGCCCTCCTCACCCTTCTTCTCAGTGACTTAAGAGCTAAGGAAGGAGAAGAAAAGGAATGGCCCTACATGGTGGACCTTGGAATGATGCAGTGCATTAGATACTGTGACTATGAGACTGAATACATCAATGTATCAGTCTGTCACCTACTCAGCCTACACAGGAAATGACTAAATCTTATCAGAGAACAGGACAGGCAGCGGCTTTGTGTATGTAGTTACCACTGTGAGCACGTGTATAAGCACTACGATAATAGTGTGTCACAGACTGTCCACAAAGTCGTCATTACGTCTAGCATAAGCCTGTTTACTGAAAAAATGAATAAGTATGACTGTATTTAACATTGTGAATTTAAAAAGGAAAAAAAATTATGAAAACTCTGTATGTTCTGTGAGGCTCAAACACACAGTGCTGCAGTTTTTCTTGTCAGTTATTGTTCCTGGTTCAATTCTGCTGTATTTATGTTAAAATCATGCGCTATGTGTTTTGTAAAGCATTTATTTAAAAGAAGCAACCTTGTGTGCAAAGTGAAAGAAAATTAAGGAATTACATCTGATATGCATTGTTTTCTTAAAAGCATATGTTGCAGCATTATGTGCTAGAGTTAGTGTGAGAGAGAGAGAGAGGGGGGGGAGGGGGGAGAGAAAGAAAGCCTGTTTTAGAAAGTGAGTCTGTTTAAAAGCAGTGTTTGAAATGGCTGACTGTATTTGAATTTGAAGCATAAGTTTTTATAATGAATAGAAATGGCTGACCATTGTATTTGAACTTTAGGCATAAGCTTCTATAATAAGCGTCTGCAAACTGCAGCCAACAAGAAAAATGGTGTGTAGGTGTTTGTTTCAATTCCCTGTAACATTGATCTGTTTTCTTTCAGTTTCAGGGTATAGTGATGGCTGGTGGAAAACATGAATTGTTTCATTTGTTTTTTGTCCTGTCTGAAAAGACCAGTAGGTCTAGGCCTGTAACTTGTGTGTTGCGTTTCTTTGGCAGCTCAGTATTTCCGCATGTGTTAACTTTGGCCTGCAGTCATTATAGGGTGGAGGTTGTTTTCACTGTTACCCGATATATTGTGTTGTCTCTTGTTATACATGTATGTATCCAAAGAATTTCAGTTTCACTGTTTTTGGACCCTCAAGTATAGGCTTATCTACATTCTTTTACTGTAGTACTTATTTTTGGCATCTTATTTCTTTGTCATTTCCCCCTTTTCCACCTTGGGAATCGGTTGGATTGTGATGATCCCCCTGTTGTGTTGAGACTTCTGTGAAATAGTTGGTGGTGTTCTATGTTAAATGCTGTAAATGGAATGCCACAACCAATCTCATGTAGCAGATGCTAGACATGCATATATACAGTTCTGTTCTGAGTGAAGAACTTTTGACGATTCCCGTTCTGTCAGTTGAGGGTTTATTATTCATACTTCAACATCCTTTTTTATTCCGTGTCTCCTCATCTTTGCCCACCTCCTCACGGGCTTCTCCTTTCAAAATCTTTGTTAGGTCATTTTCATAGTGACTGTGCATTTGTTTACCTGCGTTTGTATTTTTTGTCCAGGCTGAAAGAGTAATAGGTGAAGGCTGATTGTTTTTGTTGTGTGGTCTGTTTATTTGGTGTTAGAATGTTTCAACATTTATTTCCATCTTTCTTTGAAGTTTGCTTTTAAATGTACGTGACAGGAATTTGACGAGATGACAGCCTTGACATGGCCCTTTGCAATCAGCTGTGCTATAAGCTGTGTTAATTTAATGGAATTGTTAACCAGCACGATACATTATGACTAACGGATAAGGATTTTTTTTTTTTTTATTTTTTTTTTTTACAATTTGTATAGCTTTTCATGCTGATTTCATCAGATTTGTTTATGGCATCAGTGAAGAAAGACAAATTTATTAGTAAGTAACTGACCATATGCCAAAACTTTACTCAAACACAACATGATGAATTCCGGAGACGGTGATGTAAAATATGCAATGTTGTGCACAGCATACGGTAAAGGTTAACAAATGAACTGCCTTTGATAGCAGATTTAATGGGTTAATTACTACGCTTGTGCAGATCACAGCAAGGTACGACATTGTGCTACTGCAGGAAATTACCGATGCTTCAGGACAAGCTGTTCAGAAACTTCTCCAGAGGATCAAAAGTAACATGTGTATCTGTTTTGTACTGGTCATGAAATGACTGTGTGTGGGTGGGTGGGTGCATGCATGCAGCATGCACATGGGCTGCATTTTGTGTAGTTGATACAGCATTATGTTTTGTCACTCCTCTTGCACAGATGTTTTGAAAGAAAGAAGGGCATGTAACGGTTTTCCCATTCTCCTCTAGGATCTGCATGTATTGCTATGTATGATTCTGATGGGTAAAAACAGTGGAAAACAAACCCTACAAAAGAATCTAGTTTCAGCACAAACATTGCCTTTTTTTTTAAGTGCTTGTTAACTTAATTTGCTTAGAACTACGAGTGTCCTACATCAGTTAAACTACTTCCAGATGTTCTATCAGTTTTTTTTGTCTGCAGATGATGAATATGCTTCAAGGATGCTCGAGATATGGTTTGCTTTCTGGAAGTAATGGGGGGGGGGGGGGGGGGGTGCAAGTGTGAGGAGAGTGATGTGAATTTATTTATAGTATTAATGGCATTGCAAAGCACAACACTTGTCTTAATCTGCATGACAGTTTACAAATTTTTTTTTCTCTGCACTCGCCTGCCTTCCATTCACTCCACCTTCCCTTCCCAGCCCCCCCCCCCCCCCCCCCCAGCTTGCCTCCCCTCCACCTTCCTGCCCCCTTTCACCTTGCCCCATTCTCCGCCGTTCTCACACATTCGCATTTTGTTACTAAAAGAGAGAGAGAGCTAAGGGTTTTTTTAAAAAATGTATTATATTCATAATCAGTTTGGTGAAGTCCAGACTTCTTCTTTCTTTAAACATCCGCTATCACCATTTTGATGGTTCTGATGTGTGTAAAAACTGAGGGGTTTCCACAAGGCTGTTGACATAGACATGTAGGACTGGCAGTCTTGTGGGGTGGGGGTGGTAGGAGGAGGGGGAAAGTGGGGTAGGGCGCAGGTTTGGTCAAATTTGGGACTTGAAACACTCCACCGAGGTTGAGGAAATAACCTCAGAAGGCAGGCTGTTCCAGACCTGTTTACTCCTTACGATTTTGCTGTAATTTTTTAGGGGGGGGGGGGGGGGAGGTGGATCTACTGTTTCTGTCAAAAGCAGGTAGAAGACATTTCCCAGCATGCCTTGTGTCTTTTACCTTGTCAAAGATGGTGACGAAGCGATCTTGCGCGCCAATGGCGGCTCTTTCAAATCTTCAAAAGTTGCGAAAGTATTGCAATTATAAAAAGATTACAGTTTTTTTCAAATTACAGGTTTTTGTCTGAGATATTACAGGTACACGAATTTGTGGTAAACAGGTCTGGAAGTCATAAGAAAGCTGTGTGTAGCTTGCCCAAGTTTGAATTTTGTTGAGGTCATTTGGTATTTGAAAAACATGGGTTGTGTAGTTCAGTTTGGTTTACTAGTTTAATTCTGAAAGAAACTAACCATGCCTGATTTGATGAACAGGAAATTTGGCAACTAGTTGTATAACACCCAAGTTTGAAGTTTTCATATAAAGTTTAATTTTTTGTATGATGAACAGTATTATAAATGTGGTTACAATGAACAAAGTGCAAAGAAAAAGTTCTTTCTGCAAGTATGCATGAAAAAGCACAAAACAAATAAACAAACATAACCAACAAAAACAACCTTATAAAGGGTTGGGGATGGGAGAATCCTTGTGGGGAGGTTTGATGAGTATGGTATTTGTATAGAATGTAGGAAAGGTATAATTGACATTTTTATCATCTGAAGTTAATTATGCTTGGATTAGAATCTAATGCATTGTTTTTATTGCTTGGATATACATACAATCTATGCTTTCACAGCAGTGTTGAGATATCGTCATTGTGGCTGTTTTTATGGTATAGGTGTAGGCGAATTGCTTGAATGGTTAGTTTTGTAAATTGTATTGCTGACAAGTTTTCTTTCAATAACATGTAATAATGATATTATGTTTTATCTTATTTCTTATTGATTATGCCTCAAGTCTTTTTTTTTCAACCTTTTTTAAAGGAAAAAATGATGAATGTACAGTTCAAAACTTTTATGACTCTGAAATCAAGTGAATCAGCTGAAAACTGAGGATTTAATTTTTAGAGAGATCAGTCGTTTGCATTCAGATAGAAAGAACAAAAATTCATTTCATTCCTGTAAAGATGATCAAGATTTTTTTGTCCCTTTGAGGATGGGGGATAATCAGAACATTGCATTTAGTAGAAAGCACTTTGATCATGTTATCAGTATTACTATTAGAATTTTTTCTTATTTTAAAATTTTTTTTTGTCCGTTTGTTTGAATCAAACTGATTCGATGCAAATATTGCTAGCAAATAAAGCAGACTATGGAGTTCAGGTTTTAATGATTTGTATGTGTGTGTGTGTGTATAATATATATATATATTATATATTATATATATATTATATATTATATATATATATATACACACACATACATATATATATATATATATATATAATATATATATATATCTCATAGATATATATATGAAAAACAAATTACATATTTGAATGCAAGTGTCGTCTGTTTCCTCATTAGTATTTGGTTGATGATTCAAAACGCCCCAGGATCCATCACTCATGATTCGTTGAAATGAATTTAAAAGAATGGGATTGGTTTAAAAGGAATACAAAGGAAAATCAATAGTTTTGAATAGTAAATCCATAACCAGTCCCAACTTCAGGGGGAGACCAAAACAGAAGGGCAGAGCACCCATGCACACTAGACTTAAAGATTTATGTTTTTGTTTCATTGATGCAAGCAGTATTATAATACCCATGAAACTGCTAAATCATCATCTCATAATTAGTCTTCTTTCATGTCATAATCTGTCCTCATTTTTCATAGATTTCAAAGTTATGACCTGTTGTTTAACAACCATAGTTGAATTTAGATCAGTGGTTCAGTCGATACCTGATCTGTGTTTAATTAAAGCCTTTTGATTTCTCTGTGTTCTGTGGAAGACATATTTGTAGCCCTGAATTAACCTTATCGATTGGCTGGGCTATAAACAGCGTTAACGTGACGCCAGCCATTTCAAATGACCTCTAACATCTGTGCGTCTGTTTTTGCAGGGATCATGGGATTACGATGAAGATGAGCATCAGCGATCGGCTTGGCCGTTCATCATCAAAAGAGCAGTATGCATTTCTCTACAGGTCAGCTTCTGTGAAATAACATCTGTTTTTAGTTATCTGCCAGAGATTGTGCATATCATATTGATTTTATAGATAATGAATTGTAGAGGTTCCATTCAAAACAAACCAATAACGTAAAATTTAGAGTACTGTTGTTTTTTTCTTTTGTACATTGGTCGTAACATTGAAGTGTGACCTTGGTAGCACTAAACAAGAGGATTGCTGGAAGTGTGTGTCATTTAGAGTACTGGTAGCTAGCATTAAACAAGAGAATCTCTGGATAGAAATTAAGTGTGTGCCATTAATACTACTAAATAAGTGGGTGGATCACATGGTTGAAAGCATGTGTATGTCATTTAGAGTACTGGTAGCTAGCACTAAACAGGAGAAACTCTGGATAGAAATGTGTGTGCGATTTATACCACTAAATGATCAATACTACTATGGCTTGCTGCCATGGTGCCAATCACATCTATCCAGGGTCAGTTCTCTCCATTGGTGTATGCAAAATTTCACCCATACTGTATACTTATGTCTCCTTAACGGGAGGGTGAATTTTGGCCAACATCACACAAACAAAAAAGACATGTTATATATCCAAACATTTTTCTGTCAAATGAAAATGCACCGTTTTGAATGAGCGTAGAGAGTGAAAAAAAAATGTCACGGAGGAAGTCATATATTTTCTTTAGTGTAAATAAAAGTCTTTGATCGTTAATTTTTTGTAAAAGAATTTCGGGGCGTTTTCTCTTGGTGGCAACCTGCAGGTTGAACAAGCAGAGCTATTGCCGTACTTTAGCAGAGCGTTTTCTCTTGGTGGCATACCTGCAGGTTGAACAAGCAGAGCTATTGCCGTACTTTAGCAGAGCGTTTTCTCTTGGTGGCATACCTGCAGGTTGAACAAGCAGAGCTATTGCCATACTTTAGCAGAGCGTTTTCTCTAGGCTACCTGCAACTGAGATTTTTATATTTTGTGGAATAAAATGTATGTCGGCTATAAAGTACACAGAATGAATCGTTTTTGGTGAATTTTCTTTGTATCGATATATTTTTCTCTTCTTTTTTTTTTAATGGTCTTCATGATAGACTGATCAACTGCATTTGTGTCAACAGAAATGATCGAGGCCTTTCAGTTGTCGACTCGCTCCACTTTGATGACGGAGATGAAGCGAGGAGGCAACGATTTGTTCCAGAGAGAGCCGTACATCGTCCGATTCCAGGCCTCAAAGTGCAGTATGTTTGCTAATGTATCCGATACTTCTCTTTCCCTACTGATGATCTTTCAGGTTTGTGCATGTGTTTGTCACAGAGAAATTTAAGACGTTGACCTGTTGTGTTATGCAGCTGTAAGAGGTTATGCTGCCAGCAGCTTCATCAAGTGAATCTTTCGTTTTTCATTCTGTTTGAGGACTGTGTGCCATGTCAACAAATGGTGGACATTCTTGGTTTTTGGGGGGGGGGGGGGGGGGGGTTTGGTTGACATATTTGCAGGTGCATCAAAAATTCAATTTGGAGGAAAACTGAATTAAGAAAATTCTGGAACTGACAAGTGTGTATGTTTGCATGTATGTGTGTGTGTGTGTGTGTGTGTGTGCCAATGCAATGAACAGTGTATTATTTAAATCTGTCAGATTTAAAACCATTCATTCTCTGCATCTGACAGTGTATTGGTTTCCCGCTCATTTGTCCATCACTTTGGTCAGGTTGTAATGCTGTCATGCTCCATCTAAGCTAGGAACTTTGTACAATTTCATTTTGTCAGTCTTGCTACATAGATTGGCATTTATTCTTTCCTTATGTTTTTCTCCTAGACTCTTGACTTATAAAAACATTTTTTGTACAGCCATCTACCGTTTGTCTGCCCTTGTGGCCCATTCGCTAATTCCTGTTTTAGAAAGTCTTTGCGCCCTTTTCCCTGAAAGTTTACATGGTCCTAGTTTGTTGGGAACTGGTGACCCGGAATTGATACTTAACCTTCACATGCACACTGTGCATAGCGGGTCTCCAGGGACCCAGGCATTGTCCATGCACTAAAAGCCTTGCCATGCACAATGGGTCTCCAGGGACCCAGACATTGTCCATGCACTAAAAAAAAGCCTTGCCATACATCATGGGTCTCCAGGGACCCACACTTTTTCCTGGAAAGAAAAGTTTTGCCTTTTCTTTGAAGAGCAACTTTTAGTACCGATATTGAACTATTGTGGTCATTCAGTACCCATGAGATGTGAATTATGAGTGAATCAATTTGATTACATGGGCTTTTCATGCATTTGTGGCAGTGATGTTTGTCATTTATTTTTGTACTTTTTTAATTTTTTAATCTGGAGGTGTCAAATTTAGTGGAATGCTTTGGGCCTTTCGCTGCCATGAGGTTGTCTGTCTAGTGATGATCTTGTGATGAACTTGTATTTATTTTGTGAAATTTATTGGGGGGGGGGGGGGGGGGGGGGGGTTCGGGGAAGATTTTTCTTTTATTACCCTTTGTATGGGAGACAGGACTGAATGGTTGGATGTGTGGTCAGCTATACAGGTTACAATAATTGATATGGAAATACTACAGGAATGAAATGCCTGAACATTCGCATGTATACATTTGTCACACAGATGTGGCACTATTAACTCGTATGTTAACCGACCAAGCTACAGATAGTGAATTGCGATCCGTTTTTGGATCACACATGGGTGAAAAATAACCATCTTGGAACAAAACTTTGAAACATTTTCTTTCAGACCTCCAGAGCTCAACTCCATAAACTTCTTGTTAATCTGGTGGATGAAACCAGTGCATGGATAATGTTCAGAAATCTGCAAGGAAAGTAGAGCTTACGTTCAGTGAGAGCGACAGCCATTTTCATTTTCATGGCACAGATGCTGCTGGTGGGAACACCCAAAAGTATTCTGCTCCATTAGTCAGCTCAACAGTTCATTGAGAGAGAGAAGATGCCAAACATGGGTGTTAAACTGTGCTTGTAATGCAGACAGTTGATGTCGTGATCATTGTCCTGGTTTGCTCTTCATATCAAATCATTGACTCAAGATCTATTTGCTCGACCCAAAAACTTGGAAAAGGTAACTGTTTGCAATGGAAAGACAGATTTTGTCTTCCCAAATTTTTCTGTACCATATTTGTTACACCAGGGATATAGATTGCAATATGTTCGGGGGGGGGTTGCACGTATATGTGCATGGAAAACATGTGCCAGTAATGTTGCCAGTTTGCATATGTATGTAAATGTTTACAAAAATACACATGCACTTGTATGCACATAGACATTCATGCATAAACAAATGGTTCACATGCAGATGCACCCATGTCAGCCTTATATGTACCATCAGCGGCATATTTAGAGGTGAACTGGACATTATAGAGATAATGTACAAGCATGAAAACTGTAGATGATGTGGACAGCAAGGTTTATGCTTTAAGGGCTTTTGCATTATCACCATTGTGATAAATCAAGGCTTTGTGACTATTTGATCGCACATTCTGTCCCCAGCAGAGATGTTGAGAGATCTAACTCTTGCCACGACACAAAACTGATCAAGTCCAAAAAAAATGTGTCGGCGTGTGCTGTCTGCGCATGTCATGAAGTAAAGCCCACATCTGCATTTCAGAGGTGAGGGATTTCACACTGATAGCACTCCACACCATGCCTACCAAGACGGTGGACGAAATGAAGGCTCTCTATCAAGTCGTCCGGCATGTACGAGAAACGTGGAGCAACAACCGCCTCATAGTGCTTGGGGACCTCAATGCCGACTGTAGCTACATGCCCAAGAAGTACTGGCCTCAGATTGACTTGAAGAATGACCCTGAGTTTTGGTGGGCCATTGGCGACGATGTGGACACCACAGTCAACCCCAACACGGATTGCGCATACGATAGGTGAGATGCGAGGGGGAAAAGAAGAATCGGGAAGTTGACTTGTGCGTCTGTGTGAAGTTGACTTGTGCGTCTGTGTGAAGTTGACTTGTGCGTCTGTGTGAAGTTGACTTGTGTGTCTGTGTGCTTGAGGTTTGTAGCCATATGTATTTCAATATATTCTGAATGTTTGGTGAAAATATGAACTGAAAAGAAAATGTCAGAACACATTGCGCAGCAGAGTTCTTGAGCGGTCGTTAAATTTGCGGTGTGTAACCATTGTGTGCGTGTGCTATTGACCAAAGAGTGACAAGTGTTGCTTACTCGTGTTGGTGAATCTGTCTGGATGACGTTGAAACAATAGCAGGTACAGCAGGGTCTGAAATGAAAAAAAAAAACGAAGAAAAAACCTGGTGAGAAAGCCAGAATTTGTGTCAGAGGACGCTCATGAGTTAGTTTTTAAGAGTAATTTGAATTGGGAGAAACCTTTTATGGTAGGTGCTGTAAGATTAGGTATCCTCCCACCCTCCCTTTACAAAAAAATTAGATAAGTTATTAGATGTGTGTACACAGGCTTTTGAAAATATGCTCATTTTAGTTGAAAAGTTCAAAATAGCAGTTTTCGGGTCAATAGGTCTGCAACAGAAATAATGTTGCCAATCAGATACTGAAGATGCAGAGTGGGAGAGATTGGTATCGTGCTTCAATTTCCCACCGTTCACTTTTGTCAGAGTTCTGTTAACTCATGCCTTTCAGGGTGAGAGAATTGTTCAGTTGGCTGGTCTGCTGTCTACAGTAAGTACATGTACCAACTTCTTTCTGGTTTGCTGTTCAGTAAGCCCGGCCTCCTGGCTGCATGTAGCTTTCGTCCATGAGCGACTTGAACATGACACCGATGCAATCAGCTGTGAAGTGCGGCGAATTGCCAGCCAGCCCAAGAACAGGAGGCAGACACATAGCCAATCAGCTCGACAGAAAGGGACAAATGTCTTACAAGTGTATGGGCACTCCAGCTCGCAAAAAGCAAGGATACAGGTCCTGTTTTTTGTATATCTTAAAAAATGTGTCAACAGGAGTAACTGCCCACAGGGTAAATGTTCTTTAAATAAAAGGACATCAATAACAATGAATATAGTTGTCCTCATCTCTCAACAGTTTGTTTTTCACAGCTCTTGGACAATAACCATGCAACAATATTAAATTTTCTTTCTTTCTGCGTACGCAGGCCGATACTCCTGCGGACACTCCCTGTATAGCCAGGCAGTGGAGTTTTGTGTGTATGACCTTTTTTATCCGCCATTAAGGCAGCCATACTCCATCTTCGGGGAAGGTGCATGCTAAATGTCACGTGTCATCCATACCAACGGCCAAACTGGCCTTCTCTTCCGAAAGTTGGTGATGGGATTTTACGTGTGTGCAAGATGTTATGCGTGTGTTCACACATGGAACCTCGGTTTATAGTCTCATTCGAAGGACTATATGGGGAATGGAGTCAGAACCAATGTTGACTCCAGGGAAAAATCCCCCTATACCGGAATTCGAACCCGCAACCCAGGATCATGAGTCCGGCGCTCTACCAACTGAGCTATCCGGCCCCCCATTAAATTTTCTCAAAAGAATTGTTTTGGTTAGTTAATGCTTTTGTTTACGTTTCAGTACATTATTCCATTAATCTTTAGATTGCCACAAAGCCGTTCTGGAACTGCGCATAACTTATGCCTGCTTCACTGCCACAGTTGCCTTTAGGGTGGGTGACTGCAGTGACAGTGAACTCATTATCTGTGCGAGGCAAACAAAATGGCAACGGGGCAAGCATGAGTGGTAGCTGTGCAAAACGTCCATAATTGATGGAGTTGGCCGAAGCTCAGTGTGAAGTACAGGGGCTACTTGAAGAGGATAGTGGTGATGAACTTTCAGTCGGACAATTCTCTTGAAGATGACGTGCAGGTGAGGATTTTCAGCCACAAATGACCGACGTAGAAGACAAATGACTTCGACACCAAGCTTGACACTGTAGCTGAAGTGAGTGATGATTCATCCGATTGGGCAGCCAGTGAAGTCAAGACTGAACACAGACCAGTCATGCCAGGGTAGGTCTTAGGGCAGAGTAGGTGGTAGATCGCAGCGTGGTGAGCCAAGTCAAGCTGAGCACATGGTGAAAAGAAAGGGGTGTGGTGAAGAGTTGGTCAGTGTTGACATTCAGTCAGCTGATGGGTTTCAGCCAACTTCACCTGATTTTGTAGGGAATCCTGGTCTGAAAGAACAGCCCAGTGTGGACAAATGTACAGATTTTTTCTCTTTATCACAGATGATTTAGTGCAAAAATTAGTCACAGAATCAAAGGATACGCACAACAAATGATCCAGCAGATGCAGGCAAGGCCATACCAAATAAGAAAATATAGATTTGCTACATGGAAAGAGACCAACATGCTAGAAATGAAGCAGTTATTGGGCCTTATACTACTCACGGGTATCATTAAAAAAAAAAAACCTCAATAGTCATAATGGTCAAAACGTCCACTGCTGACCAGACTGTCCTTTGGTAAAGGCTAGAAACGGGTGTGTGAGCGAGTGTGTTTATGAGAGTATATAAATGTGTGTGTGCATTACCTGTTTCGAAATCTGGCACACCAAGCTGCACTTCCAGTTCCCCACCAGAGAAGCATTTCAGTATATCGGTAATTTTTTTCTTATTTCATCTGATCTTTTACTGGATGTTTCTTTTTACTTGAAAACGCTTTCAGAAATTGTTTTCAGTGTGGATTACTTCTTGTAGCCATTATTTCAAATTTTACAGTATTTAAGAAAACTGCCAAGTTCAAGCGTGTTCCTGTGTAGGACTGTGTGAAATGAGGACTGTGAAATGAGGACTGCTGTTTTATTTCCATGATCAACCTTCACAGACTGGGGTGGAGTGTAGTTTCCTGAAGCAAGTGGAAATTTCAACAAAACTTCAGTCACCAGTGACTGAATATCGAGGAAAAGAACTGCAGGGAGTTAAGACGTGTTATACAATTTTTTTTTTTCCTTTTTACATGGCTTGTGGTCATACAGTCCAATATTTTCTTCACAAATTGAGAGTTAGTAATTGATTGATATTATGAAAGCTGGTGCATGTTACATATTTCAGTGTTATTTTGGCTGGCCAAGTAGGTTATGTACATGTGTAACTTTTTGTTTTCTCCTTGCTACCAGGTTCATCGTATCTGGAAGAAGTCTCCAAAATGCTGTGGTCACACAGAGTGCCCAGACCTTTGATTTCCAGACTCAGTATGGACTGTCTTATGATCAGGTACAGTACAAAAACAAAGAAAAACCAACAGAAGTTACAATTTAAGTCTTAAAAGCCTGCTTTTACTGTGCCTTTTGTGGGACGCCAAGGCTATATATTATATAGCCTTGGTGTAAATATAATACATCAAAGTCTTAAATCGGTCTTTAGATTTTGATGTACCAATGAAATAGATGGTTTTGATTTTTTTTCACAGGTGGTATTGATGGAAGTCAAGGTTATGATTTTATAAATGGAAATAAGGCTGTTCCAACAGTGGAGAGAGTGATATGTAAATATTTATGCAGGATTCATACGTTTATTTTTTACTTGTCTGGAGTTGCTTGAATTTTGTTATGTGGTGGCGTAGGTAAATAAACTGAAGGTTAATGAGGAGATGCAAGATAGGACAGCAATCCTCAAGATGCCATCCATTTATTAAGGTTTTGGGTGGGTTGCAATGTCATATATTGCCGTTATATTTTCATCAGGTAGCTTAGGACATGGTTTAGTTTGCTGTTCTTGCTTGGTGGTGGCAGTAATGCTTTCCATTCATTGCGGTTCCCATGATTCGGCTTTGTACTGGGCCGGTTTGTTATATGAAGGACATTTACCCATAAGCAGTTTGTAACTGCCCACAGATAGAGGTGATCTAGGGCATACTACTAATGGTGTATGTATCTTGGTTGCATTTTAAACGAACAAAGCTGTATCAGACCTTGGGTGTCTGGCTGAAAAATGAAGTGGACTGTGGCATCATCCGCTCTTAGGATACTTGAATTTCAAATTTGGCCAAAAAATTGCATTAAAATCTATCTTCTGTAAAATGTCGCACCTAAAAAAATTTACATCTGATGGAAGATCTGAACAAGGGTTCCTAGGATCCAACATGCAAGAGGTGGCACAGAATAGTTTTATTTTCCGTTTGTAGCTTCAGTGCTTGAAGTTATTAGCAGTGGCTCCTATATGAAGGGAGTAAGAGGGAACGAGCAATTGTTTGATTCAGAGACATTGAGAGGCACCATTAATAGTTGCGTCCTCCCAACTCTCTGTGCTCAAGATACTGTAGAGGGATCTGTAGTTGGGATTAGCAGGGCTTTAAATGGTAAAACCCCGATGTGTGCAGGCTGTGACCGTGAGTGACCACTACCCCATAGAACTGAGGCTGCAGGACAAGTCTGATGGATCCAGCAGTGGTGCCAGTGGAGTCGGTTCTGTGTTGGAAGCCTTATGGCAAGCAGTGCTGAGGAGATTCTCCCATCCTACCTCTCGTTCAGATCTGTGAGGACTGCATGCACAGGGGCAGTTGGCCTCTTATCTCCCTTTGAAACATTTCTTCCTGCGTGATGTAGTCTGCTGAAATGTGAAAGGAGTTGGAGAAACTTATAATTTTAACCCCTTGACTGCCGCTATTTTGTATCAGTTTTGCACTTGTGTGCCGAGCAAAATTTGACTTTTTGCTGTAGGTTCACTAATTTGATCGGTGCTCATTTTGTGATCTTAGATTTGGCATGTTTTCTTCTCATACCCAGGGCCATACCTGCAAATATTGGATTTTGTTCATTCTGAGTATAATGAATCCTATAATTTTAATATTTTGCAAGCGTACAAAAACCCACAGCAGCAAAACATACAAAAGTGGTTTTAGTGTTTACTGAACATCTGTAAATATTTGGTAGTGAATTTATAACCCACAATTGTTATAAATTTATGCATTTCTGGGGTACAGTACAATCCAGGGACACAATGTTTTAGGTTCAACGATATGCCCAGTGCTTTTAATTGACATATCTTGGATGCTTGGGAAATTTTCTTATATCCTTGGCTACAACCAGATGTCACAGTAGTTTGATTTTGTAATGAGTAGACCAAAATATATATGAATGTTTGAAAAACGGACACTTTCAGAACATAACTATAGCACTAAAATCGCAATGAAATACCACAAAAACTGGCGTTAGTATCCTTTGAACTTCAGGACAAACATCTATTCATAAAGCTTGACAATGCATAAAATGTTTAGCAACCCATATAGGGGGCAATCCAGCCCAGGTAACGTGGGAAAGAAGGGAATTGAACATCCACAGCATCAGTCTGCACATGTGGTTTGGTTCACTCATGAACTAAGTGCGATCGATAAAGCCATTACCATAGGTAATAAATAAAACATTGCAAACCAACCCCCCCCCAAAAAAAAACCAGACTGCTAAAGATAGGACCGAGCTACAAAAGGCCACACCACAGATGATGAAAGCACATTTAACTGAAAAATACACTGTCGCAGAGAACACACCTGTGGACAGAAGGATCAGGATCCCACACTACTGCCAGTAAATGCAAGTTATAGTTGACACACATTTGGGTACACACTGTGCAAGCACCATATTCAAAAGCAACGCACATGTACACAGCACCACATGCAAAAGCACCACACGCACACCATGCACAAACTACACAATGTATACCCACACCATGCACAAGCACTGCTCTCTCTCCCTCACACAGCCTGCACACACCACAAAAACTCCACTAAATCCATGGGCTTGAAATTGCCAATGTTTACCTCGATACCTGGGTCTCCCATGAAAGAAAAGTCCAGATTTGGGCAAACAGCACTGGCCTGTCCATTCTGAAACAAGTTCCGACTGACGAGTGCCACACCCTCACACTGGACCCGTCGTCCAAAACCCCCTCCCCTGCCGACACGAAGTCGGATCAGCTTTGTCATCAACACCAACCTCCGATAGCAAAGGGTGGTGTTGATTGTGATCACTTTATTCCTCCTCCGAATCGCTTCATTCCACTTCTTTGAAGTCATCGCTTTCACGGTCTAACTTCTTGAAGCACTTCAAGAGCATTAGATCGCACGCGCCTGATCGACTCGCCATCTTCAACCAAGAATAACTCTCCGAACTTTGCCGAAGTTATTGACCGAATGGACGCGAGCCGGTCAGTCAGCTGACCCGCGAAAGGGAAGAAACCGTCCTTTAGGGTCCCTGCAACCGTTTAAACCATTTTTTTGTCCTTGCCTCCCTTCTTTAAATCGCCGAATTTTGATGATGAAATTATCTCGAACACCGTTTGTTCAAGGGTACACAGCTTTCCTGAAACCATCTCGAACGCCGTTCGTGCCAGGGCAGTCAAGGGGTTAAGTAGCATTACTACCATTGAATTTTAGGAACATTTGATGAACAGTTTATTTTTGGTGTATATACTTGACCTAATGTTGATTACTGTGCAACTTTGTATTGGGGATGTGGGAAGGGGCAGCAATGAGAAATATGAACTCAGGGCATCAATCATTTGTTGGTGTTGGGAGGAACCTTTAAATCTCCAACTTGGAGATAGCCTCTGCCAGCCCCCTTCTATATTTTTCTTCGAGATGGCTATTCCACCCCCTAATTTTCATTGCATTTTACCATGGATTGAAAACTGCATATTTTTCTCTGGCCCACTTTCAGGGACTAGCTGATAAATCCAGTCCATACAATAAATATGATAATCTGTTGTGCATGCTTTGTTATGGTTGAATGTTTTGATCATTTTGCAACTGGCACACGCACCAAAAAAGGGGGACAATTCATGTTTTTTTTTAATTACAAGGTCGTAATTCTGCTGTTCAACTTCACCTCATGCTCTGTATACAAAAGAACTTTCCTGAATGTGCATGCAAGATGTGTTTACCAATTATTGTCCACCAAAAACATGTTCACACAAGAATTTGCTACTTACTCCCTCAAATGACATGGGCGTGAAAACTACAGAAAATAAACCCACCCAGAACGAGTTTTCCAGACTCATTCAGGGTATTTACAGCACAGCCCTGACACAAATGCTCTATTGGGCTGTGCTGTAAACGCCCTGAAGTCTTGAACACTCATTCTGGGTCACCAGAAAACCACACATCTTGCTAAAAACAGGTCTCCTCCATGAAAACGTGTCAAAGTTCATTCCTTTCAGTTTTGAAAAACCACCGACAGAACAGCTAAAGATTTGGTCAAGCAGAAACTACTCTTGCAAGGCTGTCACCTCAAAGTATTTAACGCACCATATGCCCACAGAGATCTTCCATCAAGCATGGCAGTACACTCCAACCAGCCCAGCCCAACTACCCTGACAGTTACAACTAAAGAAATCCGAACTTGGGAATCCTGTTTTGACAACTTCCTAATTTTCAGGGACTAAATTTTAGCACAATACAATTTCACTATCTGTATCAACCGAATACTGAATGTTAGACTAACCCTATTGCCTGGAAGCTGTGGCCATGGACTACACAGGCCATATTAAGGCCAACTGCTCATTTGAATGCATTCCAAGTATGTGGCCCATTTCTGGAGGACCTGCTTGTAGTCAGGTCACGTCCATAACCAAGCCAACTATGGATGATAAACAGAATTTAAATCCAAAGATTAAAGTAACACTTGCTTACAATAATTCACTTCTGTCATTTATACTTAATTAAAAAGTGAAAGCAAGCCCTGTTTATAACCCTGCCAGTCCCAGTCTTCGCATAGCTAATTATGGTTATATTTTCTTCCACACCCTGGATGCCTAGTAAATTTCTTGACTGTCCACATACATATACCAAAATTTTCGTATCCTGGCCACGCTGTGATGCAACCCATATGTCTCAACAACTAGCTTCTCAAAAGATCTGAAAACTGGGTCTACTTTTCACAAATCAGATCAACTGAAAACTATCCTTTAGAAACTAAAAAATCACGGCCAATGGAAAACATCCCTAAATATGGTCTTTATGGAGTCTACTGTAAATTATGTCCAATATAAACATCCCCGAGTATGGTCTGCATGGAGTGTACTATAAACTGCTTATGTCCAATGTAAACACCCCTGAACATGGTCATGCAGCCTCCTGGCCTTTTGAAAGAAACGAGTGTATACAAAATAAGCAGCTGGTGTGTATTCAGCACAAAATTTCTTTACAGCCACCAGTAGCATATGCTGGAATTTCTTTGGTTCAGACAGACAAAAAAAAGTTTGTTAAATATGTTTCTTCTTGCAAGAAGACTAGTGTAACTGGAATTTGGGTTTCAGTTCTATACAGAGATTATTATTATGAATACTTGTATAGCACCTATCCTCAGAGACCAAGCTCTAAGCGCTTAATCTACACTCGTTTACACAACGGGCTGCCTACCCAGGTAGTGCAGACTGAAGAGCTGCCAGCTGTCGTTTCTCGTGTTTTCCAGTCAATATCAACCCTTTTCCTTACTTCATTCTTTCCATTTCTCAAGCAGGGTGCATGCTATGTGTAACGTGTAATCCATACCAACAGCCAAACTGGCCTTCTCTTCCAAAAGTTGGTGAGTTTTACGTGTGTGCAAGACGTTTTGCGTGCGTTCGCACACAGAATCTTGGTTTATAGTCTCATTCGAAGGACTAGATGACCTAGACAATTTTGTTTGCGGCATTGTTGAGATGATCAGCCACCTCATTGCCTCGATGCTGACATAATCAAGAACCCTAACAAGGTTTCAATCACAATATCTCGGACAGCTGTAAAGTTTTTTTTTTTTAAACTTCCAATTTCTGGGTGCACAAGGTAACGTACAGCTAAAGATTCCAGCAGAAAGGAAAATCAGAGAAAAGGACATGGGTGCCAGGACCAGGGATTTAAATACAGCTGCATACTAATACAGACTTGAGAAACCATGTTGTTACAGCAGCAGATGCATCTTCAGAATATCTATAAATATTCCTTAAGCCATAGTGTTTACTGGCCAGCCAACCATGGAGGCTTCATCACTGCTGTGCTTAAGCTTGATTTGCAACTGCTGACCCTGCATTGCAGAAATGTCTTGAGAAATTATGTTGCTTATAGCCTAGTTTACCACAAAGGACCACGTCAGGGCTGCCATTTCTTTGAACTCAACTCTCAAAAAACTTTACAAAAAGGCCATACACGCTCAACTCGTCAAATTTTAAAAACAAACCTATTTCCTTAAAATCTTTCTTCCAAAAAAAATCTTGCATAAAAAATGTTTCCCTTTCAGAAACACGTAATTCACATCAAGTAGAACACCTCTGAACAAGACTTCATGGACTCTGCTACGAAGTGTTTTTGTCCGACATGTAAATTCCAGTACTTCATAACAGCATGTTTTATAGTGGAATGTACATTATATGGAATGCACCATGGAGCCTCGTCACCTCTTAAGATACGAGTGGGATGTGCACAAATGGCAAAGACTTTCTTCTTTGCAGCTTCCCGAAGCACAAGGTATAAACAAAACATCCAGATTTTCGGCAGATTTCGAAGCGTTGTCAGTCTGCAAGTTCACTCCTCTTGTCAGGTCTTTTACCACAAGCCTGATCTTTGGATTTCAGCTCAATTCTTTACTTGCGGCATTCTTAGCAAGTTGATAAGCACTTCATTGCATGCCAACATGACCAGGATTCCAATCAAAGCTATTTTGTTTCCATCGGATTTCAGAAAGGTGTACACTTCATGTATTTTGATTTACAAATCATTTGAAGAGCCAGGACACGGCTGTCAGCTCATCAGTGCAGACAGCTGTCTATGGCGATGTAGTCAGAACATCTGAGAGGCAGCTGTTGTGCAACACACAGCAAAGGCAGCTCCTTCTTCGATTTGGAGCCCTTCAAAGACTGACCATGTGTGGAGATAACGAGGTCAACGGACTTCCATCTGCCCCTGGAAACTCCACAGGTAAAAAAAAAAAACGGTAGGCAGGGGGGAAAACTTCCTGGCACCAAAAAAAAAAAAAAGAACTGGTTCTTCTTAACACATTTTCTCCTCTATGGTACGATAATGAAGATGGAGAGATGGAATGAAATGTCAACCGTATTCATTTCCTCTCCACAAAGGATTCAACAATATTTGACTGGAACATTCCGGGTCCACATTCCAATTTTGGGAGCACAGCTCCACGTCTGAACCCGAAACCAGCTGTGGTAGTTCTGCAGTAAAGTAAAATTCAGAACCAAGAGGCATTTACCGTTTCTGGCTTTAAGGTACTGTCTAAACCAGCACAACACACTGCATATGAAGTAAGAGTCCCCTGTTATTCTTCCACATATCTTTTGTTCAGCCTTACTGGTTTAAATACTTCTGTTCAAGCTTAAGCTGCTAGAATTACTTTGCATGAAATGTAAGTGTTATTCTTCATCTCCATCTGCCAGGTCCTGATCCTAATATCTCGCAATGAAAAGACAAATAAAACCACTGAAGGTTCTGATCCCCTCAAAGCTGCACTATGGTCAGACTGCCTAAGGTTCTGCGAGACCTCTCTACCTGAAAACTCTGGATCCCATCCACAGTGATCATTTTATGTCCGCGCCTTGCACCATTGGCGCTAAAAAAAATGACCCATAAAAATCTTAAGCTGTGCGCCGATCAGCGCATCGTTGTAAAGTTTCGACACAAGAGTGCTGGGCGCTCACAGTCTGTAGACTCCCCAACAAAATTTGTCTGCTACCCAGCGACAGCTAATGTGACGTAAAATGTCATTGGATGAGACTACAATCAGGCGGTCTGGTCTGCGAGACTACAATCAGGCGGTCTGGTCTGCCCAATCAGAAGCAATCTTTCATCTAACCAAGAGCCTTGTTTTGGAGCGCTTTTCACACACGAAAAGTCATGTGCTTCTTCATCTGTTTGGTTCCGTTTTACAATGACCCATAAAATTTGGAAATGGCCCATAGAAGTTGGTCACAGTGGGCCATTTGAGCCATAGATTTTCAACAAAAAATTATCACTGCATCCGCCATCGATTCATTCTGCATCATCCCTGTTTACAGTCTGTATGTTGAAGCAGGGGAACCATCTCTCCAATTGTCAGCTGAAACCTTTGAACTATTGTTTGAACCTCTCTCTGAAACCCGAAGTCTGACGAAATTTTCGTACCTACTGAAACACAGTAATGATATTCTTTCAGTTTAGCCAGGGAAGCTCAAAGCCAGCCAGGGAAGTTCAGAGCTGACTTGGTGGTGCATCATTCTCTCAGCTATGAAAGCTATCCACGTAAAGTAAGCGAGGAAACTTTTTTTTTCCTGTAAAAATATCTTTTAACAGAGCTAAACAAGTTCTCCCTCTCAGTACGTTATTCCTTCAGCACAGATAAAGTTATGTATGTGATGAGAGCCAGAAATGTTCTATAGCGATTCAAATTAAGTTCTTTACAGGGAGCTAAAAATGGCTGCATTAGATTAAGCGGAAGCAGTCGCAAAAAAAAAAAAAAAAGGAAGCTGCTAGGAAGGCCGCTTCTGATAACCTCTGACCTGTCCCTTTTGAGATGCTAGTTATCCAGTACCCTTTAAATGCATTTCAGTGGACCTCACCGGGCCATTTTCATCCACAAAAAATGCTTTCAGTTGGGTATCACCGACATTACTATCCATCTTCTGAAAGCAGTCTCCCCGCTTCCGATATAGTGAGTGTGGCCGAGGCTTTTATAGGTGTGGTCTCAAGAGTTGGTTGACGAAATCCTAACTAATCATGGGACGCAGTTCATGCATCAGACCCACAGCCTCCTGCCTATCAAATCCATGCGTTCTCTCCATCACCCGATAAAATGGTATGGTTGAGGGGTATATCATGGCTTTTCAACTATAGCCCAGACAGCCATTGATGCTGTATCAGGGCTTTTTCAACTATAGCCCAGCAGGCATGAAAGTGCAGAGCACTAAAAAAAAATCTGAAAAATCAGCGGGGTCTGGGGGCCTGCGGAGGCCCCCAGTGGGGTCCAGGGGCAACGCCCCGGCAGGGGTCAGGGGCGCTGCCCCCTGAAGCCGACGGTTTTTTCATGCAAAAAAGGCCTAAAACTACGCATTATTCTGTAGTTAAGATGTGTAAAAAAAAAGACAGACAAATTCAACAAGGATTCCAATCAAACAGCTCCAATGTCTTCTTCAAATTCATAGGCTCTATGGCCATGGCTACCTGATCTACATCCACTATCTAATCTAATGACTTCTTGTACACAAATATCCACAACTAGTATTGCACACAGGAAAAAATCCATACAACTTCAGTCATTATCTGATAAAGTGCCAGAAGAAAGCTGCCATCAACCGTTGATCCAAGACACTAGCCACAGTCTGCAGTTCCCAGATACCCATGTACGTGACGGATTTCGTGGACTTCTACACTTCCTTAATAGCAGCTGGTGCATAAGATTTCTCAAAAGTTCAATACTTATTTACAGAGACAATTCTCAGCCAATAACACTACTTTACAACAGCCAGGCCACATTGAAACAAACTGTATCATGTGTCGACCTAGTATGAAACCCTAACCAAGGTCCTCTTAAAACTCTTTAAGGCTCTATGCAGCTAACCCACAGTTGCAATTCAAATTATCCAGTCCAATATTGCAATAGCCAAAACCTGCTTTGTTCACACAAAGAAATCTAGTATACTCTGTTCACTTAACGCAGTGCAGTACAGTAGGTGAGTTGTTAGCTGCTATAAACCAATCTGTCAGATCTCAAGCAGTTTCTGTCTCTCAATGCTTCGCATGTTTCTCAGGAGTCACTGCGAAGAAGCTTCTGATGTCTCCCGATTGCGACGAGGCCTTCCTCTTTTTGGATGCTTGCTGTGGCCGAGATGATGCTACTTGGCCTTGGACAGTGCCTGGAGCTGGGAGACACACAACAAAGTGGTTTGGTCTCCAGTTCTTTTCCACTGCTTTTCTAGAGGTGTGTGACCAGAGTACGGCAGGAACACTTGTGGGGTCTGAAGGATTTCTGCGCTGAAGTCTGGGATTCAAAGTTCTGTTGAGAAGCTGATGGGTGTTGTCTTCTCCAAATGGGGGGCATACTGACAGTAGCCTTGAACCAAGGACGCTGGCCATGGCATGCAGCTGCCAGATACCCATGAATGTGCTAGGTTTGGTGACCTTCTGCACTTCCTTCCGGAAGATTTCTTTGATGGCAGCTGGTGTCAGGTCTTGCAGAATGTACTCATCGGATCGTGAGGCATATTCTTTTGGAAGATTGGGGCCTTCAGATGAGTTTTCACAATCAGTCCCTGGGCCCAGTAAACTGCTGTTGTCCAGATAGAACGTCTTGTGAACCACCAATTCTATAACAATCCTTGCTCTCATTTCTTGGTGTCGGCCTTCTGAACCACATGCTAGCAAACAGCATCGCGGGAGACAATTACCATCCCCAAGCACCTGTACAGGAACAAGGTGGAGCATTAGCAGGGTAGACAGCATTCTTGTCATGAAGATAGTCCTTGGCTTCCAAGTCCTGCATTACGATTTCACCTTCCAGCTGCCTCTCAACTTTCCTTGCCAAGCACTGAAGATTATAAAATGATTCTCCTGCAGCTTTCAAGGTCAAGAGCCAGCTTCTGGAAGTAGCTCTTCGTAGTTGGTGTAGGTCCAGCAGTCTGAGTTTTTGCAGGCCTCTTACTTTTGCTGGCTTCGGGGCTGACGTTGCTGGAGCTGACTCCATAGGCTTCTCCTTTGCACCAGACACCAGGTGTCTTTTTTTGGCGATTCTTGCAGCACGGTCCTCTTGTTGCCTTTGGTGGTTAACACTGCAAGCATCCTTCAGGTTTTTGAACAGCTTCCTGTCCACTGGGTCAGTAACTGGGTTCTTCTTTCCATAGGCCTGCACAGCAGTCTGCTCCCTAGCCATCAAGTGAGTCCTAACAGTCTGGGCAGCGGAGTATTCTCTACACTCATCTGACTAAACAATCACTTTGTAAAAAAAGAAAAAAAGTATATTTACCTGCAATCGTTGTATTATCCTTCACGGAACTTGCGTTCTTCTTGTGAGAAGGCCTCTCGAGGTGTGCACTCAAAGCCTTGAAACCTCGATTCGCATAATTGACTTTCTTCTGGCAGGGAACGCAAAATGCACAGCCGTTCTCCAGTTTCCGGAAGACATCGCCGACGCGTATCTCGTCCACTTGTTTGTCTAACCAATCCCACCACCAATCGTTCTTCAGACCTTTTTCGCGTATTGAACCGGTGCGCTGCACAAACTTCGCCATTTTGAACGACGCCGAGGCGAACCGCCCAGATGTTCGTATCTGCCGGAAGTAGCCTATTGAGCTGGCTGACTTACACACCGCAGTTGCGAAATGCCCGCAAATAAAGTCGGACGCACGTTTTACTTTTCATGTTCGGATTTTTTATTTTTGGTCGGAACTTTTTTTTTTAGTCGGTAGCGGCGAAATATTTAGTCGGAATTTCCGACTAAATCGGAGAAATTTCATGCCTGCCCAGACAGCCATTGATGCTGCATCACTGCTTGTTCAGCAACAGCCCAGCCAGCCATTGATGCTGTTATCATGCTTATTCAACTTTATAGCCCAGACAGCCATTGATGCTGTATTAGGGCGTTTTCAACTATAGCCCAGACAGCCACCGATGCTGTATCAAGGCTTGTTCAACTATAGCCCAGACAGCCACTGTATTACTGCTTGTTCAACTATAGCCCAGACAGCCATTGATGCTGTATCAGGCATTATTCAACTATAGCACAGCCAGCCACTGATGCTCTATCATTGCTTGGTCAACTATAGCCCAAGCCATTGATGCTGTATCACTGCTTGGTCAACTATAGCCCAGACAGCCATTGATGCTGTATCACTGCTTGTTCAACTATAGCCCAGACAGCCATTGATGCTGTATCATTGCTAATTCAACTATAGCCCAGCCATTGTTGCTGTATCATTGCTTGTTCAACTATAGCCCAGACAGCCATTGATGCTGCATCCAGGCTCATTCAACAATAGCCCAAACAACCATTGATGCCGTTATCAAGGCCTGTTCAACAATAGCCCAGACAGCCATTGATGCTGTATCAAGGCCTGTTCAACAATAGCCCAGACAGCCATTGATGCTGCATCCAGGCTCATTCAACAATAGCCCAAACAACCATTGATTGCTGTATCAAGGCCTGTTCAACAATAGCCCAGACAGCCATGGATACCATACAAGAGCTAGTTTTATTTCACTTGCAACAACCCAAGGAGCAAATATAATCATTATCATTACTACTACTACTATCATCATCATTATTTTCATAAATTTGTAGTGCCTGTCCTCGGTTACAGATCAAACTCCAAGCGCTTTTTCAATCCTTTCTCACCTTACCACCATGGGCCGATTATGTGGGTAGAGCCGACTGAAGAGCTGCCTGCGGTCGCTAATAATCTATTTCACCCTATCATTCAGTCAATATCAGTCGCTAAGGCTTTTGGTCATACATTTTTTTTTTGTGTGTGTGTGCCGAGGATCCACTCTCTACAAATACGTGTCATCCATACCCACAGCCAAACTTCCGAAAAGTTGGTGATGAGATTTTACATGTGCGCAAGATCATCTGCGTACGTTCACATACAGAACCCCGGTTATTATCTCATTTGTAGGACTTTTTTGCAATGGAATCAAAACCAATGTCAATTCACGAGGGAAAAATCCCCTGGTACCAAAATGGCCCTGCCAAGATTCAAACCCGTAACCCCCAAATCATGAGCCTGGCGCTCTACCAACAAATATGTTCAGGCCTTAAGATTCTCTGTCACGGGACTACTAAGTGCTAGCCTTTTGGCGTATCATGTGACAATTACATTGACAATGCAATGCTGCTCTACTTTGTGATGAAATGCTTCGCAAAAAAAATCTAAAAATTAAGGGGGAGGTGGGGGGGCTTAAAACAGAACTGGCATAATTTAAATATTTAAACTAGATTTTTTTGGGGGGAAAAAGGGGGTGGGCAGTTTCAATATGGAGCGGAAGAAAAAGAAAACTGCTGCTTTATGGATTGATTTCCTTCTCAACCATCCCCCCCTCCCGAAAGTCGGGTCAAAACATGATTTCAGTCTCTTTAGTGAGCCGCTATGAAACTATGACTGAAAAGTGCTGCCGAGTCGGACTTGTGGATATCGCATACGACCGACACGCTTGACTTTGGAATGATACACAACATGCCCAAAATGCTACAACCAGTACAAGGCCTTGGCGACTGTTCATTAAGCTGACCGCAGTCCGTAATTTAAATGCAGGCAATTCAATTCATGTGTATAGCCCAGCCAACCACGCATCGGGGCCGTCACCTAATCAAAATCCATTCCTTACAAAGTAGTTCACTGGGGATAACAAAGGCCAGATGCATTTGTTTTTAAGTGCCTTGGAGAATCTTGGGTTCACATCCTATGCCGAGACAGATGTCTCTACAGTATAACGTTAGAAGCAGCGACAATAATCTGTCTACACCAAGACAATCTGCGAAGTCTTTTTCTATGCAGGTCTCGTCTCGCTGTGGAAAGCTGTTGGAATGGTCTCCAAGAAGCCCATAGTACTACCATCTTCACCATGGCTCAAGCCTAGTCCAGAACTGGATTACAGGACTGTAATGAGAATATGAATGACGCTTCGATAGCTTCACTGTGGTGACGCCATTGTTTGGCGAAGTTAGAACTGAAATAAAAGGGCTTGATGCCCATTTGAAATGTGAAGCTTCCAGTGATGATCCTGATAATAGAGAACTTTAGCAGCCCGCGTTAGCCAGCAGCGTCCTTAAGGAATCCCCTTTTTCTCTCATAGAGGCGATGTGCGCATGCGCAACCTTGCCAAGCAAGGCCGCCGCCGGCTGAGCGTGTCGTTCAATCGGGGTTTTTAACGCCGCTCGTGGAAGCAATCTTTACGAGCCCAATTGTCTGCTTTATAATCGGTAAGTACTTCCAATTTGTTAACAAAAACATTAGTCTACACATTTCCTGTTATGACACGGTATGTCACGGTGCTAAAAGCCCAAAAGAATCACTACAAAGCAAAATGTAAGCTGAATCGATTCGACAAAATTGGCGGAACGTTTGGCCTAGACTCCGAGTCAGTCTATTTGTCATAGAAAACCCAAGGAGGCCTATGAAGCCTCCTAAACCTTGGTTGTTTTGAATCTGTAAATTTTTGTTTACTCCAGTAGAACACGATACTCCATGTGGAATTATTTGTAGTCTACGTGAAATGTCGGTGCATACGAGCACATTTGTTGATCTAGATGACAACTGTCAGGCCCATGTTTACATGGCAATCAGCAGCTGGATTAAAACTCGTGTGTGTGTGTGTGTGTGTGTGTGCGTGCGTGTGATTTAGTTTTTTCCATTAGCCCCCATCTAGTATCTATAGGACTAAGTGGCAAGAGAATTTATTCCTTGTGTTCTCATTTATTTTGAGTGTGTGTGTGTGTGTGTGTGTATACAGGGGACGCCACTATTCCAAAGTACAGCAGACGACTCGGACGCTGCTAACACGCCAACATAGAACAGTGGGGCTGTAGGGCGGAAGCCGTGTTTGACGTCACGCGATGAAGATGCTGATTGAACGAAAGTCACCGCTAAAGTTCTGACATAGATGACTGGGGCGGAGGCATTCAGGGCCGTCAGTCACATGGATCAAAAGGATCTTGATAGTGATATGAAGATCCGGATAGTGATGTGAATCAAATGGATCTGTGGTAATATGGACCGAAAGGATCCTGACATTGATATGGATCAAGAGGATCCTTGATGTGGCATGGATCAAAAAGATCCAGTTTTGTGGATCAAGATCTTGACAGCAAACTGGCTCAAAAGGATCTTGGTGATATAGATCAAAAGCATCTCGATATGAATGAGGATCCTATAGCGATATGGATCTAAAGGATACCGACAGTGATATGGCTCAAAAGGATCCAGATAGCGATACAGAACAAGTGGATCCTGATGATATGGATCCAAAGACTCCCGAGTGATATGAATCAAGAAGATCCTGATAATGACATGGATCAAGAGGATCCTGATACTGATCAGAAGATTCGATTAATGGTAAGGGTCAAAATGATTCCGATAACCGCACAGATGTAAAAAGCTCCAACAGACAGAAAATTCTTTAAAGATAATACATTACACTCATCTTGTAACCACACTTTCGCCGAGCGACAGGTGCAGGAGTGAGTGATTCTCTGCGAAGATTCACTGGTTCAACTTTTTGTCCAACACCAATTTTTGCTGCACAAAGTCTACACACTGACGACCTGTACAGACCTACAGAGTCTAGGAAGGCTCACAACTGCTGTGGGATCTCAGGGTCAAATGAAACGACCTGTAGGTGACAAGGAGTGTGAGTCGGGAGGTGGGGGAGTTGTTGAAAAGGACTGGCCCAATTCAAATTACTTCAAGCATGCGGTGGGGCTGCTACTGCTAAACATCCCCCCCCACCCCCCCCCCCCCCCCAAAAAAAACCGAAGTGGTATCGAACTGAAACAGACCTTCAATCCCTATTTTTGATCGACATAACAAACGAAGCTGCAGTAGTCGAGACATTGAAATGACAACTAAATGGCTCCCGATTCTGAATCTTTAACACTTAAATTATGCAGTTATCATTGTACATTTTAAATGTACTCAGACTTCTTTTTAAACCTATGGTCCTCGATTTTTTTTTTTTAAACAAAAAAATTGTGGTAAATAAAAAGTTATTGGTTGACCCCTTCTGATGGATTCAGCTAGGAACTCCCCGTATTGACAGATCCCATGCTCAATACTGCCCCCACTTGCCTAGGGAGTGCAAGTGTTGAGCGAGCGCGTGAAAGAGCGAGTGTGTGTGCGCGTGTGTGTGAGCACGCGCCTGTGAGCCAGATCCATGTTTGAAAGATGGCACATTAACAGCTTAACAGTTCATAATCCATAGCATGGCGAGGAGGAGGGGGAGCTAGATATCAACCTAACATCTGGTAGATCTCCGGCTGGACAAGGGCTCCAGTCCTGTCTCCTGCCACTCCATCTGTTGTCATTGTTCACCACGGCCCCCCTTTTGTCCTGGATGGTGGCATGACCAAGATCCTGGACAGTGGACGGCCTCTGACCACCAGACGTGGAACCCTCCAGCCCAGGAGTCACCCTCTGGAACATTCCAGACATTAGGTCATCAGAGCTTCCTGCAGCCACCCAGTTCTGACTACAGACTCAAGAATTGAATAAATGCAGTCATCTGATAAAGCCTCATTGCCCAACCCCAAATTTTTGTGCAAATTTAGAAATCTGAATGTGAGCTAAGTTACAAGTGGATATAAAATTTTTGCCCCGATTGTAGCTAAAAAAAACTGTCCCTTCTTTACAGCAACCAGTGGCAGTCGGATCCGACTTAACTAAAAGGTAGTAAGGTAAGGTAATGTTGCTTATAGCCCAGCCCACCAAAAGGGGCCATATCAGGGCTGTCACCATGTGGAAATCAGCTAAGTCCAAAAACAAACAAAAAAAAACATCTTTCACATCTCTTTAAAATACACCTAAAGACGCACCAGAAACTTCATTAAATATCTTTCTTCCATAAAATCTCCGATCAGATAAAAACAATCTTTCACAAATTCAAAGATCACGCCAGATGGGACCATCTCTGAACAGGGTTTTCATGGAGTCTGCGGCAAAGTGTTTGTCTCACCACGTGCAAGTCCCAACATTCTAAAAGACTGTCTCACTGTGAGTGGTATGTGACATGGAATGCACCACAGAGCTTCGTCACCTTTTAAAAGATAAGTGGCCTGTATACAAATGGCACAAGACTTCCATCTTTACAGCTGCCTCAGGAACATGGTAAAAACTCTAGAAAAGCTCTTCTGATCTGTATATCCAAAAAGTCTCGTTTAGCTTTGTTGCAGGGCTGGAGGATGTAAACCACACAAACTATGTATACCGACTTCCATAAAAAACGCGAAAACAAAACAAGCTGAAGGTTGGGGGGGAATTTTATTGGTCACAATTCTACAGAGTGGAAGCGAGAATTCAACATGATTTGATTCATTACACCGGTAATGTGTGAAAATGTCAGCAATATGTCTTGTGTGGAAAATCCAAGGTCACGTGACAAACCAGCTTGAAGTCCTAATACCGTGTGTGGCCACCATTTGCATGGACAACTGCTTGACACCTGCGGCTCATTGAGTGGACCAGGTGGTCGATGCATCCCCTTGGCACACCAGCCCACACATGGACGATGGCCTGGTGAAGTTGAGCCGCTGTTGCTGGTCGTGGACGCAGGAGGTCCAACCGTCTGCCAAGTTCATCCCAAAAATGTTCTATTGGGTTTAAATCGGGACCGAGGGCTGGCCAGGGCAGGACATTGACGTTATGCTGAAGAAACTGCTGGGTGGCCCTGGCGGTGGGTGGTCTTGCATTGTCCTGTTGGAATGTCCAGTTTGGGCGTTGCGCAGAAAAAGGGACATGGGATCTGAGCACCTGGTTGATGTAGCGCTGTGCATCGACACCCTGTCCGCGACCAGGGCCAATGTTCTGAAAGATGACTGGTCCTATGGCGTGGTTAATGCCAATTGCACCCCATATCATAACGTTCGGGCCTCCCCAGGGGTTCCGCTCTACCAAATGGGAGTCAGCATAGCGTTCACCAGGTCGACGCCATATTCTGGCACGACCGTCAGCCATGTCAATACAAAAACGGCTCTCATCTGAGAACAGTATGCGTCCCCACTGCTGCCTGCCCCAGTTGATTCGGGCTTGTGCCCACTGCAGCCTGTCCTGCCGGTGTCTTGGTGTCAGTACCGGACCTCTGTGAGGACGCTTACATGCCAGCCCGTTCTCCTGAAGACGCCGCCGCAGTGTTGAGGCGGATTCGTTGCTGGAGATTCCTAGGCACCTGTCGAGCAGTGTTAGCAGCCGTTTGCTGCCTGTCCCGCAGATGGGTTCGAACAAGATGGCGATCCTCTTTTGGTGTGGTGACCCGAGGACGGCCTGGCCGGGGACGATCATCAGTGGTACCAGTGACTCGCATGCAGTGCTGCAGACGATAGATGGTTGAGATGTGGACGTTAAAGATGTTGGCGACCTGCCTGGCATCCACACCAGCCTCCAGATGGCCTAGGGCACGATTGCGTTCCTCTGCTCGTAGTCTTGGCATCTCTGTAGCACTCAGACGGCAAGTCGTTACCTGAACCTTGTAGCGCGGCTTTATAAGGGCTGCATGCCTGCGTACTTGTAGCTGGTTAACTTTGCTGCGCATAGTGTGCACGTGCCTCACATGCAACCAGTTTGCCATTTTTGTTGACCCTCCAATGCCGGGAATGTGTTGCTTACAATTTTTTCACTGCACATGAGTCTTGGACCCAAACAACTTGCCACAATGGTTCAATATTGTATATTCACCCCTTTTCACCCGAAAAATAGCCTTTCAATTTTTCGCGTTTTTTATGGAAGTCAGTATAGATAATTATCAAACGAGTACAGCAGATACAGAAAATGCTTAGCACCCTACAGAAAAATATTCCCCTAGTTTGTTAAAATATTCTTTTTTTACAATTTGTATAGACTTCTTTTGGGCAATTCTCATAATGATCAGAATACCCAGGAAACGCCTAAACCACTTCAGAATATCCACATAGATTGGCAAAGCCCGACGATTTGTATCTATATGCTTATTACAGGCTTCTAAGAGGATCAAAACAGTTAACAGCAATTCTTCATGGTAATACAGACACTTCTCCCCTTTGACTGGTCCTTCACAGTTCACGGTCTTTCCTGCTGGATAAGCAAGAAGGTTGTAAGCCAGTTCTCCATGCATGGGCTATATGCCTTGGAGCATGCGAGTTCAAAATGTAGTCTGGCTGATGGCGTTACTAAAAAAAAAAAAAAAGTACAATAAACCCATGTTTGAGCAAATTGCTGATTACCTTGGATACATCGCGTACTGGAGGCTCTTTTCTTTGTTCATTACTCAGCTAGATTACTGTGTATGCAACCATTTTTAATCCCACCATCAAGGCGGGGATCATTTGTAAAATGCAACACCCCTATGCAGGTCTCACTTTCTTATTTTTCAACCACCCAACGGTTAAAACACCCTACTTGTTTCCGAAAGGTGAAAAAGGAATTTAATGCACCAGACCACCTTTTTAAGTCTCATTCAAAGGACTAGGAAAAGATGGAGGGTACTGGAGTCTGCACAATTGTCAACTTCAAAGAAAAAAAATCTTTCAGCCTGGCCGTCTCGTGGAGGAATCAAACCATGAACCTTCGAATGAGAACCTGACCATTAGGCCAGCCAGATCCATGTTTGAGAGACGGCACATTCAATGCGTAACAGTTTACAATCCGTAGTATGGTGATCAGGGGGAGCTAGATCTTGCTCACCCGACCTCTGGTAGACCTCCAGCTGGACAATGGCCCCAGTCCTCCAACTCCCGCCACACCATCTGTCGTACACCACAGCCCCCCTTTGGTCCTGGATGGTGGCATGACCAAGATCCTGGATGGACGGCCTCTCTGATCAGACATGGAACCCTCCAGCCCACAAGTCATCCTCTGGAACATTCCACACATCAGGTCATCAGAACTTCCTGCAGCCACCCAGTTCTGGCTAAGGATTCAAGAATCCATTGCAGTGATCCGACAAAGCCTCAACTTCTCAACACTAGCTTTTGTGGAAATTTAGAAATTACATTATCTTTTTTATTTTTCCACAACTTTTTTTTATTCCACTCTCTAACTCGCATAATGAGAGGACCATTTGTGCGACACGAGTAAGCAACCAGTGACCCAAGTACTGAAACAAATGCTGTTTTCTTTTGAAGTGTGGAAGATATTACTATACAGTGATCAATGGCTTCAGCAATCTCTATTATTTTACAACTGAAGCCTGCAAGTGTTTGGGGGGGGGGGGGGGGGGGAGGGGGGGAACAGGAAGTGGAGAGGGTGGATTCATCAAACTTACTATGTGACGATGGGGTGCAGTACTCACCTCCACACAAATCAATAAAATCATGCAGCTGTTGATACAGTTATTTCTAAATTTCTTTGCAAACTATGCACAGTCTCCCGAGTATCTTGCAGAGCCTGTCAAGGGATAGTGGCAGCCAGTGTAAGGGGTTATAATCAAGATAAGTGAAATTCTAAAAACAGATTTTGCATCAAATATCATGCCTACTGATGTCCATGAAAAGAAAGACTTTGGCATTTAAAAGAATAAAGGCTATGCGTTTCATTCCATTCCCCACCGAATGCATTAACTCGGCCTCCAGAACATGTCAAGTAATTCAGAATCAGATATTAAAATCAGATGGTATGTTAACGCAAGTGCTCTACATACAGAGGATGCGCAATTTGTGGAACATTGTCATCAAAATCTATGTCTCAAAAGCAAGCGTCTCAGGTGAAGATGGAGGGAAGGGGAGAAGGGGGTGAGGAGTGAGGAAGGCACATAACTCTTCGTCAGCTACTGACAGGCTTCATAACTGCTTCGGCCAACATGACCATGGCGGGCACTTAGTTATCTAAACATGAATCACTGCAATTTGTAAAGATTTTCTTTTAAATCATCTGTATCAGTCCTTCCCACATTAAGAGCTGCTTTCAGTCAAAAAAACTGCACTGTTTTAAGAATTTATTTTGAGCAAAATTTTATTCTGATATTTGATGGGAAGAACTCTTAAAGGTATGAAATCCCCCCCCCCCCCCCTCTCCAAATGGTAGTTTGCCTATGTTGACCGTTTACCACTGTGCAACTCTACCCAACCTGTTCGTGTCCCCTTCAAAGACCACATAAGAAACAATTTGGTGTTCCCTTCGTTTCTGCAAGATATTCTCACCTAATCAGAAACCACATGCTTGATCTTGAATGCCAATATGAGAGAAGTCAGTTCCAACAAAAATC
>CM031604.1:69635248-69792748 GCA_018398815.1 Conus ventricosus
TTCCGCCAGTCTCCTGCAACGTCTGGAAGTGGTCTGGAATCACCATGACTCCTATTTTTAGGCACCCCTGGTTCACAGGTGCTGGTTAGCTTGGTATTAGTGCACTGGCTGTGTTGAGTTGTGAGTTTACTGTCTGTTGAAATGAAATAAGTAGACGCAGGATGACTTTATAATCTAACATAAGCAAATCTTAAACGTGAATCTTAAACTCCGCCAAACAACTTGATCAAACGAATCGCAAGACAAAACACGACGCGTTTCGATCTCTTAGGTCTTCTTCAGGCAAAATAAACAACACTCAGGACAACCAAAATTAAATAGCGGGTAACCACTTCTGTTGTCAATAATGGCGCAAGATCGGCGTTGAATTCTTCATGTTCGTTGTCCTGGGTGTTGTTTGTTTTGTCTGAAGAAGACCTAACAGGTCGAAACGCGTCATGCTTTGTCTTGTGATTTGTTTGTCCACGTTGTTTGGTGGGTTATTACATACACTTTTTAAGATTTGTTTAGATTTCCGCCTGCAGTCGCCTCCCTTTGCAACTAGACATAAGCATATCTTGCCTGCAGTCGCCCCATACTTTGAAACAAGCCTTTCTACCTATGACTAAAGCGGACGGCTGAAAACAACAGAAGGAGAAAACAAATCCAATGGGCGCACAGGAGAGCGCAGACATCTGCCACGGTCGAACAGTTCTCTCCCCTCCCTTCTTTTCCATTCCCCTTGCACTCACCAAAGTAATTTTGCTTGCTGCTGTCGGACTGATCCGGATCCGCACAAGGTTTTACGTGTTCGTGGTCATTCATATATCTAATAAGCCTGAGTTTTTTTGTTTTTGTTTTTGTTTGTTTGGTGGGAGGGGGGGGGGGGTTGTGTCTTTAAGTAAGATCCGTGCATTATTTCATGAAAAATCAACAAAAATGTCATAATTGCCCTTCCTTACAATGTTTGAGAAAGTGGACAACAAGAACAAAAAAAATGTTGATTCTACCCTTGGACCCGAACCCGCATCAAAATGTAATGGTTTTGACAAGGACCACAGTCCAACTTTCCACCAAGTATCGTGAAAATAGTGAAGAAGTCTTTGCCTAACCTAGCTGACAGACAGACAGACAGACAGACAGACAGACAGACAAACAAGCCAGTAGAACATATTTCCTCGGCTGAGGCAAAAAAAAAACCCAAAGCAAAGCACACACACGCACGCAAGCACACACGCACACACACGCACACACACACACACACACACACACACACACACACACACACACACACACACACCACACACACAGAATCCCAAAGTATTATGCAAAGGCATAAAGCCGAGTTGCAGTGCAGCCTACCAGAAATGCCAGAAAGTTCTCAAGCTCAGTTCTGTCCTGTGAAATAAGTTTTTGTGTGTTTCAATCTCTCTCTCTCTCTCTCTCTCTCTCTCTCTCTCCTCTCTCTCTCTCTCTCTCTCTCTCTCTCTCTCTCACGCGCACACACCACACACACACACACACACACACACACACACACACACACACACACACACACACGCACCACGCACGCACGGACGCACCACACACACACACACACACACACACACACACACACACACACACACACACACAGAAAACAAAAAGCTCGATGTGACAATCCTAACAGCAACGACAACAACAAGGTGTACGCCTCAACGTGTGAACAACATCGTCACAAATCATCTGACCTTCTGTCGTCTGCCACACGATATGTTGATACGAGAGAGAAAGAGACAGACAGACAGAGAGAGAGAGAGACAGACAGACAGACAGACAGACAGACATTCAGACAGATAGACAGGCAGACAGACAGAAGAGACAAAGACGCAAACACACACATATTGGGAAGAGGGGAAAGAGAGGAGGAGGTGGGGGAGACAGACACAAACACATATATGGGGAGAGAGAGAGAGAGAGAGAGAGAGAGAGAGGAGTAGGCCTAAGCGTTGTTCTAAGCTTTTAATCCCCCGTACATGCGCCAACAGTCCATGTAATACGACCACGTACTAACTAACCAGCACCGAGCAGGCGCCCACGACACGAGGTGGGTAAGAAACTAGACCGGTTCCACCAAGCGAGAATAGCCGCGTGGCGGTGTGTTCGCTGGGTTCCAGGCATTGCCAAGGAACCAAGATTAAAACAAAGTGCCGTCCAAAATTTCCCTAAAGTGGCTAGAAAAGCGAGAAGACCCGCTCGCTCTTCTTGTTCGCTTCATTGGGATGTAGTGTTTAGAAATAACCAAGTCGGGTTTGCGGCTCACAAAGATTGAAAGTTTCGGTGAGTAACAATTCTGTCTGTCTGTGTCTCTCTTTGTGTGTCTCTCTTTGTGTGTGTGTGTGTGTGTGTGTGTGTGTGTGTGTGTGTGTGTGTGTGTGTGTCCAACTTCTAACTAATATTACCAGAGTGCAATGCGTTAAAACAAAACAAAACAACAACAAAAAAAGAAACAAACATGTGTGTCATACAGACAAAAGAAATTTAGAAGCAGCAAAAGTCATTTTGATGGAAGTTAATAGATAGTTATTGACAGCTGTAGTCATTTGTTGATTTGATTTTCTTTCCTTTCATCGTTTTCACTGTCTTTTCTTTTTTTTTTTTTTGGGGGTTACAATCGTCAATTTTTCAATGTCTTCTTTGCAAATTACAAATGACATAAACAAAAGTACATATACGAGTGAACATGCAAACAATACTCTTACAAGAAAAAAAATTGTAGTTATTTGTGGAACAAGGGTATAAACAACCCAATAAATATGTGAGGAATACCTATACATCATATGAAAAATCCTCAGCGGCTCAACAAAACAAAGACAGAAAAGAAAACAAAACAAAGAAACAAACGAAGAGGATCAGACAAAGACGCACAGTGTGTCTGTCAGTCCTTAGTTTCACTATTCTTAGAATAAACTTTCACACTTAGATATAGTTCTAAACTTTCGTAACGACCAAGTATGATGAATTCGATTCTATGACATTTTAAAACAAGCCTTTTTTTTTTTTTTTTTTCAATTTCACATCAGCATTTTAACTAATCCAGAAAATGAGAATGTTGGGGTAACCGGTTATTTGATCTGAATTATATATAAATAGATTTGGCAACAGTAAGGTATAATGGAATACCTCATCTGACACGAAATAAACATCAAATCCAAACAACACAATGAACTCGTTCATTTGCAGGTGCGCTGTATGTGTACACTGTTCAATAACAACCTCCCGTAATCGCTGCCTAAAGGTTCCAGCAGGTTCACGGTGCCAAAACAAATGATGTATACTGTCACGTTCAACCTTACATCTTCCTATCCTCCTCTCTCTCTCCTCTCTCTCTCTCTCTCTCTCTCTCTGTGCGTGCGTGCGTGCGTGCGTGTGTGAGTGTGTGTGTGTGTGTGTTGTTCGTTTGTTCGAGATTTTTGCCTTGGTTATTTATGTACCTAGATTGCTTTAAAAACATATTTCCTTCATATTCTCTATGTATTACATAATTGTTATGTCCCTTGTCTGATTAGTACGTTGACTGCATGTTGTCTACGTGTTTGTTTTTTTCCCCATATCATTCTTATAACATAAACTACAGTCACATTGTGCGTGCATATTCATTAAAACAACCTGGCCGCAAAGAAATAGTAACCATTGACCTTGTTCTTGATTCCCCGTATCAATATAATAATATGCGAAATGTTTATTGAAGCGCATACACATACTCGTGTGTGTGTGTTGTGTGTGTGTGTGTGTGTGTGTGTGTGTGTGTGTGTGTTGTGTGTGTGAACGTGACTAGCAGTTTATGTTCTAGGTTGGCTTGTTTGTTTTCCTTTTCCTGTTATTGCTTTAAACTCACCCTTCCTCCGTAACCCAAAAGGAGCGAAAGGAATCAATATTGTTATATTGTTCGTGTGTGTGTGTGTGTGTGTGTGTGTGTGTGTGTGTGTGTGTGTGTGTGTGTGTGTGTGAGAGAGAGAGAGAGAGAGAGAGAGAGAGAGAGAGAGAGAGAGAGAGAGCCTTTATCAACATTCTCAGGGCAAACTAGACAAGAAATATTGTTAACCTCCTCCCCCAACCATCCACCTCCCATCCTCCTTTACTCTTCCACCCACCCCCCTCCCGCCGCCTCCATCACACACGAAATGCTTACCACCCCTGACAAGAGTAACAACATGCTGAAAAGGAGGCCGAGCGGATAGCGCACTCGCCATGAAACGACACAATCCCGAACGCGTAGTTCGATCCTCGTCTAGATCGGGTTTTTGTTGTTGTTGTTGTTGTTGTTGTTGTTTTTTTCCCTCCCCCATTCAGTGCTGGTGGTCTGAGTGCAGGTCTTTCGGATAAGACGATAAACCGACGGCCTATGTGCAGCACACACTTAGCGCACGGAAAAAAAAACCCCACGGCAACCGAGCGTTGAACCTGACCAAAGTCTGAAAGTCCACTTTGATGGGTTAAAACAGGGACCGTACAGCAAAGGGATGCGCAGATGGCCGGCTTCCCTTCTCTGAGTCACTAACGAAGTACTGAAAGGGGCGGGCCCACCAACTAGTGCGTACAGAACTTCCGGTGTCGGTAGTAACATGGAGTTTGCAGCCAAAACATCGTTGAGGTAAGCATCTTTTTCCATAATTCAGCGGTTGTTATGCGTTTACTATAGGACATGTGTTATGACTTTGTGTTGTGGAGGAATGTAGAGTGCGAAACCTATCGACATGTGCAAGTAATTACCCTATAACTGATAACGCGGCACAGTTTACTCGGCGTTACAAGCGTGTAAACAAACCATGCCTGTGCTCGAGAGATACGCTAGTCAGTGTGTAGTTGTGCTCCGCGCAGCTTTAGTCTTTCATGTCTCCTTCTTGTATGCATTGATGTACAGTGGTTGCTATATTTTTCAGTACTTTCGTAGATTCAGTCTTCGTTTTGGTTATTATAGTGGGTATTGCTGGTTCATTTGTAGGAAACAGAAGCGACTGCAGTGAACACTGCTCAGCTGTTGCAATGGCAGAGAAACGACAACCGATACCAGTGTGATTCATCAAAAAAGGGCAGCGAACCACAGCCATGTTGGTAAGTTAATTCAACTAATCTCTCTCTCTCTCTCTCTCTCTCTCTCTCTCTCCTCTCTCTCCTCTCTTGTGTGTGTGTGTGTGTGTGTGTGTGTGTGTGTGTGTATGTGTATGTGTGTTGTGTGTGTGTGTGTGAAAGACTGAGAGAGAGAGAGAGAGAGAGAGAGAGAGAGAGAGAGAGAGAGAGAGACTAAATGTGTTTATGACATGTTTACTGACTTTTAATACATCAACAGTGTGGCAACATCAACAAAGACAACACTCAAAATAATTACATAGTGGTATGCATCACATTATGATGCTCTCTCTCTCTCTCTCTCTCTCTCTCTCTCTTCTCTCTCACCACACACACACACACACACACACACATAAACACACACACACACACACACACACACACACACACACACACACACACACACACACACACAATTCAGAACGTTGATGATGTTTTTTTACTTTTCAGATTACACCAGACCTTGTCAGTGAAGTGTGCAGCTCAATGCAAGCAGACAAATGCCTTCCGGATGAGACAAGGCAGTCGGAATTTTTTTTTTCTGTATGTAAATACAAAATTATTGTTTTGCATATCAAAGCAAGGGACTTTGGTCATCTGATACCAAATAAATAAGAATGACTCCTTAACCTCTGTGTTTGTGTGTGTGTATATATATATATATATATATTATATAATATATATATTATATATATATATATATATGTCATATGATGTTAAAAAAGGAAGGTTAAACTAAGGTTTAACCGATTTGTTTCTAGCCGTTGCCTTGTCATATTTGCAATGTTGTCCGTCGGTTTTTTCATTTTATCATTTTCTTTTTAAACTAAGTCAATTTGTGATATTATGTTAAAATTAAAAGAGAATTAACATTGACCTTGTTCAGGGTTGCCGTATCAGATATAATAATATGCGAAATTGTTTATTGAAGGCATAACAATACTGTGTGTGTGTGTGTGTGTGTGTGTGTGTGTGTGTGTGTGTGTGTGTGTGTGTGTGTGTTGTGGGGAGGGTGTGAAGAGAGGCTAAGGGTTTTAGTTCTAGTTGGCTTGTTTGTTTCCCTTTTCCTGTATTTGTTTAAACCATGCCTTCCTCCGTAACCCAAAAGGAGAAAGGAATCAATATTGTTATTTGTTCGTGTGTGTGTGTGTGTGTGTGTGTGGTGTGTGTCTGTGTGTGTGTTGTGTGTGTGTGTGAGAGAGAGAGAGCGAGAGAGAGAGAGAGAGAAGAGAGAGAGAGAGAGAGAGCCTTTATCAACATTAGGGCACTAGATAGAAATATTTAACCTCTGACCCCCAACCATCTCCTGCCATCCGAACTTTAACTTTCATTACCAACCCCTCCCGAGAAATGCACTGCATAAACAACATATGAATGCTTAGCCAGCTATTGACAAGAATCTGAAAACGTGAGAAAGGAGGCCTTCGGGTGACGACTGTCGTTATGTTGATCAGCTGACATCCCACGCGTACTTCGATCGTCTTTGTGATAAGAAACTTTGTTGTGTTAGTTTCTGGGTGGATATCCATGGCCACCATTTCACCCCTTGTCTGAGTGCAGGTTTCTGGTACAAAAATTGAGTGTTCTGCACACAACTGAGATGTCACGCCGACCCCCCCCACCGGCGCCCCACTACGCCAATCGGCAACCGAGAGTACGCCGACCATTGTCTTGAGTCCCTTGCTGATGGCTTTAAACAAACAAATAAATAATACAAAGCAGTGAGGGGAAAAACAAAACAAAACAAAACAATACGAATGTGTCGTTCTCTCCAGGAACTCAGTATAAGTGACGATGAAATCAATGAAGTACGCTTTACGTGGCTCCGCTGCAACCGGTCCTTATGCAACAGAGTGAAATCATTCCATGGGCATTTCATGCAGATTTAAGTTAATACGTATACCTCTCTCATTCTGCCCTTCCAATGCACAAGGGAGACAACTGAAGTCCGTCTCCCCACCGACGAGGAAAAACGTTTTAACTATTTATAGAGCTGGGGGGGGGGGGGGGGGGGGGGGGGGGGGGGAGTAGAAAAAGTGATAATGGCGATACATCGTAAGGAAAAAACTTCAGTTCTGACTGCAGCTCTTAAAAAGAACATTTACTGTGTCGGTGTTGAACACAACGGGGGATTTCAAATGGAACGAATAAACTGCCGGAATAGCTCAGTTGGTAGAGCGCCGGACTCGTAATCTTGGTGATCCTGGGGTTGCGGGTTCGAACCTCCGCCGGGGCGTTTCTGTACAGGGGGATTTTTCCCTCGGAGTTAACATTGGTTCTGACTCCATTCCCCATTACAGTCCTTCGAATGAGACTATAAACCGAGGTTCCGTGTGTGAACGCACGCATAACATCTTGCACACACGTAAAATCCCATCACCAACTTTCGGAAGAGAAGGCCAGTTTGGCCGTTGGTATGGATGACACGTTACACATAACATGCACCCTGCGTGAGAAATGGAAAGAATGAAGGAAGTAAGGAAAATGAGTGATCGATATTGAACGATATTGACTGGATGACACGGGAAACGACTGAATGAAGCGCCAGCTGGCAGCTCTTCAGTCGGCACTACCCAGGTAGGCAGCCCGTTGTGTAAACGAGTGTTGATTGTAAAGCGCTTAGAGCTTGGTCTCTAGCCGAGAATAGGCGCTATATAAGTATTCATTATTATTATTATTATTTAACTGAATCAGACACGGCATTGTTAAAACTCTCTCTCTCTCTCTCTCTCTCACATCACACACGCGCGCGCGCGCGCACGCGCGCGGGCAGACACTGCATTGTTAACATTCTCTCTCTCTCTCTCACGCAGACACTGTATTATCATCATTCTCTCTCTGTCTCTCTCTCTCACCAGACACTGTATTACATCATTCTCTTCTCTCTTCTCACAGACATGCATTGTAACTTCCTCTCTCTCACGCAGACACTGCATTGTTAACACACACTCTCTCTCTATCTCTCTCTCTCTCCATGGCTGGACTGAGGGGGGAACGTGTTCTGTGGTTTCTAGACGCCCCCTCCCACCTTCCCCATCCCAACCGGCATAAATTTCACCTTTGACACATCCACCCCTCCACTTGAGAACACCCAGATCCCCGAGAGAGAGAGAGAGAGAGAGAGAGAGAGAGAGAGAGAGAGAGAGAGAGAGAGAGAGAGAGTGAGAGACGAGAGAGAGAGGAGAGAGAGAGAGACAGACAGACAGGCAGGCAGACCGACAGAGACAGACACAGGGAGAGAGAGAGAACGAACAAACGAACGAAATTTTATTTATCCAGAGAGAGAGAGGAGAGAGAGAGAGAGAGGAGAGAGAGGTCCCTTTTCGGACTCACCCATCCCTTGATTGAAGCAGATCCAACCCATCTCTCTCTGTGTGTAAATATATACGGATAGACAAACAGACATATAAATGAACATGCGTTGTGTGTGTGTGTGGTGTGTGTGTGTGTGTGTGTGTGGTGTGCGCGCGCGCGTGTGTGCCTGCGTGTGTGTGCGCGTGTGTGTGTGCGTGCGTACGTACGTGCGTGCGTGTGTGTGACAACGCTATTGTCTAAACTCAACCGCAAATTCTGTCAACTTCCTCGCAGTTGACACTCATCCAGATCTCAATCTCAACCCCCTGTTGCAGATCCTCTAAAGGCTTTGTCATTGACACCTGCGGATCTCTCTCCCTCCCCGTCCTTCAGCCGTCAAGATGGTCGTGCTGTCCAGACGTCACGTGGCCAGCCTCATCAACGACCGGCACAGAGCCATGGCCGAGACCCGCTTCAAGCCAGAGAACTTCCACGAGATCCACCGAGTGCTGGGGGTTGATTCGCCCCTGACCTCACCCGCGTGATCACCAAGCAGCGGGCCAATGTGGCCTCCGCCTACCTGAAGCGTCTCCAGCGGGACGTGGAGAAGTCCAAGGGAGGGTTCTACGACCAGCTGCAGGCCATGCCTCTGCAGATTAAGTGAGTTTGGGCGTTACAGACAAAGGGGGGGGGGGGGGGGGGGGGGGGGAAGGGGGGGGGGAATGAATAGCTTCGCGTTCTCTTGTGACAGTTCCATTCCGCATGCTGAAGGCATTTACTACTTCCTGTTGATCTGATCGGCTCTCTGTCTGCAGAGATTGGGAAGGGGGAGGAAGGGAGTGTAGAGGAAGGGCAAAAAAGGACTGAAAACTTATTAATTCATCAATGGTTGAATCAGATCATCAATGCACTTACATGCCAGTTCAAAGTCAATTTGTCAAGCAAGGTGGCGGGGCCAAAGCAAATGTTAGCCAGTCTCTACCAGCAGCACTATTTCTCCATTCCTCCAGGGAGGGCTGGCCTACCTCTTTAGGGGGTCGGAATAGCTCAGTTGGTAAAGCGCCGGACTCGTAATGTTGCGGGCCCGAATTTCCGCAGGGCCGTTTCGGTACAGGGGGATTTTTCCCTCAGAGTAAACATTGGCTCTGACTCCATTTCCAAAATAGTCCTTCGAATGAGACTATAAACCGAGGTTCCGTGTGTGAACGCACGCATATCTTGCACACACGTAAAATCCCATTCACCAACTTTCGGAAGAGAAGGCCTGTTTGGCCGTTGGTATGGATGACACGCTACACACAGCATGCACCCTGCGTGAGAAATTGAAAGAATGAAGGAAATAGGGAAATAGAGTGAACAATATCGAATGGATGACATGGGAAACGACTGAATGAAGCACCCACAGGCAGCTCTTCAGCCGGCACTACCCAGGTAGGCAGCCCGCTGCGTACAGGAGAGCGTGGATTGTCAAGAGCGTAGAACCTTCGGCAAGGCGCTTTATAAAAGCTATATCATTATTATCTATTGTTTTTCCCAGACGCATGACGATCCACACAGAGGACACGCGGAGCTTCCGAAGCTTTCTGATGCCCAAGTACAAACTGCCCACAGTGGCCGAGGATGATGGCCCGTATCCAGGCTACTCCACGGCGTCACCCAAAACCATCAGCCCCAAAAGCGTGTCCCCCGGAACAGGACTGCCCCCTCTCGTGCTGTCCTCTGGATCCAGCTATGTGCCCCACAAGTCCTTCAGCCCCCACACCAACACCCACGTCCATGAGCTGTATAAGCAGGTGAGTCGGTGAATAACTCGTATACTGCTGTCAATGTCAGGATGAATTTTCAAAAAATATGTAAATGACTCGCCGAGCAAAGTGGACTTGACAAAGAAAAGTGACAGCTCATTCATTTTCGTTGTCTTGAGTGTCGTTTATCTTGCCTGAAGAAGACCTAAGGGGTCGAAACGCGTCGTGTTTTGTCTTATGATTCGTTTGTCCTGTTGTTCAGCGGAGTCATTTAAATACTTTTTAGAATTTGTTCAGATTTCCTCCTACCGTCACCTCACATTGCAACTAATGTCAGAATGGTTCATACAGTCATCGTCGGCTTTAGTAGTCATAGAGTAACAACAGTAAAATAGTGGATTGAAAAGAAAGAAAAGAATTGTTTCTGTGTGCGTGAGCGTACGAGTGCATGCAAGCATATGTGTGTGAGATGATGTCTTTGCACATGCAAAGATGCGGAGTCTGTAACCGAGTGCAAAGGGATTGGCAAAGTCCTGGTTTAAATTAACAGCCCCTGTAACCCGCCGATTTGTAAGCAGCGCCGATTTGTAAGCGCTTACAAATCAGCGCACATTGCATGACTTGTAAAACCGCCGATTTGTAAGCAGCGCCGATTTGTAGAGCGCTTACAAATCGGCGGGCTAGACCCCTGCCGATTTGTAAGCGCTGCTTAGAAATCAGCGGGTGCTTTACAAATCGGCGGGTTAAGCCCCCGCCGTTTTGTAAAGCGCGTTAGCAGACTTGTCTTTTTCTCTTCGTTAGAGTGCTCCTCAAAACGACGTGTGTCAGTCCGTCATCTTGATGAGCAAAATAGAAAGTCATCAAAATTGCAGGAATAATCACTGAAAGTGTACTAATAGTTTATCGTTTTTATCCAAAGAAACAGGATATAAAGCGCCCGTCGTTTTGTAAAGCGCTTTACAAAACGGTGGGGGCTTAACCCGCCGATTTGTAAAGCACCCGCTGATTTCTAAGCAGCGCTGACAAATCGGCGGGGGTCTAGCCCGCCGATTTGTAAGCCCTTATAAATCGGCGCTGCTTACAAGTCGGCGGTTTTACAAGTAATGCAATGTGTGCCGATTTGTAAGCCCTTACAAATCGGCGCTGCTTACAAATCGGCGGGTTACAGCCCCATTTATTTTCCATTTGTCTCGATCTCACCGACATGCGCTCCACTGAAAGAAAAGTCATTCTTTCCTTAGAGCGCCAGTGAGACCGAAGCAAATGGAAGGAGGAGGGAGGGGGGGGGGGGTGTTATTAAACGAAGCTTATTCTACTTGACATTAAGCGGACACAGGCATATAATGTCCATTCAGATACGGAAATGTTCCCGTGTTCTGCAGGCGATCAACAACAATGATGATAATAATGACTATAAAAAAAAACATTCAATTACTGCTATGTTTGATGATAATAACTGCAGATTGGTCTTCTGCAAGAGAGAGGCAGTCTGCGTTTGTCTGCAATATCATGTTGTTGAGCTGAGCGGTATTTTGCAAGAACTCAGCAGCCACTTTGAAACAGGGGAGGTGGAGGGGAGAAGGGCTGCACTGGATTTTCGCCAGGACTTCGTGGTTTCATTTCAGAAATAGAAACAGTTACCTAAAATACCATTGCAATTTTTAAAATTCTTCTAGAAGTTTCTTTAATACTAACACATAACATGAGTTGATATTTACATTTGGACAATCTCTCTCTCTCTCTCTTTCTGGGGACATCCCCGGCTTATATGTAACATTTATTTCTTAATCATTTTTCATATTTTTTTTTATTCTCAGCACTGTAAATGCATCAAGCAGATGGTACAGCGTAAACACTTTGGATGCCAGCATTAAATGACTAGGAACTCTGTTGCAGGTGCCCGGGTCGGTCACCCCAGGAAGGGCGCAGGCAGCGTCATCAGCAATGCCCCAGTGTCCAGGGCACGCACAGTGTGGCCGACTCCAAGTCTCGCCGCTCCAGCGTGCAGTGCCCGCCTGTCGCCAAGTCCACGCCCAGGGAAGTCGACCTCAAATCCAAGACATCCGAAGACTCCGAGTCCGAGTCTGGAAGTTCTGTGGAAGACTCCCCTCAGCCCTACTCCACCTTCAAGATGGCCACGGACAACACCCCTCTGCCTCAGATCAAGAAGAAACTGTTCATCAACCTGATGCCTCGCCACGAGCCTCCCCAAAGCCGTGGCGCCCAAAGAGGAGCTGAAGCTTCTGAGATCACCCCCCTCGCCGCATCGTCAGCAGGAAAGGGAGCGGCGGCTCTGGCGACAGGGGGGAATTCCGGCACAGCGCTGTACAAGTTTGTTCTGCCCTCCACCTTGGCCGCTTCCTACAACAGCGTGCCTGTCGAGCGCCCCAAGGCATTCCCCACAGGCAGCAGGAATCGTCTCCCCTTGCCCTCCACTTCATCCAAGCCCCCTGCCAGCACCTCGCTGTTGGCCGTCACTTCTGTGCGACCTCCACACATCCTGCATGCTGCTGCTGAAAGATACGCAATCAGTGCATGGCGTACGTCTGCAGAAGTGAGGCAGTGGCAAAAAGCATCTACACTTGGTCCTTGACACAACGCTGCATGACCTTAAAGCCATCAGCAAGTATCAGTACTAGACCCTGGCATTCTACAGGAAACATTGAGCCACCACAGCCAGAATGGTGAGAATAGGGGTGTGTTAAAAGGATTCCCCACCCCTTTCAAGTTAACGGTTTTTGAGCTGTTTCCCGCCCCCTTCCCCACGTTTGACCGATGGTTTGAGAATACTCAACAATTATTGTAACGTACCATCCCCATACTCCCTAGCTCACGTGTTCCACCCCTAGTCACACACACACACACACACACACACACACACACCTAGCATGAGCTATTCCTAGAACCAAGTAACCCTTTCCAAGTTGTAATAAATAGAATCTCAGACCAGCTTTGCAAGTTACCTCTTCTGGCTTGCATATTTATCAAGTGTTTAGTGGCTGTAGAGCAGGACCCAACAGTCCTTCACGACGAAACTTCAGACACACAAAATTCAGATTTTCATAACCGAACCAATCACAAAACTATGTGGAAACATACAATGACAAGAGAGTTGTTGGTGAAGAATTTGTCACAAATCAGAGACCAAAAACTGTTTTTGGCACTGAACCATTTCATGTGAACTTTTGTATATACAGTTTCTTCGGCTGTAAGTCACCTGCCTGAAGGATGACAGCCGATTTCTAACTGATTTTCATTGTATTATATTCATATTTCTATATTGTATGACTGTCAGCGACCCAGAACAGAAAGCACTCATGTAAGCTTGCAAAATAATGCCAACTGCATGCATACAATGTAACCAATGCACACTTACAATGTCCCACTGTTTGGTCGCTGCAAGGATTGTCTCTGGTTTCTCTCAAAACTAACCAGATAAGTACTGGGTCCCCTCCTCAAGTCAGTGTCTAATTTTCTGTTCACGTTTTGTTTTAGAAAAGTGGTTTAGTGGATGCTTTCGCCCTGGAAGCGACAAAGCTTACAACTATGGTCTATGTATTACACAAGGATTAAAAAAAAATTGATAATCCAGTGATTGGATTATTTTTTTGTCAAGGATCTCTACAGGTCTCTGTCTTTGCTTTGATTATATGCGACAGCCTCTGGTGGTATCCAACTTTTACAATATTATGTGTGTTGAACTAAACATTGCAAATGGTGGTTATAGTCGTGTAGACCTACTTTCAAACAACATTTAAAAACTTTTTCTTGAAAGCATGGCCAGATAATGAGTCAAAATGATTTGCTCGAGTTTTTTGGTCTAGATATGTCGTAAGACATTAATCATATATTTACGCTGAGGCCTTTTTGTGCCAACATCACATCAAAACAGTTACGCAAAATGGCCTGCAATTAAGTACATGTAATTTTCTGTTTCCAATGAAGATCAAAATCAAACTTTCAAAGCAATGAACACCCTCAAAATTAGATATTTAGCCTTAAGTAGTTAAATCTTTGGAAAACAGCAGATGACATTACTCCTCTGCTGCCTTACTGTTACTTCATGAGAATTTTACAGCTAGCCTGATTGCCCTGTTTGAAGTACTCAGTAGCTGCAGAATCAGTGTGTTACACATTTTCAGCACCTACACAGGAGCTGTACTGACGGCCAGTGTGTGAGAAGAGGAAGGTGGAGAGTAATGATAGAAGGGTGAGAAGGTGGCAGGGTAAGGTGGACAGTTTCGCAGGGAGGGGGTGGGCGGGTGCGTTGGCGTGGGGAGGATAGACAGCGGGTAGGAAGCATAGTTAAATATGGGAGTCAAGCTGTCCCCTCCTCCTTTCCCTCTGAAACTGATGGAAGGTGGATGGGTGATGGATGGCAAGCTTGTGAAATTATGTACGTTCATGCCCGTCTTTAATGAGATCCAGCAGTACTTTCTTCACTCCTGCTTCACGTCCTAGCCTCCTCCCTCTCTCCTCCCTTGTTCCTGTGGCCAGTTTTTCAATAGCTGAATGTCTCTGAATAGTCATGCTCGTCATATTCCTCCCTCACTTCCCTGTCCCATCCAGTTAATGAGGTGTTGCTGTCACTCAGTTGTAGTGATGATCCCCACTATCCTCTAAACTGCCCCATCTCCAACTTCTGCGTTCCTGTCACCGAACTCTGGCCCTGACTAGTAGGTTCCCGCTAACCTTTCCCACTTCCTCCCTCTGTTCATCAGTACAGTCTTCAATGGTTGTTCGTGAAGCTATAACGTTGCTGCTGCTGCTATGTTATGTATGGAGGGAAACAAATGGAAAATGGCAGGAGGGGGAAGAGATGGATGTTTTGCTGGGAGGGATGGTCGGAGAGGAAGGGAAAGTTATGGACCATGCAAATCTGGGTCAAATTGCCAGAAACTATGGATTTCCAGAGACTTGTTTTCATCATTGACTTTTTATTTTCTGGTAGCTCGTTTAGTTTAGCAGTTTGTCGAGTAAAACCCACTGTTTGTTGTTGATGTTTTGTTTTTCAGATGTTTTCAAGCACTGAATTTGCTGCATGGTGGATTGGGTTATGACTGATTTGGTTCTCGACTTCATTAATCAGTGACCTACTTTGTAAACAGTTCCCAGTGATCCTTTTCATTCTTATCCTGTAATCAACAGAACATAAATCTGTTTTGCAAAGCTGTGGTCCTTTTGTAAATATTCCTCTGTCCACTTAATGTATCATGTGGTAAGAATTAGAACCAAACATCAACCAACCACCTTTTATCATCTTTAAAGCAGTGATCCTTTTGTACATAGTCCTCTGTCTTTTGGTCAACATATCTTCTCGATCATGAATAAAAGATTATAACTACTTTTGTTTTAGTTTGTTGTTTGTTACTGGCTGTTTACCCTAGCCGACTGATTGCCCCCATCTGTTAAATTGACCAAGCTTTGGTATCTCTCTCAGGTGCCCCAATACATGAATCTTGCAAAGCAATTTCACCACAAACTTTGCCAACAAATTAAAGGTTGTAGTGCTCTAAAATTTTCAAATCAATCAAACAGCTGATAGTACTTATTTCAATTATACTAGACCACTCAAATGCACTGCAGCAGACTGAAATCCATTAGTGATTAAGTACCCCCAGCCCTTCAGTCAGCCTTGATCAAGCATTGGCTACAAGCCAATAGTGGTGTGATCACTGCTCTCCTAAAGCTCCTAAAGGGGTGAGCCATGTCTACTGACAGTTTTCCGACATGGTCGGCAGACGTTAATGTTGGACCGTTGTGACAGGAGAGCAGTTGATTGGTGGACACTCAGGTGGGAGGGTGTGGCGAAGCTTTATTGGTGGACACTCAGGTGGGAGGTGTGGCGAAGCTTATTGGTGGACACTCAGGTGGGAGGGTGTGGCGAAGCTTTATTGGTGGTGACAACTTTCTCAGTGGGAGGGTGTGGCGAAGCTTTACCTCAAGTCAGGGAAAACGAATGCAGAACAGTACAAATAACTGCTTTCATCTCAGTTCTGTCTAGATAACTTGCTGATACTTTTTTGTGTTTACTCTGTGCTGTTCTCACTGCAGAGGGTTCAAGATAGAAACTGAGCTTCTACTCTGGCGTACTGAATACCTTAGGCCCAACAACTCGCACAGATAATGGGTTAACTCTTAAGGGACAAGAAGTCCCAGATAGTTAATGATTATTTTCCTCGTATGTACTAAAAAATGAAAACGTCAAAATCAAGTTGACTGTTTAGTAAACATTAAAATATAATTGAAGAGCGTTTGCAAAAAATGCTGCCCAAAACAACAAACACAAATGAGTCAGCCTTGATGCTGATTTAAGAGAATGTTTAACTGAAAGTCAACTTTAATTATGAACACTGATGTAATCCTGTGTTCACACACCGAAACAGCCGTATGATACACTACTACAATAACTATTCAAATACTTCTAAACAGCAAATGAGAAGCTAAAAAATGACAACAAAACACTCCTTTACTAATGTACACACCACAGTAGTTGACAACAATGCATTTGGTTGAATGTATAAACTGCCTGAACTACCTCTTATGTATGAGCCAATCTTGCTCTGGTCTGAAATTGGATTAACAAGTTCAAAGTCCAACCAGGCTTGACTGCATGCTGCATTTTTCTTCTTTTTTTTGCAAAACAGTTTTTGCACATACACAAAAATTCATACAATTCTCTTTTCATGGCCATCATTAACGCAAACCACACATAAGCCAAATCATTTCAGATGCATCACAGCGTTTCAAACAAACCCACTTTCACATCAGAAATATACATTTTTCAATGTGTTATTTACAAGGCCTTTTCTTGTAGAAACTGCATGTCACATTATGTGCTACAAGAAAGAGTAACAAATCCCTTGACAGAGCACTTTCCAGTTGCTGGAGATGATCAACCATATTTGACGAAATAACTACTGGCCTTTTTCCTCTGAAATTAAACTCAGCATCTCAATAACAGATTCTGTTGCAAAGAGGCATAATTATGTTAAGTCACTTACATGCATGAAACTAAGCACCCAGTATTGGTACAGAAATATCCTGTAGGTTACAGTCATTTTTGTTTTCCTTTAGAACTGGTTGACTAATATGTACAAACGTGATTGAGAAGTGTTATGGAAGATAAGATAATGTTGCTTATAGCCCAGCCGACCGCAAAGGGCCACATCAGGGCTGTAGTGTTATGGAAAGATACTGACTGAAACAATGAGTATGCAAACCAATCTGCTGAGTCAATATTTGTACAAAAACCCACGAGTTGAAACGAGTGTGCAAACCCATCTGCTCCAACAGTGTTTGTGCAAAAACCCATGAGCTGAAACATTGCGAGTGCAAACCCATCTGCTCCAAAAGTGTTTGTGCAAAAACCCATGAGCTGAATCAACTTGAGCATAAACCCACCTAATCACTCACACACTATTCACACAGACCAAAGCACATCAAAGACATGTTTGACACACACGAACACTTTATTCTTCTTCTCATACAATCTGTCATGGCAGTGATAAGATCGCAGATACAGTGAAACCTCTCAACAAAGACCTCCAGAATCATTTAACAAAAAGGGTCTTTACAGGGAAAGAGACTGAACTACAAGGCAAAAATCTAAACAAAAGATAAGAACAGTCCAGGAAAAAAAACAAACAAATATTAACCTTTGAACTACCGATCTGGCCATATGCCTTTTGTCACTAAACTGATGACTCCCATATCAATGTAGACCATACATGGCACGGGGTTTTAAAGAGGATGTGGCAGCTATTTACTCCCCATCCCTTGCCCACTCAACATCAGTGCAGAACTAGTATTCTCTTTTGGGTAGACCTACATTTAAGCCTCGAGTTAAAGCATTGCATTCACTGCTTACCTTCTATCAAACCAGGCCGAGATGTGTTTGAAACTTAACGTGCAAAAACTTCAATGACCAAGATGTGGCATGTCATCTTCAATGTTGGGATTGAAGTTCAGATCTTCACAGTGAAGGTGGGTGACCCTAATGATCAGCCATCAATATCACAAACAGGCAGACACACACATTATCATCCTTAAGAGTACCTGTACAGCACTTCAGACTTGTCTTCGATTAAAGGTCCAGCTCCAAGTGCTGTATAATCCATTCTCTCATTTACAGCTACACAATGGGCTGCCTAACTGTGTAGAGCCGACTGAAAAGCTGCCTGCTGGTGTTACATTCAGCTGTTCCCCACTTCATTCAGTCTGTCAGTCACTCAGTGTTTCATTCAAAGTTTATTCTGTTGGTGCATGCATGTGTATATGTGTCATCCAAACCAACAGCTAAACTGGCCTTCCCTTCCAAAGTTGGTGATGGGATTTTACATATGCGCAAGATGTTATGATGCATTCACACAGAGAACCTCAGTTTATAGTCTCATTCAAAGGACTTATGGGGAAGTGGAGTCAGAACCAATGTTAACGCACAAGGAAAAATTCCCTTGTACTGAAACACTCCAGCAAAGATTCAAACCTGTACATAAGGATCAAAGTCTGGCGCTCCACCAACTAAACTATTCTGGCCCAAACGTACACATTAAACTGATCACCACTACATTTGTACACAAATCTAGACGTGAATTTGATGTGAAGGTTTTATTTTGCATTATATATTTGTTTCATTGCTGTTGTGTATAAACAGACCCCAGTTTCATGGATCATTAATGCTCTAAAATTTAACCTGATAGTTGAGCGTATATGCTTAAAAAAAAAAAATTATAAAAAAATTATTAAAAAAAAAACACAACCGAGGCAGTTCAAAGCTAAGAGATTTTTTCTTGTATGTGGAAAGCCTTATTAAGAACTTTGACCATTTCTGATATAACAAAAAGTGATGTGTACAACAACAAATGATCAGAGTAGCACATCACTCACACTGACTGCCTGAATGAATCAATTGTGCACAGCGCACCTCTCTCTGTACAGTTTTCTTTCTTTCTCTCTCTCTCACACCAACACATTCTTATTTTCTCATCAAAGATGCCGAAGTATTTTCTTGACAGACAGCATGTATTTGAGAGACTTGCCTCTGCACTTTCTGCAATGAAGTGGTGGCATCCAATGAACAGAATACCTGCATGTCAGCTTGATTAGCATTTACCATCCAGTGCAAGACTGATTCAAAATTTAGATAGCAAGTCACAAATTGTTGACGGTTTCACTAATCTCATATACTGTTATTACAATCTGTTGGTAGTTTGGATATTTTTGGGTTTTTTTTTTTGTGGTTGTTTTTGTTTTTGTTTTGTTTAAATGGTGCACTCAACACAAAAACAATCCTAATGCACAGACAGACACAGGACACACACAAAGGCGCAATTTCTCATTATTTTATTTTAAACAGCCAGTACTGGCTTCAACAGAAGAATGTACACTTTCATAAAACACTTTTACCTGCAGAAGAAACCAGGTATAAAGCACCGCAAAGTAACTCCCCACATGAGAACAAGTGGAAAAATGAATATACTTTACTTACAGTGTATCCCTCTCACTGTGGTTTGAACCAAGTCACATTGAGAAAAAAAAAGGAACATAGGTGTACCTATAAACTTCTATAAGTTCTACTGAGGAACACTTCCATTCCACTCTGTTGTTTATGTACTTTGGGAACTTGAAAATTTGCCATTACCATATCAAGTGTATGCCAAAGTTCTTTTGGACAGCACTGCATACTGTCAACAAACTAGAGTCCACTTCTTTCATGTTTCTTGGTTAGCTCCCAGTCCCACAGTTCATGAGATTGTAGCATATGTGGCCATTGATATCCCCATCATTAAGGTGTCTATAGTTGGCCTTTGGGAACGACACTTCAACTCAGCACAAGTATGTGTGTGTACACGTGCCCGCATGTCAGAGTGTCTGTGTGCATGAATGCATGCTTGTTGGTGTGTGTATATGTATGAGAGACCCACCATACTGGCACACAATGGCCTGCTCTTATACAAGGAATAAATGTGATTTAACGAGCAAAGAATTTTGTTTTCAATGATGTATTTACACACACAGAATCTCTGTACAGCCTTCTCCGAAGGAAACTTTAAGATAATTCTCAAAGAGTCTGCCAAAACAAACACAAACAAATTGCAAGACAAGACACGATGCATTTTGACCTCTTAGGTCTTCTTCAGGCAAGATAAACAACATTCAGGACAATGAAAACGAAGAACGAGCAATCACTTATCTTCTCATCTTCGGTGCAAGATGGGCGTTGAATGAAAATAAAAGAGTCGGAGGGGGGACTGGAGACTAAACAGATGTTGATTACCAACAGAAAACCCCCTGACATGGCTGTCTCCAATGGGGAGTGGACCCAGGACTCTTCATTGAAGACAACAACGCTTTATCTGCTGGGCCAGCCAAACAAGCCTTCAGATCTAAAGTCAAGTTGTGTGAGTCACAGGAGTAAAGGAAAGATTTATTTTCTTAACGTCCACTGCTTGATGAAAAGAAACTAAATGTCTGACTCATGAACCCATCGAGAAGTCGGACATTACGATAGTTTCTCTTCCAGCAGAGGGCTCCCAATAGCTCTGACATGCACGATCATCATTCTGGCTTCATTCAGCAAATTTTAAATTCACATTATTCAAACATGACCTCTAAACACATTTTCGTCAATAACAATCATAGACTTTTTCACCAAATTGCAGATCCTGTGAACAATACTTAAAGATATGGACATTCCTGACAAATATGGTACGGAAGTAGCAGCCATGATTGTGTTCGATTCTGTATCTTGGAATAAAGTAACAAAATACATGTAAAATGTAACATATTTGATCTCTTTGTTAGAAAACACACTGTACTTACCTCCAAACACACTTGACAAACATTTGTTTCTCTCCACTTTCAATATGATTAAATATTTCCAATGTCAATGATTCAATTCCACTTATCAGAATTTTCTGCCCAACTGTGCCACACTGTGCAGCTGCAACCAGATCTGGTCCAGTATTGTTCGAAAGTAGAGATCCTATCACTGCACAACACTTCAGTCAGTTGCCCTTGGACCAAACTCAACACAACTTTGTTTCATGACTGAAAGCTGCACTAGTTCAACGAGGACCATTAAGATGTTGCACTAATTTGGCGACAGTTAAGATGAAGAGAATCCCTCTTAGGCAATCAAATTTATTTACATAAGGCACATTGCAGCTGCTGTACTCTCCAGGCATATTGTCATGCATCAACAAAGAGCTGCCTCACTCTGAATCCACGCACCAGTTAAAAACATTTGGTTTACTCTCATTCATATGTGTCAACTCTTTCAAATTCTGAAGAGCCACAGACCACAGGGTAGGCCATGTCCACAAGATACAGTCCTGGGTACTGGCTGCCATGTGAAGTTGCTGGGTCTGCCTCCGGTCTTCAGTCAAATATCCACAGGATGTTCAGCCCTGACAGCCCCAGGTTAATACGCCTGCACCAAACACAACCACACATCACATTTTGACTGCCACAGCCGACTTCACACTGTGTTCCCTGTGAAGATGCTAACTTCAGTATCACAGTATTATTTCCTCTGATCATGTCTGAATAAACAAAAAGAAAGAAATCTGAGCCAGAACTCTTGAGGGCAAAAACCATTCAGACCACTGTCAAAACGGGATAGCGAGGCAGGGTCTTTAGAGTGACTGCTTAGATTTTGAAAGCAAAACATGTTACGGATGAAGAATTTCTATATGGCTTGATTGTTGCACTGCCCAATACTGTTACACCTAAAACAAAATCAACAGCAAATGTTGGCTGTCCCAAGAATAAGCAGTAAAACCCTGCATTACATGATTACCACTATAAATTATCAACCCAGAGCCATCTACTTTTACGATGTCGCATTACACAGAATCCCTCACCTTTGACAGAAAGACAGAGTGGTAAGATGGTGTGAGAAAAAAAAAGACAGACAGACAGAGAGCCTAAGACTGAATGCACACTCATCTGAGTATATGCACATCTGCATTATGCAAACATGCACCACGAGTATATGTGGTGCGTGTATGCATGTGTGTGTGTGTGCATGTGTGAATGCATGCGTGTGTGTGCGCGCGCACGCGTGTGCATGTTCTTGTGTGCGCATGCTCAAATTTACTCGAGGAGAGGATGGAGAAATTTACAAAAGACAACAACAAAAAACGAACATAAAGACAGAGAGAAGCAGACAGACAACAAGACACAGAAATTTTAAAGGCAGGCATGAAAGCCAGAGGAATAGACACCATGGTGACTACTGACCCCAGCATTCCCTGCTCCTTAGTTCTGATATGATAGAAGAACAGCAGTATGGCTTGGAACATGTTGTTACGCCCCTGAAAAACATCAGAACATCAAAAGGGTTTCAATCGTAGCACAATAGAACACTGATTATATCCAACTTTTAACTATCATTCCATGTTATTCTGACTGGATGCCATACTTCACCTACCTATGTAGCCATCCCTCAAGAGTGACCCAACATTCTGTTCCCATATCAGGTATTTGGGAAGCTTTGGGAATTAAGATGCACCATTTGATAACAATGATGTTACTGAAGTGGTTACCTACCATTGAGAAACTGCTTAATTCACTTCTAAAAAAATCAAAAAATATTTTTCTGCTTGAGCCGAGTGCTTTCAAGAGTGGAAGTGATAAGTGACTGTCCAATCAACACAGTTATGGAACATTTAGTAATCCAAGCACAGCTGAATGGATAATGAAGGCACAGAAAGCCCTCTAGGCTATACAACTGAATTTGCACTTGCTTCAAACTTGAATGGCAGTGTACGAGAGGGCTAATCAGTTCCATGGTTACGGATGAATTGCATATTTACGAGAATAAGGTAGTAGGCACAACAGTCAGTTCTAAACATGACCAACACAAATAGACACTGTCAGAGCAAACTACATCGACTACAAGATTCTTGCACAAAACTTGGTGTGGTTTAGAAACGACTTTTGTTTCTTTCAGGAAGGGGGTGAGATGAGGGATGGGTGAGGTGGGGGTCTTTTTTTCTAGAAAAAGAAACAGAGTTTCAAACTTTTATTTGACGCTTTCAGACATACATGTCGTAGGTGCAGAAATATAACACACACAATTAGTTGTTAAAAGGTTGTGACTCAATGGTGGTGTGCCAATGTTTAAATTATGGCATCCTTCCACACACTTTAACATGCTGTAGTTACAACACAGACAGAAAACAGAATATCTTTTGATGCACCCCATCAGCTTCATGGGAAAAACGCACGCCAAAGCTTGACCATTTGAATATACACCATTCTCCGACAATGATGTTTTCAGACAGGTCACAGGTCAGTCTTTCCCCAAACCATATGGGAGAACAAAGTCAATTCTATTTATAAAAGTATTTTGACTCAGAATCAACGAGCCCTTCCTCACAAAAAGAAAAGTTAAAGAAGCCATCGAAATCAAGACTAGACGCCCCAGCCTGAACAGAGATCAAGGTTTTGAACTTCCCCCCATCTACAATCAGATCCTGACAACTATTCACCCCACACAACAGTCGCCCCACCAGATCTCGCTGCCACAACAGCAACAGTGAGCTGAAGAAGACAGGGCGACCATGTCGAAATATTCTCAAAGTAAGTCTTTGATTCTGAGTGTAAATACTTTTATAATGTTGAATCCAGAATCCAGAAACCTATATTCCTATAAAAGTCAATTCTAATTTCGAGAGGTGATAAACTTTGTCAACGTGATTCAATGACTAAGGGAACATTACTTTGAAGGAGTAATCATCTAATTCTTCTAAGTGCATTTATTGATTGACAGTATAAACATACCAAGGCAAGCACTCGTATCTATCGATCTTTTTCTATTTCAGATTTAAAGTGACATTATTAAAACAAAATTGCAGAAATTTAAGAGTAAATTTCTCTGGACAAGTGACTGATGAAACAATCTTAGCCCAATCCCTGATTTTTCGTGTGATTCAAACTAGTTCAAAATAATTTCTGCTATTCATCTTCCTTTTATCAGCTGCCCTAGCTGAAGAGATTGCATTAGAAACGTCCAAGCAGCGTACAGCCCAGAAAAATGTTCATGTTAAAACAAATACCTTCTAAAAGGAATGTTTCTGAGCGACAGATTAAGGCATAAGGCAGGGCCAGTGATGACTCACCTTGGGCAGATTGTAGGTCTGTGTGCCAATGACCACCTGGAAGTGGGGAGGGTTGATGGTGGTCTGATATATCAGCAGGTTGTCTTTACGCTGCATATCTACACACACACACACACACACACACACACACACACACACACACACACACACATTCTGAATATATATTGGACGGATTTGGTGTTCCTTTAAATCAGAAGTTCATTCCCAACAACTTTAATACATTTGTTCATCATAAAAACAAGAATGTCATAACAAACACACAAACATTCATGACTCAATTAATAGCAGTAATGAAACATAGGAATTATACTTACCCTGAGGACATGTAAACTACCAAATTCTATCCTTTGGAAAAAAAAATTCACATGAAAATAAGTCTAAGAAAGGAACTGATAAAACAAGAGTTTCATGAACCATAGTGTCAAATGTATGCACGCCTTTTTGACGGAGTACTCATTTGCAAGGAGTGAAATTGTAAAATTTTCCTCAAACTGCGAAGCAGTTGGTTGAAAGGACGTGCAGGCCCCTGACAGGATATAGGGGCAGCACCCCTCTTAAAGGACTCAGAAACTGCAGACAATGTGATAACTGACAGAGAAACTGAAGGCATTTTGAAGCAAATAAAAGTACGTTTTGGGACTAACATTTTTGTTCTGTGATGCTGGGTAAAACTGAAATTTTAATACAAGTCCATAAAATGAAGGTGAATTTTAAGGGAACTTGAAGAGAGACATCACATGCATCTTAAACACCAGCAAATGACATACAGTCAGTCTATAACAAAAACAGAAAAGGTCTGATTAAACAAATAACTGAGACGGAGGGAGGGGGAAAGAAAGTGGGGGGTGGGGGTGGAGAAAGTGGCTGCTTTTACAGTTTTAGCAACGTACTTCCAGTTGAGCACAAACATGTTTTTCTGCAATTACTCCTCAGCCTGTGTTAAGTCTGACCATGAGTGACTGATAAATGACTGTCTAACACACTTTAGTGGTCCTGGCGCTGCAGAATTGACATGCTGGCCCTGCAAACTATGCAGACTGTACATCTGCTTTTCCTCTCACTTCAAACTTTGGAACAGGTGTGTGAGACAAATAAGAAGTGTGGGAGTCGTTGTCAAATTTAGTGATGGATTCCAGATTCTTCACTATCAAACAAATGACCACTACGGTCAGTCATAAACAGCTGCAACACACAAACAGACACATGCACAGCAAACATCATCCACTACTAGTCTTTCATCAATATTTGGTGTGATTCAGATTTGCCGTATTTGTCTGTTCATTTAACATCAACAACAACAACAAAAAGCGTCCAAGTTTCAAAAGTCTCATACATTCTATTGGCCCTCTTAAAAAGTTTAGTCCAGAAGCTGTTGAAATGTTACATAAAAATGTCTCCATACTTATAAGCTAAATTTGAGCCATAGACAGGTGAAAACTATTTACAATCAACGCTAAATACAAACACTAAATTGCTTTTCAAAATAAGCACAAGCACAATCAATTTGATGAAAATTCCATGATAGAAAAAAATATAGGGAAGCTATTTCCAAAAGCATTTTTACGCCAATAGCAGACAAAACAGTGGCACCTTGACATAAGATACACTACTATAAGATAATTATCTTATCATCATCACTGAGTACTTATGTAGTGCCTGTCCTCGGTTAGAAACCAAGTTCCAAGCGCTTTACGGTCAACGTCCTTGTTTCCACAAAGGACTGCCTACCTGGATTGAGAGCCGACTGAAGAGCTGCTTGCTGGTGCTACATTCAGTCATCTTCTGGGTAGAGAACTATAAAATGCCGCTTCTAACTCACTTTTGCCCTCAACCAGTTTTCGGGCGAAAGTGACCTAGAAGCGGCATTTTATAGTTCTCTGACAAGTAACCAAAAAAATAACGATTATCTACAAACAAACATACTGTGTAGGGTTATCCGTTTTCAATACTAATTTACTAAACTTTTCAGATTTCAGTTTTTGTTTAATAGGGTCGTTTGGCCTAGTTTGCCCTAAGCTTTGCAGGTCAAGTGATCACACTGGGGTCGTTTGGCCTAGTTTGCTGCTGTGCTTTGCAGGTCAAGTGATCACACAGGGTCGTTTGGCCTAGTTTGCTGCTACACCCTGCAGCCCTCTTGCTGCTAAAAAGTACACGACTCATTCACATTAACAGTTAGAGCAACAGTATATATAAACCCAACACATTGAAAGCTTTCACAATTCTATGGTGACCAGTGTAAATGTTGATAAAGTTGTTTTTTATTTAGTAGAATATTTTTAAAGACCAAACAACAACTGTATCTTACATTACTCTTTAGTTACTAGTTTGTTCAATATTTATATTAAATACTTTAGCATATTAAATATAAAAATATAGATTTTAACAATTAATTCTCTCTCAGAGAACTACGATAAAAAACTATTAAAGGGAGACAATTACGGGCCCGCTGAGAGCATTAACAGCCGTCGTGTGCCAGCAAAGCCACTAATTGCCGCTCTGAGGATCGCCTTACCTGTCCGACACTCTGCCGCGTGTTTTGTTAATTTATGGTTAGACTGGTTGTAGACTGTTTGAGGGAACGCAGACACTATTTATTATAGACGACTGTTCGGTAGAAAGAGACATAGTAAAAAAGAAACACTTTGGCAAAACTAGCCTTCAGCGGAGACATGTTGGAATAAGTGTGTGGATTTTATGTCAGAAATATAACTCAGTTTTAAAAGACTTTAGAGAATATATATTCACTGGCACGCGGCGCCGCCCGGCTATGCAATTTTGTGTAATTTGATGCGGGCTGATTTGCGTTGGCTGGGCGCCCTAGCTCTGCAATTTTGTGATAAGCTGATAATGAAGGGCTCACACAAAGGAAAGCATGTAAGGAAAAAGAATGTAACAATGGATTGTGTTTTTTATTTTACGTTTCATCAAGTCGCCATAGGTTCTTATTCAAGTCGCTATCAAGTTGTTCTAAGTTCTTAATCAAGTAACCTCTAAGTTCTTAATCAAGTCACCCCAAGTTCTTAATTAAGTTCTTACTTAAGTCACCTCAAGTTCTTAATCAAGTTCTTGATCAAGTCACCTTAAGTTCTTACTTAAGTCACCTCAAGATTGTAATTAAGTCATCCTCTAAGTACAACTAAGTTCTTATTCAAGTTATCTTATAATTATCAGAAAAAAACAATACAATCTATGTTTTTGCCCTAAATAGTAGATGTCTAATATAGTACACACACGCCTCAAAAAACGCGTCATCGCTGAGAATATTTTGCTCGGCGTTCTTTGCGCGAGATTGGTCAGCATAGATCTTAATGAAGTTCTTACATCCTAAGCAACCGCATTGATTACAATTCTGGTCTATGGAAATGTCTTTTATAGACTCCATGTCTTTATTTATTGACTCCATCATTTTAAACAAATAATAATCCATCATATCTATTTTTTTCAAAAAAATTTAAAATTAAGTTCTTAAAATATTATTACATTTCAAATGGATCAAAACGATCTTTTGTTGTTGGTGGTTCTGGCATGCTTTTGTCTTCTGTATTTAGTGGTTCAGATTCTTTTGACTGCTTTGGTTCTTGTTGCCATTGTTTATATATTTTATAACAGTAATAACCGCCCCCAGCAGCAGCAAGGGCGCCAAAAATGACAACAGTTTTAAGTTCAATGTTCCATGAAGACTTTGGCGCTGTAGGTCTTGAATCACATGGAGTTTTTATAGCTGGCATTGAATCAACTTGTTCTGGCGTTGGCGGTGTTATGTTTTCATGATGAGTTATATTCTGTGATTGTAATTTTAATTTTTGTTGTTTGTTCCACTCTGCTACTCTTTTTCCTGCTTCAACACGTCCAGGATGCTTCTCGCTGGTCACTTTCTTCACTGGATTCAATGTTTTCTGATTCTGCTGATTTTCTGGCTCGGTCATTTTGAAGGGAAATAAAATCTATATGATTAAAAGTAATTAATCCCATGATTATCGGCGACAATAATGTTCCAAATCTGTAATATAGATCACATCCTAGAGACTCTAATGACTTTGTTAAAACTGGATCCTGCGTTAAATCATACATAAAGTCTTGTTCAGAATCAATGGGAGCAAATCTACTGACTAGTTTAGTGTACAAACTAAGAACCGTTTGCCCAACACTTTTTACCATTCTCGATCCTAGTTGCGCTTCATACCTGTTATGATACTTTACAATGTCTTGTGGCGACATCTGTTGAATTTGTTCTATGCTGAATTCAGTTCCGAGGAACTGTTTTGTTTTCCCACATGCTGCCAAAGAATACAGCCTCTCCTTTTTGGGCATAATAGCTTGGTCATCAACTTCTTCATTTGTAAGTCCAAGACGGTTTAGGCCGCTCTGTAGCTCTAGCAGATCATCGGTGTTCATGTTTTTATTAATTATAATTATTTTATTTTTTAAAAATGAGCACCGAAAAAAACTGTCGCCAACCTTGTATACCATTCTGCTGTTATTGGAGGTCTAAGTGTAGGATACACGATGCTTGGTAAAAGCTTGTTAAAAATAAAACCGGCAGATCTTGGCAAACTAGACTTTGAAGACTTAGCAAAGCTGATTGCTATTATAACAGCTTCGTTCGCTACGAAAGATTTTCTAGTTAAGCAAGACATAATTCCAGAGAATATAAATATGTAAAATTGAAAAAATACATTTATAAAAATGGCTTCACTCGTAATGATGATTGGTGGCGCTGTGGTTAATGCGCTTGCTTTTAGCGGAAGTAATTACGCATTTAGTAAACTGCGGGATGACGGCGAGAGAAAAAGACATAACAAAGCTGTGGAGCAACTAGCCACAGCACAAGATCGCTATGAAAAGCAGAGAATTGAGCAGTTAGATTTTATTAATAACAAACTGAAAAAACAGGGGCATGCAGCTTACACATTTAAAGATGTTGATCAAGCAATAAAAGAATATTATCTTGTAACAGGCAAACCAATCGAGACATTGCCCCCACCAAAATTCAGCGACTTTTATCATCCATCAGAAAAACAAAAGATGCAAGAAATCGTGTTTATTGTCTTTGGTATGACTATCGTGTATTTTGTTGCGCATAATATTGGCTGAATAAAAAATGAACAAAATCTATTATTCGCCAGAAGGATATTGGAAGGGAATAACGGCAATTAAAAAGCTAAGCCAAGCAGCGGGAGTCAGTGAACAAACAGCAAAAGAATGGTTATCTAAACAAGCGATTTGGCAAATTTATTTACCTGCGCCTAGACGAATACAGAGACCACACTTTGTGAATACAATACCGAACGACACCCATCAAATGGATCTTCTATATTTACCCCATGACACGATTAGACGAAAAAGATTTAAGTACGCACTTACAGTCATTGACATAGCTTCAAGATACAAAGATGCGGAACCATTAACACAAAAGAGTGCTTCTGCCGTTGCTGTTGCCATACAACTGATATACCAACGAGGCCCGCTAACTTATCCTCGCATGATTCAAGTCGATGATGGAAAAGAATTTAAAGGTCGAGTGAATCAATTATTGTTAAAACATAGAGTTACCATTAAAAGAGGCATTCCAGGAGTTCACAGATCACAGGCTTTAGTTGAAAACTTTAACAAACAGTTAGCTGAAAGACTTTTCTCCTACCAGTATCACAGAGAGCTTATTGACAATTCTCGCAACACAGAATGGGTTAGAAGACTGCCCTCAGTTTTGCGCGCAATGAATAATGAAGAATTTAAAGGGTTAAAACCAGTACAAGCAATCAAAAAACAAACAATAAATGCTGTTGAAGACTCCAGTACACCCAGCAAACTATTACCATTTGGCTTGAAAGTAAGGTACCTTTATTTACCGGGGGAAGCAGAAGGGGACACTCGCATCAGGGCAACTGATCCAGTTTGGAGTGTTGATCCATACGAAATAAAAAGAATTGTAAAGATGAATCCGCCCGTGTATTATTTACGAGAAACTGACACAACAAAACAACCAGCTCCTCAAAGATCTTTCGTGAAAGAAGAACTGCAGATAATTCCACCAGACACAGTTCCGCTTTAATTAATTTACATAAATATACTTGAGTCTAAAATGGAGGCTCAGAAGGAAGCGCAGAATGATACAAGAATGATAAATGAAAAGACCTCGGAATGGACAGAAGAATTACTTGATTTGAGTTCTGCTATTAGTGCAACATTTGCGAGGATTCATCAGCACATGGCAATGCATCCAGATCACCTACAACCCAAAATCCCAAATTTTGATTATCAAACATGGGAGAAAGAATATCTTGAAATAATAAAAAAAGTCCGGGCACATCAAGCAAACGTGAGAAAAAATTTGTCTGAATTGGAGGATGATATGATTGATCTTATAGATAAAGTTAAGGAAAAATATGAACCCGAAGAATGTATATAATTATGCCGTTCTCCAATGGCCAATTGCATATGAAAACTCTGGATTAACAAACACACGTTTTGTGTTTGTTCTATCTAATGACTTCTTTGTTACAACAGTTGTGTTGATCTCATGTAGATTAGATCGCAGTTTTACGTTGTCATGATGAAAAGTATGTTTATTGAACAATGCTTCTTTGTAGTTGTCATGCGATATGCTCGACTGCACAACACTGCGAGATATTCCTTTTGCTTTCTTAATGGTTTTCTCCTGGCTCGAAATACTGTACATTTTCGACCTTAAACCAACAAACTCCTTGATCACCTTTCCAGATAATTCATCCTTCATCTTTCCTAAAACCTTCTTGTTAGTAATTGAATGCAAAGGCGAATCTTTAGGATAATCAGATGTGTCGTACCATCCTGCATGCCCTTTAGCTACTTCTAATTCCATGTCTTTATAGATGTCTTCAGTAGGAATATCTATAACAAAACTATCTGTATCTGTGTAAAGCACTCTGGACTCAGGATACGAGGGCTTAAAGTAGTCATAAAGAAATTCTAACATCAAAAGCTTTGATAATTCTAAAACAGTAAACCCGATAATACAGGTTTGTCCAATTTGACTTTCTTTTTTTTCATCATTATGCCAAAAAGCTGATCATGAAACCTTCTAAAGACCTGATAATTTGGTTTTGAAGTCAGCTTAATTGCCTCGTTCTCTCTAGTGACCAATCTGACGTCTTTGCGCTTGTGAGGATTCTCCATAGTCTTTCCAAAACAGCTGTTGTTCATCAGCTTGAAAAAGTCTTTTTCTGAAGCATCTGTGGATTTAGTTCTGAGATCAGTGTTCTTCATGATGTATGGTTTCATGAACTGTTCTTGATCAAAAGCAATTATACGATGAACAGCTGTCAACTTCAAACCGTGCCTTAAATAAAATTGTAGAAGTCTGTAATGACATACATAATTTTTTTTGCCTCGAAGATTGGGCACAAGTTTAGGCGGTTCTGTTTTTGCCATCTTTAGACTTTCTGCTGCTAACGGATTAGTCATTATGCAGGTCATGGAGTTCCTGAGGATATTCTAAGTCAACTTCTAGAATGTATCCACGTTGTTGACCCGGCATTAAATGCTCAACCACTTTAATGCCCTTTGAATATTTTTCGGATCGCCGCTGTGTACATTTTAAAGTTGCGTAATGGAAGCGATTGCGCCATAGCCCAACCATACAGATTGTTTGCGTCTAAATACATGAGATAGTTAGACCTTTTACTCGGATCATAGTTGTCTAAGTATTTGTTGTTTGCTTTACAGTAATGGTGCGACGCCATACTAATTCCTCCGCGCAATCCGTTTCAATCATCTGAATCATTGGTAGGTCAGACAATAAATCAATCTGTACTCCAGTAAACTTTAAGAAAGCATCCCAACTCATCCGGGCGCAGAAATTGTAATGCGCAGGATCCAAACTGTAATGTTTCATGCAGGTCTTTCTGTAATTTTCAAGACGTCCGCCAACAAACATGTATCAGCCATCAAGTATGAATCATGATTAGTCTCCCATCGTTTTACACTCTAACTTTTTGCACGCATCTTGAGCATGTTGGTAATCTGAGTCACTAATGCCCTTTCCTCTAAGACTAGAAAAGAACGCTTCTTAGGAGGAAGTGTGTCTTCATCAAACTTTGCAACTGTTCATGTACTCATAAGGGTAAACGCCCTTTCTAACGAGGAGTTGGGTCAAAATATTCTTCCGCTATTGGGCAGGACTTTAAGGACATAGCCAGCGACTCTAATGAACCCATCATGTGCTGCATAGAGTCATAAAAAGACATGTTATTTAAAGTGAAACACATGTACTTTTCCGATGACTGTGCAATGCATGACACCTAAAGGCATTGTTTACTGCTTGCATTATAAGGTGAGAGTCGTAACCTCGCAAGTTATGAAAGAATACAGGCAGCTTCCATGTCTTTGGTTCAAAACTTAGTTGAAGATTGCATTTACTGTGCGCTGCTCCTCTGAACTTCCCACTAATGTGATCATGGTCTCTTACTGTTGGATTTGTTGCTTCTTCACTGAGTTCTAAACCACAAATCCAACAATGTGTGGCTGAGTCATACTGTTCTTGGTCTTCAGGCGTCATTATGATTTCAGATAAATTCAGATTATTAGAACAGTCATTACGCACTTTTTGCATGCGCTGTAAAAATCTTCTAGCCGCATTTGGCCCTCTGTATAATTTGGTGCTGAATGGGCGCCATCCGACCTGACAACAATGAAAGCAAATGAACAAATCTGATGATTACTCACAAAGGCTGTTTTTGGAAGTTTCTGTGGGGTTGGCCCCTCATAAGGAACAATGAGTGATTCGAAGTCTGCGTAAACAACATATGGGGAATTTTGCATCCGTTTCCAGTTCTTAAAAGTAACTTTACTGCCTTCTGGGGGCGTAATTAGTTCCGTATTACACTCAACTGGGCTACTACAATGTTTCTTATGTTCGCTTGCGGCTTGAACAGATGGAATTCTTGTTAAACATTTTCTGCAGAATTCTTGTTTATGGTAATGCTTTGAAGTATGCCTCAATAATCTACTCATTGTGCGCATCAATATGTAATGTGGTAGCCCCGCTGGTTGAAAACATAAAGTAGTAAGTCCACATGATTTTTGTCTGGCTCGCAATCGTTGGACTGTTCTTGGACATCTGATGGGCTGTAGATTTGTTTCCTCATCCCATGTGTAGATATTGACAGTTATTGGGTTGTTTTGTTCTTCAAACTGATCAATTTTGTCCACGCTAACAGGAAAGGATATTCGCTAAAGTTAAGATCATTGCTGTAAGGTTCATAGTTAGACACTCTCTCTGCGTTTTTGCGGGCGTAATGCAGCCTTGCGAGAACACACCACATGAAACATTTGTTGTCTGTATTCTTTATGTTTAAAACTGCTCTTTTTGCAACTAATGCTGGAGGTAGGGGGAATGTAAGCCTTGCCTACGATCGGCTCATACTTAGCCTGTTTTAATCTGATCTCTAAGACTTCGCCCTCTGACCAGCCAGAGCCTCTCATTTTGGCTTCTTCAGCGGCCACATCAAACTGTGTAAGCAGTTCATCTGCCTAGCCGGGTGTTAAGTCATTATGAGAAAGAATAGTCTGTTGTTTAGTCGAGGACCCAGACTTCAGATTTTCTTCATTTTATTGTTACATAGTCGATTAAAACAGCTAACATTACTTTAACTGGGGGTCTATTGTTAGTTTACCTGGAACTTGAGAAATAGCATGAGCAACACTTGCCTGTACGTTTGCTGGATTAATGACTTCTAAATCAATATCATTCAGTGCTCTTGTTAAATCTTCTTGCATTGCTTCAAACAATTCGTCTGGACCTTAAATATATCTTATCCATGCTGAGTTTCTTTTCTAACTCAAAATATTTATTTAAATCAAAAAAATAATTAATCAATATCGATGGTCTTTTTGTGCTTAGACTCATAAACTAAAGTATAAAACACCCTTTGGCGTTGTTAATGTGAGGTGTTTAGAGCAGAGTTTAATGTTTCGTTTACTTTTTTTAAACATTCCTTTTTTATCTGTTCGGGGTCTGGCTGTTGAGAAAAACTTGTCCTTGCCTTTCTTTGAAGATCAAAACTTTTGTCTTTTGTAGTCATTAAAATCAGCCGGGTAAACGACTAAATTCTTCACCCGTGATGTTTGAGTCAGCTAGTGCTTTATTTTATTATCAGATTAAAGGAACTAAGTTTAGCTGTTATTAGTTGAACCATGACTGTGTGCTTTTGGAGTTTATTTTTTTATTTTTTTGCTAGCAGCACCTACAGCTAATGAAACAGGCCGAGAGCTAAAGACAAACCACCTAGGGGTAAAGCTGCGGGTGCGCCTATGCCGTTGCTAAGAGACCTACACTCGTTCCTGCTGATGCAGCGCTTATAGTCGATGCTCCAGTATTAACATAGGTAACAGCATTAAAGGCAGCAGAATTACCTTCGTTTGGCTTTGCTGTATTTTGAAAGGTCCTGCTCTAGTTTTTGTTGCATTTGTGTAATGTTTGTTAATCTGAAGGTTTTTACTTCAGGGTGTTTACAGCAGCAGAGACGACCTTAGAGTCGATGTTGCCTTCTATAGCAGCAGAGTTGCCTGCTATCTCTTCTTTAGGTACTTTTGGATAATGCTGTGTAGGCATGCTTTTTTTAAAAATAAAAATAATTTAGTATTTTATTTCTTTTAATTCGTTATCTTCAATGTTCAGCTGCGCATCATATAATAAAAACAAATACACGTTAAGTGGTTTGTCGGCCTCTTTTTCTTTATCAATTTGAATGTTTATTATGTCTCTAACCTCTCTCCCACTTCTATACAGCTGATTATCCTCTGTCGACCTTAGGTCAATCCATAAACCGTATTTTGTTGTTAAATAATGATCAAGCCTAACGCTGTGAAGATGTAGATCTTTAGACACAAGGTCAAGGGTTTTGAATTTCTACACCTCCCGCCTCCAAACAGTTTTCTTATTTCATCAAAATGATGATAAGGTTTTAAGCCCGCTAGCGTAGATTTGGTTAGGAATACCTCAATTGTACATTGCACTTTCGTTATTTTGGATTAACAAAATTTTCAGTTTGTCTTTTGAATGGTTCTTCATCTTCGCACAGCAATAAAATACCTTTAAGTGAATGTGGTGGGCCACTAAAACTAAAATTCCATAAAAGTGTCTGCCCTGCTTTTGGGATATGTTGAATGATGATGCACTCTTTCGTAATATATTTCTAATCTTGACTTATATTGTTGCTCAATCAGCCTTGCTAAATTAGAGTGGCTAAAAAACGTCAAACTCTAACGAGATGTCAGAAATGCTGTACTTTGCTTCGGTGTCTGATGATCTGATAACGCATTTGTATTCATTAAAAGTTAGTTCATATGAATCTGTCTTTTAACGCTCCTTGAAAGTATGGGGCATGCGCTTTTAACAACTCAAAATCTAAGGGTATGGAAAAGCGATTACCATACGCATAACTTACAGCTAAAGCCTTTTTGCTGCTTTTAGCATCTGCAGGGACTGCGGCGTCTATTCTAAGTTTTAGTGCTTCTTCATTTTCGATTCCTTGAAATGCAAGATCATCCCTTTCATTCGCGGTTAGCCATAGATCAGAATAGGTTAAAAATATGTCTGCATTTTTGTAAAGAAAATACTTCTTTCCCCTCAAGTTTTATAGAAATTTTCTTAACGATTGCCCGCCCCAGATTTTGGACAACTGTCCTGTTTGGGTCTGTTTCTGATTTGAGTTCTATTTTGAAAGTAAGTCGCGCAGAGCCTGGCACAATCACATCATCCGCTCTAGGTCTGGAAATCTAACAGTAAAAAATTTGATCCCCATCAATAGTAGATGGATTATTTGGAACAGTAATATTCCGTTTATTTCCCTCTACGCCCCCGGGGGTCTTTCAGTTTTCTATACGGGTCGAGAATCGAGCCATATGCTTGTGACATTTTATAAAAACAAATAAAAAGTTAATTATTTTAAAACATGGCGGGAATTAACTATGAAGATTTAGCTGTTTTGGATGCTGGAGACGACATGAGTGAAAGGCTCCCTTTTATACAGCATCGCTCAACGCTCTCATTGCAGCGTGAATTAACAGAAAGTACGGCTGGGGCATTTTATAAAAGTTTAGGCATAGAACCTCCCAATTTATAGACCCTGATTTTGAGTAAAAGGTGGCCATTTGTTTGTGAAAAGCGGCCCCGACCGAGAAACAACTTGTTCAGCTTACGCATAAACAAGACCATCAAGGTTTGTAGGCATGAATACAATAAACAAAGGCTCAGTGCGGAAAGATCGAAATCGCCTTGGCATTGTTAAACCAAAACCAGATAGGGAAGCAGCTGCTAAACTTCAAAACGCACTGCAACAAGAACTCCAACAGGTAACCAAATGCAAAACATAGAACTTCAAGATTTAATTCCAACAGCAGGCAAAATAACAAATGTAATAGAAGAAGCAGAAAACAGTCTTTCAGAAGAAACAGCATTAAAAACAATTAATGATTCCCCAATACCCCCGCAAGAATTAGAGGCCACTAATAATTAGAGGCGAATTAACAGACAATTTAGCAAGATGGGTGAAATAGATAAGGAGATAAAAAGAGAAAAAGAAAAACTCGTTGAGGCCGATGACGCCAATTGGCCTGGTGTTAAAGAAAGAATAACCCAAAGACTAAAAGATCTTGAAAAAGAAAGATCAGCAAGACTAAAAGCGGGGGTCTACTAACCGAGACCAATTACGAACTCAAGTGATCAGAATAAGAGAAACTATCCAAAGAATTTTATATGAAGACACAACGCTAGCAGAAAGAATAAAAACACTGTTTAGAGAGCAAGGAGTCACATTAGCAAGCGTTATAACGGCTTAGGATTTGCAATAAGTACACTGGTGATGGCTATTACGGGCGGTGGTGGAGGGCAAAGTTCAGTGCCTCCACCGCCATCGCCTCCATCGCGCCTGATAAATTTATGGGTAAAAAAAACAACTTGATCATCTTGCGAGTTTATTAAAAAATTAGCTGGTAAAGCCATAGACTCTTTGCCAGGTATATTAGGGAGTGTTGTTAGCTGGCTTTTGTCTACTGCAAGCAAGTAGTTGGCTTTATGGCTGAGCACTTATGGGCATTAGTTCTCTTAATAGTTGGGTTAATATTTAGTAAAATAAAGGCCGAGTAATCCTAGGCCAGTTAATCCAATAACAGGCTGTCTTTTCATATTCATGGTCATTATTTTTAACTTCAACGGTCTTTGGACTTTGGACCTCAGGGATTGGTTGACTTAATCTTGGGGGGTCATCTTGTTTTTTTTATTGTTTGTAATATTACTGGCTCAGAATTTATGTCGTTTTTTCCAACCTTCTGTTCATTGCCTGCCACAAGGATTTCATTGTTGTAGTTTATTATTGTTCCTACCTGGAGTCTAAGGTCAGAAGGTAGCATGTATAAACCAGTGCCAACAGCAAAGTCTACTTTCGATCTTGCGTATTGTAAAACATTTTGGTACCTTTTAATTTCTTGAAGGCAAATCATTTGTAGAATTAATGGCGTCCTCTAAATTTGCTAAGTATTGTTTTTGTGCATCAAAGCCAGTAGAAGGATTAGTTATGCTCGACCTTGTCTGTGCTTGCGAACCCAGCAAACACCAAACGTAAGTACGAATAGAGTCGTTTATTCGTTCTATTCCCGCTCTAGTTAGGCCCTTAGAAGTGTCTAAGATAAATGTTGTCCATGCTGTTTTATGCTCTTGCTCTATGGACCCAAGGTGAACAGTTGTGTCTGAAGAGAAAGATGTATAAGGTGGATTCCAGTCATAGTTATACTTTCTGTGCACGCCCCAAAAATAAAGGGTGCCTAAGCCTGATTGCGGTCCAACTTTTGTCTAAAGTCTGTCTTAACATTAATATTGAATTCGTTACAAATCCTTTCAAAGCCTTCATGTCTATTCTGTTGCTGAATGGAATTAAACGTTTTGTCATTTGGTAATGGTGCTTGCAGTTCAGTCAAAATACGTCTGAAGGTGTAATAAAAATGAAATCTGTACACTGACCTCACCAAAGGATCGGGATGATTTAAGTGATCAGATACGATACTCCACACCCAGTTGTTGCACAAAACACAGCAAAGTTAACTGGTTCTGATAAAACTGCATCGGATGACTAAACCACACTTTTGGGATGTAGTCTTTTTTAATAGGGGGGTTAAGATATCTGTTTAATGGCGTACTCACCTTTACTTGAAAGGTGCCAGACTGAGTCACAGAAATGTCAAGGGTGTCAGTTGCTATATTTTTAAGATTGTAGTGCGGCCCAACAGAATATTTTGCATCAGTATATTAAACGCACTCATTTTTATTTCGTTTAAAAAATGTTTGTAACAATAACAACTCAAGACCGTCCTTCGTTTTTAGAACATGCTATTAACAACAATTGCGGAGCAGAATGGTTGCGCTTCATGAAATATTTTACAAAGTCGTATGGTTTTAATATAAGTGAATCAAAGAAGAATAATAAGATTCAAAAATATGACATAAGAGGAAACTTAGTTAGCCAGTTAACCATACCTGACGGTTATTACGGGTTTTTGCTCACTAAAAGAAGAAATGAGTAACTTTAACATTATCTCAAACTTAACAATGCAAATTTGACAACAATGTTAGCATTCAAACCCGAAAAAGAAGAAGTAGGTTACTATTTTGGTGAAGAGCTAGCTAAAATGTTTAGGCTTGCAACTAACAATCGGGACTTTCATAGTTTTAGAGTTACACCAGACGAAACTACTTATGAGGGAGAAAATCCCCTCGATCTTGCATTACATTCATTACTCTATGTTCATTTGGATGAGTTGGCACGATGAAAACTTATATGATGGAAGCCCTCAACTGTTTTAAGAGCTCTTCCATCAGGGAAAGCTGCATATTGCGATTATGAAATTATACAATTCCCTAATTTACAGTTTAAAAGATTAGTTTGTGGGAGGGTCGGATCATTTAATATAAAAAATTGCAGACAAAACAGGGAAAGTCGTAAAATGTGATAACCTGCACATTGTTTTGGAAATAAAATAATAAGTTGTACTAAAAAATGTCGCGGGGGCCAGAAGAACCGGGAGTTACATTAGCGCCTGTAAGGTGTATAACCTTAGAATTAAAAGACCTTGCAGACGTTGTAGACTTTGAACAGAATGGTGAGATAGGCGCTTTGTATGGTTTGAGTACACTAAAGATGGTGATTATAAACGCAAAGAGGTTGGCGACAGCAAAAAGTTTCCTAAACTAGAACAGCTGCGCAATCTAGAAGCAAATAATGTTGGCCAGTATGAATATAAAATAGTTCGAAAACCTGACCTCAAATGGCACTTGGAACCATATTTAGAATGGGACATAAAATTTGAATTCATAAGCCCATTTACATTTTTTAGCCGTCAAAAAAGTTTTAGAAAAGCATTCAACTCTGGCCCTTTACATGTAAGTCTTATGCCGGACGACAATAGTCGGAAAGAGATTGAAATAAAGCCGTATGGGAATAAACAGTACATCCTCCACAGAAGAGAACGGTTTTAAAGGATGCTTCTACAAAATTACAGTTCATTCCGCAAATGAAATTAGGAGATGCGTTCACAATGATATTTGAAATTTTTGTCTTAAAAGATAAGGGGAGGGATGGGGTTGTGGGCGTTAGTGACGTCCTTCTAAAAGGAATTCTAATTAGCTGGCAAAACTTAGACGTTGAAAAACTTAAAGTTACCGTCATCATTCTTCACAATGGCGAGGATATTAAGGTCATAACAACAAGCAACAAAATCAATATTAGTCTAAATAGAAACAATCTTACAGAACTGAATTGGATTAATCTTACGCATTTAGATCTTATAGGATTTTATTATACTGAACAAGTTTTGACAGAGAGCATGATAAAAACAATAACTGGATTAGATTAAATTCTGTTATAAAACTATGGAGCAGTTAAACTTTATGACAAAAACCCCTCATTGTTCATTAATTTGTGGACAAACTGGTTGTGGGAAAACAATATTTGTCCTCGACCTATTACAAACAGTTTATCGTTATAATTTTGCTCATATTGTGATTTTCTGCACAACACTTAAATGGAACAAAGCATATCATGATAGAAGGTTTATATGGACGGATGATGCCATATTTTTAGTTGATCCCAGCAATAAATTGAGTGAGTGTTTAGAAGCCTTTTTTAGATTGTTTGAGGGAACGCAGACACTATTTATTATAGATGACTGCTCGGCAGAAAGAGACATAGTTAAAAAAAGAAACGCTTTGTCGAAACTAGCTTTCAGTGGAAGACATGCTGGGATAAGTGTGTGGATTTTATGTCAGAAATATAACTCGGTTTTAAAAGACTTTAGAGAGCAGTTAAAGACTGTAGTTTTATTCCACATGAAAGACAGAGACGCATTTGATGAATGTTTGCGCGAAAATAATGTTATTAAAAACAAACAAGAAAAACAAAGGATTGAAGCAAAACTACAATCTGAAAAGTTTAGAAAATTAGTATTGAAAACGGATAACCCTACACAGTATGTTTGTAGATAATCGTTATTTTTTTGGTTACTTGTCAGAGAACTATAAAATGCCGCTTCTAGGTCACTTTCGCCCGAAAACTGGTTGAGGGCAAAAGTGAGTTAGAAGCGGCATTTTATAGTTCTCTTGGGTCATTCAGGCTGTCGACACTCAGTTTTTGATTCATATCTTAATTCTTTCGGTGCATGCAACATGTCACCAACATCAATGGTCAAGCTGGCCTTCTCTTCCAAAAGTTGATGGGATGGGATTTCACATGTGTGCAGGATGTCATGATACTTAAAAGGCCTCCACAGACTGGGAACAGGAACAACCTACTACCTGACTTCAACCTGCAGATGCTCACCTGGTTTGTCGGGTGTCTTGACGAAGTGCTGGGCGGTGAACACTTTGCCATCCATGTAGTGCGGCTGAGCCGGCAGTCGGGAATCCAGGTACGTGCACAACAGCTGCATCACTAACTGTGGAACAAAATTTAAATTACCAGTGTAAACAGGTCTCATGTCTTCAACTCAGATGAGGACACCTGTAGGAGCATCATCAGGTGAATCCAATGATAACAAATGGAATCAGCATCTACCAGGTTACCAAATGTTATTTTTATCTTTTCCGTACCTTCAATGAGCAATTCATATTTTTTCACTTCCCCGAAGATGGAGTATGGCTGCCTTAATGGCGGGATAAAAAAGGGTCATACACACAAAACTCCACTGCCTGGCTATACAGGGAGTGTCCGCAGGAGTATCAGCCTGCATACGCAGAAAGAAAGAAAGAAAATATTTTTTCAGACACTTACTAGACTTTTTCTAATTCTTTCATGCATGCCAAAGACCTCTTTCTGGAAAAAGAAAAAAAAAATCAGGGGAAGATAACGCTTGTCTTTCCATTGCAAACAGAGTTACCTGTTCTCAGTTCACTGGTCAAGATCATTACGCAATTTATGCATGCATCATTTGGTAAACAATCATCACATCAAAGCCAAGAGATGCAGATCTGAATCAACTGATGATAATTAGTCAAACTGTATGTATAACACAGTGTCTTCATAACAGGGGAATTGTTTCACAACCATGTTTTGGCCTTTTTTCCCTCTGACTGACCTGTCACACTGGTTGATTGGGCAAAACACACCTGTTCCAAAAAATGAAAGTCAGGGAAACTTAACCCATGTCTTGCCATTGTAAACAGAGTTACCTTTTCTCAGTTTATCGGCCATGCAAAACAGATCTAGAGAGTCAAACATTTGATTTGAAGTGCGTGCCGGAATAATGATCTGGATATCGATCGTCAGCATTACAGGCGCACTGTTCACACGCATGTTTTAGCGTTTCCTCTCTGACTGAACTCTTCAGCTGATTAATGGGACTTAACTGCTTTGGGCATGCCCACCAATCCCATTCATCCTGAGAAAATGGTGGGGTCCCCCTCACTGAACATGATCGCTAACAGAGATTAAGCTTACTTCCTTTCCAGATTACCGAACATCTTTTATAAAACTTAGTTGACAATTAATAGACTTTCTAGCTTCTGTACAGAGCGGAAATCAAGACTGTCCAATCAAAAAACTGCACAACATAATCTCACCGAGGCATCTGTGATGAGGTGTTCTGCCCATGGTTTACCATAGTTGCCTCCCTTGTTCCAAGTGAAATCGCTCATACTGCCTGTGCTCAGATCTGCAGAACAAACGTTAATTTGTCTGAGACTCCGTTGTTCAAAATAGCTGAGATAATGGAAGTCTCTAATCCAGCTATCCACCAAATCCTGCCCTTCCTTTTCCTAAAAAGAGGCCTGCATCAATCACAGAAGTAAAACGGACCCGTTGATCTTATTGATGCTACATAACTGACTTATTTTCACTTAGATCACTTGCAGATCTCTATACTCTTCACACACCACTAACAAAACGACACATACAGACACTAGCATTGTCAAATGAGACAGGTACATACACTCACTAACCACACTCAGGTCCAATCTCCAAGCCTCTTGTCGACACAGAATCATAACCACAAAGGACAGGCGTATTCAGTGACACTTCTCTTTGGAAAGAAAGGAAAATCCACATGTTTTTCTCTACAGGATACAGTAAGAAAAGCAAGACGAAAATAGACACTTACCTTGGATCCTGCGCACCAGGTACTCCTGGTTGGCGAAGAAGTCGAGGTAGGGGACCAGGAAGTTGAGGGACGGCACCATTCCACCTTTAGTCAGCGCCAACTGCTTCAGTGTGGCCACACTCATCTCTGTTTTCAAAATACCACACACTAAACATAAACGCTGATGAAATCCATACTTCAGCAGGATTCTGGGTCTAGTCAGCCGAATGAACACATCACACTGGCTCTGCAGCTAAGCAGTGATTGGCAACAGAATCCTGTTTCATTGGTGTCAACCTGTGTATGTTAGATCAGAACAGGCAACAGTGAATGCCACAGAAGTGAAACAGTGGCAGTGCAGCGACTCCTCTGATAGGTTTCCTCATGATATCCTCTGATAGGTTTTCCTCATGATATCCTCTGATAGGTTTCCTCATGATATCCTCTGATAGGTTTCCTCATGATAACCTAACATCATCGCCACCCCCTTGCGGATTGCTGATGTTGAGGCTGTGACAGGATGATTTTTTTTCTTCTGTCCCATCTTCTATGCCAACTCAGTGGTTTGCACTCACTCCGCTCACTCTGACCCCCCTGTCCACAGCCACAGCCTGGCCCACCAAAGCCCCAGCACCGGCAATCCACAGGGAGCAGTCAAGGTCAAGTCGTCAAGAGGCAACCCACCGGAAGAGACACTGCACTGCCGAATCACTTCAGTGGTGCCTGTTCTGATCCAACATAATTATGCAGAACACCACCTACTAAGCCCCCTACTAACGACAATAACTGCTTAGTAGTGGAGCCAGCATGAGTGAGTTCTCCCTCTGGAGAGCACCACCACTACATCCAGTGACAGCTCCCATGAATTTGCCAATACCGGTGACCCCGAAGGAATCAAAGCAAGGCCACAGACATGGAGAGACATATTCATCAAATCTGCAAACTTATATCTCAGAGCTGTTGACCTCATTTCTCTTATTACACAAAGATGGTGTGCATATACACATCCCTCACCAACATCACACCATGCAATGTTTCACATTCAATGGTAAGCTGCACTTTGCAAAAAGCAGGAATGACAGATGTTTGGTGAAGTGTATGGGCAAGAAAAGAAGATAAAAATCAGGCTGGAGAACAGCTGACTTGAAAAATCTCTGAAACAGGCTGGAGTCTGTTGCGCTAATAAAGTTACACAAATTAGTGAAAGAAATAAAACGTCATGCCTATGATGTAAACATTAACTTTTGAAGACAGTGTAAGAATTATAAACTCATTCCGTATGCTTACGTATTCAAAATAGTTGCACTGTTTTGCAGAACTACATGCTCTAATAAAAAATCCAGTGTGCTATATTATATTTGTACATTAATTAACCAAAATAATCTAGTGATTGTTCTATAATTCAATCTATCAAGGGTTGTATAAAATATAAGCCAACCAGTGAGTAGACGGCGGAATGATTTTTTAACGGACAAGCTCAGAAGAGCAAGAAGGAGGCAGGCAGCCAAGGAGAAGATGGCCGTTGAAGAAGCAGTGTCTTTGAAGAGGAAAGAAATCACCACCCATATGAGAGCAAGTTCTGGTAGAGGCCACCCAGTGCTTGAACACAAGGGGGCGAGATCCTGTGAGCCAGCGATGAGGTATTGGATCACTTGATCGTCGCCAGTGTTTGGCAAGCAAGGGTTGCGCTGAGGTAGATACACTCATTTATTTCACACAATACTTCGATCATATTCTTATTCAGGTTTTAACTAATCGATCACACTATCTAATCCGTTTGTGTGAGCCTTATCATTACACCGCGTCTATCTATAATATAATATACGACTTAAGTTCCATTCCAAGTTCTTATCTATTTTATTCACTTATGGTTAGTTTAACATCGTTACCATGATCGATTTATTGCGGGGTAGACTGGATGATTGACATCCTCATCTGTCGATCACCCCATCAGCACCTTATGTGTTGTATTGATCATGATTTATTTTCAGCCATTTTCATGCAGATTTACTTCACTTAGTAATATCATAAATGATGAGCAATGTCATTTTGAAGCCATTACCTACCATATCCTTAGATGGTAGCATATAATTTTTACAACAATATTGATCAGTAAGTGAATGAATTAAACGTAATAGTTTAATGAGCTTTGGAACGATGTGTTCAGTTGTGAAGAATTTTTATAAAGATTTATTTGTTTCAAAGAAGAATGAATGCAGAAGAGAGTGAAGGATGACTATGTTCAATACTGGTGGAGCAGGAAGCAGAAAAAAACCCAATGTTTTATAGATCACTAAGCAGCGGCAGTGTGTCGCCTTGCAGGTTTTTATATTTTCTTATCACATCTGGATCCATCGAGACACCCACTACGTGAGACGAGATGGAGAAATCACCCTGCAAGTTCATCAGCAGGACGGCAGGATCAAGATCTCCATTCCACATCATCAATCATCCTTCACTTCACGAGCTAAGTAACATTTTGTTTCATCACCCAAGAATATGCACATCCAGGAAGGTCTTCAGCAAACAATCTCGCACCAAGACTGAACAACCAACTAGTGCCCACAGTTAAAGAAAACTCATAGGAAGAAAGTGGCATTGTCTAAGCTGTGTTCTTTTTGATCCTTTTCGTTATTGATGTTGTTTATGTAATTGTAAACTGTACATTGACAACACCTTCACAAACCACACACTTTACCATTGCATCATTCACCTTACCCAGGCCCATCAAAACACTTACTCACCAAAATTTTCATCAAAACTTAGAGTCATTAAATCATAAGTCATTCTACATCTGGATCTCTGTTGTTTGTTGAAAGAGAAAGGAGGAGTGCGGTTATTCCGTTCTTCCGCAAGCCCAGCCACTGAATGGGGTGTGTGAGAGTCTAGGGCTACCTAGGCCCTGGTTGGGGTCTAGGGCTAACACCTTGGTGGGGGGTCAGCCATTTTCGATCCCCGCAGTTTAAGCAGTTTTGAAGATTGTTTCATGGTATCTCATGAAAGCCAAATTGCTAGGCTGGGTGCAAAGAAACCAAAAGAACACACACACAGGCATGCACACTTAAATCAACAAATTTCTAGGAAATATAAAAGAAGGAGGACAAAGAAGAAAAAAAAGAAGCTTGTCTCAGCAGTCATGCATATAAGCTGGTAATTAAAGAACAATATCCTTTTATTACTGTAAACACAATCACTGTCACTTTAAACATCTCTCTTTCTGCAGTTCCTGACCAAGCCCACACAAAAGAACAATATCCTTTACTGTGAACAATCACTGTCACTTTATGCATCTCTCTTTTTGCTGTTCGTAACCAAGCCCTCCACACAGGTACATTCATTTCATTTATGCCCGTCGCTCCCGGTGGAGCATAGGCCATCAACGACCCTTCGCCATCGCACTCTGTTCTGGGCTGTTCTGGTCATTCCAGTCCAGTTGGTCCCTTGTTGTTTCAACTCCGCCTCAGTGTCTCGTCTCCAGCTGTTGCGAGGCCGGCCTCTCTTCCTCTTTCCCTGCGGGTTCCAGGTCAGGCTTGGCGTGTGGTGCTGGATGCTGGCTTCCTGAGGGTGTGTCCGATCCAGCCCCACTTCCTTCGCAGTATCTGCTTGGCCACTGGTTCCTGTCCCGCACGCTCCCACAGATCTTCGTTTCGGACCTTGTCCTGCCATCGATTTTGTAGATGCGCCTCAGACAGGTGTTGAAGAATGTCTGAATCTTTTGTTGCATCGTCTGTGTCGTTCGCCACGTCTCGCATCCGTAGAGCAGAACTGATTTCACATTGGAGTTGAAGATGCGGAGTTTGGTTCTTATGCTGATTCCTCCAGATGCCCAGATGTTCTTGAGCATGACGAAAGCTGCTCTTGCCTTGCCGATTCTGGCTGTGACGTCTCGGTCCGTGCCTCCCTGTTGGTCAACCACGCTTCCCAGGTAGACGAAAGACTCCACCTCCCTGATGGGCTCTCCATCGACTGTGACTGGTGTGTTGGCAGTGGTGTTGATTTTCATCAGCTCGGTCTTCTTCCTGTTAATCTTGAGCCCTGTCCCGGCTGATGTGGTCTCCAAGCGAGTGGTCTTGTCCTGCATCTGGCTGTGGCTGTGTGACAGGAGCGCCAGGTCGTCAGCGAAGTCAAGGTCGTCGAGCTGCGTCCAGAGTGTCCACTGTATACCGTTGTTTCTGCCTGTTGTAGTGGTCTTCATGATCCAGTCAATGACCAGGAGGAAGAGGAACGGCGACAGCAGGCATCCCTGCCGAACTCCGGTCTTCACCTCGAAACTTTCGGACAGGTGGCCGGCGTGGGCAATCCTGCAGTTCATGTCCTGGTAGGTGCACCGGATGAGGGAGATGATCTTCTCGGGGACTCCGTAATTGCCTCAGCAGCTTCCACAGCATCTCTCTGTCCACACTGTCGAAAGCCTTCTCATAATCTATGAAGTTGATGTAAAGGGGGGAGTTCCACTCCAGCGACTGCTCCACGATGATGCGCAGGCTGGCGATCTGGTCGGCACATGATTTGTTCTGCCGGAAGCCTGCCTGCTGGTCTCGGAGCTTGGGGTCGACAGCCTCTTTCATTCTCTCCAGTAGAACCCTGTTGAGAACCTTGCCTGGCGTTGACAGAAGCATGATCCCTCGGTAGTTGCTGCAGTCCCTGAGGTCTCCTTTCTTCGGCAGCTTGATGACGATTCCTTCTTTCCATTGAGCCGGTACCTCCTCCTTCTCCCAGATCTTGCTGAAGAGGCTGTATAGCATGTTGACAGCTGTCTCTATGTCTGCTTTGATGGCTTCTGCTGGTATCTCGTCCGGCCCTGCAGCCTTCCCATTTTTCAGAGTCATGATGGCATTCTTGATCTCTGCCTTTGAGGGTTTGTCACAGCTGATGGGCAGGTCTGTCTCTGCAGGTGGGATGTCTGGTGGTGCGTCAGGGGCGGGGGCGGTTCAGCAGCTCCTGAAGTGTTCTGCCCATCGTTTCAGCTGTTCCTCGGTTGTTGTCAGTGGGTTTCCGTTCTTGTCCTTCACTGGCTTGTCTGTCTGCTGGAACTTACCCGTCAGCTTCTTGGTCACCAGGTACAGGTCCTTCAGATTCCCCTGTCCGGCTGCTGCCTCTGCTTGGCTGGCCAGGTCGTCAAAGTAGTCCCTCTTGTCCTTCTTGATGCCTTCTTTACTTCTCCGTTCGCTGCTGTGTGCTCTTCCTGTGCCTTTGCCCTAGCTGCTCTTGTTCGGCTCGTGTTCAGTGTAGCTTTCTTCTCTCTCCTTGTTTCCAACTTGTGGATGGTGTCGGCAGAGATCCATTCTTTGTGCTGGGCCTTCTTCTTGCCAAGGATCTCTTCACATGTGTCATGCCAGAGCTTCTTGCAGTGTTCCCACTGTGTCTCGATGTCCGTCTCACTGTCTTCTATCAGCTCTTGTAGCGGCTGGAACCTGTTGGAAAGGCTGATCTGGAATGCTGCTTGTGTGTCCCTGTTCCGGAGCAGTCCCACATTGTACCTTGTACGTGTGTTGTTGGTGTTGGTGAATCTCTTGAGGCGAAGTCTCACTGTTGTTAAAAGAAGGTGGTGGTCTGATGACACGTCAGCACCTCTCATCACTCGTACATCCCGCCATGATCTCCTGAATTTGCGGCTAATGCAGATGTGGTCAATCTGGTTCTCCGTGACATGGTTCGGGGATCTCCATGTGGCCTTGTGGATGCGCTTGTGTGGGAAGATGCTTCCTCCTATCACCAGCTGGTTCAGGGCGCACAGGTCTGCAAAACGCTCACCATTCTCGTTCATCTGTCCCAGTCCATGTGTCCCCATGATGTCCTCGTAGCCTGTGTTGTCCCTTCCGATCTTGGCGTTAATATCTCCCATCAGTATGGTTATGTCCTTTGCTCCTCTTTTGTCTATCACTGTCTGTAGTTGCTGGTAGAAGTCATCTTTCTTCTCTTCTTCCGCATCATTGGTGGGAGCATAGCACTGGATGATGTTCAGCCTGATGTCATTCTTCTTCGTGTAAACTTGGCTGTGATGATGCGGGAGTTGACAGGTTCCCATCCGATGAGTGCCCCTTGTGCCTCCGGTGCCACATCAGGGCCACACCCTCAGTGTGGGGGCTCCATCCTCTGTGTGTCCTGAGTACAGCAGCTGTTCTCCAGATGAAAGTCTCAGCTGTCCTGATTGTAGCCACCTTGTCTCACTCAGTCCTAGCACTCCGATCTTATAGTTTTTCATCTCTCTCGCAACTTGGATGGTTTTTCCTGTTTCAAACATCGTCCTGATGTTCCATGTGGCTACTTTCGTTGTTGTCCTGGGTGTTAGAAGGGGAGTCGCCTTGCAGCTTCCTTTCGGCTTTCACTGCACTGCGTCATAAGTCTCCGGGATGGAGACCCTTCATTGCCCAGGTGATTTGCTTTGGTTCATTGTCGTTGATGCTTCTGTAACTCGTCTTTTTTTACAGGCAGGGTTGTTAGCCCTACGCAAACCCCTTTATCCTCGGGGCGACCACACAGGTACATATGACATATTATTTATCTGGGCTGTCACACTGTCAATATATAAAACCCACACATGTTCGTTTATTCTTGTGGGAAAAAAAAAGAGGGGGGGGTGGGGTGGGGGTGGGGTAAAATATTAAAGTGATCAAGGAATCCAGTCTGCTCTGACTGCAGTCCACCTGTGTTCTTGGAGCATCAACATACTTCTTGTGGTGCACATGTTCCAGAAGTGCAGTTAAAACCAGGATCGGCATAGTTCAGCCCTTAAACAAAGTGAAAAAGTAACAACGTGCTGCTTCCAGCTAGTTCACTTTCTGATAACACGTCGAAAACAGCTGATCAAAATTCCTCACTTTTAGAGTCTCTCCAGTGCAATCAAGTCTTCAACAGTTGAAAATTGTCCTTTTCCTCAAATATCTTGCCTTGATTTACGATTTGTGACATGGAAGACATCATATTTCCCCTTGAAATGAAGATGCTATGGTATGACTGACGACAAAAATGGCTGAACAAATTGCTTTCACCAATATATTTGCCCGCCACTGAAATGCTCTGATTAATGTAAGGAGAAATGCTGCGATACACAATAAAGAATGCGGGCGGCAGAGTGCTGAATGTAGAATCATGGAAACCTGGATTGGAAAAACTGATACAGTATGAGACTTGGGATACTATTTTCACCATTTTTTTTTTTTTTTTTTTTAACACACTTTTTTCTCTCTCAGATGTTCGTTTTCCTTTCCTGTGAAAATCCAGATGGCTTCCTTGGAAATCCTCAGATCTGAGGAGAGTTCTCCAGTCTGAAAAATGAAAGGAAAAGAAGAGAAAAAGAAAAAGAGAAGATAAGGATATAGCATTTGTTTGGACAGATAGGTATGGAAAAAGTAAAAACCTGCAATAAATAAAATCTAAAATCTCTCACACGCCTTTTAAAATCAAGTCAGTTGATGTAACAGTTTATCTGAATGCAGTCCTGCACACACACACACACAGACATACCCCTGCCCTCTCCTTATCTCTGTCCTAATCTACACTGTGACAGATAAGGCATCACTGACCTCCGACCTGCATGTCCTCACAGCCCACTCTCTGCAGCTGTTTGTTGACGTCGGTTATCTTCTCGTTCAGTCGCGATACAATGGTCGCACTCAGCCACTGCACATCCATCAAAATTAAAATACAGTTATGTGCACAAAACTTACATGGTGATGATAACAGCTGCACTCAGGGGAAAAAAATCAATGTATGTCTTCCAAGCAGGTCATAAAGACAAAGGACAAAGAAATCAAACGACTACCAAACATTATCGCTAAAAGTGATATTAGAATGCATCCAACAAGTTTACGAACTATTAAGACTTTAAGATCTTTGGCCTTGATTTTCAACAAATTTTATGTCCTCACTACAATCACAATACCATGACTGAAAACAGTTTGCTACAAGACTTGAGTTCGACTGAACATACAAAAGTGTAAAGCCCAAAATGTGCAGGTACTACTATCTTCTCATGAACACCACTGCAGGGGGGGGGGGGGGGGAAGAAAAGGGATGGGAGACATGGACCAGGGAGGAAAATTTAGCCTATGCAAATTTCAACACTCCCCAATTTCTGCAATGGGCCTTGTCCTGAATTTGTCAAAGATCAGAAATATCTGCTGAACTGTTTTAAGAAAAGGAAATACCTACAAACTCACAATCTTACAAGCCAAAAAAGGAACAAAAAAACAAACAAACAAAACAGAAAGAATTTTTGTGTTTTACCTTATTATACTGATGTATCCCTATAGTGTTGGCTGGCTGCTCTCACCTTTCTGATTTTTTCAGTCCACACGTACAGGTCACTTTCAGTCACGCCATACTTGCTCCACACCTGCCATCCACAGATTGAGACCTTATATTATTCAAGTCTATGAACACAGAGTGCTGAATTTAGTGTCAATGTGCTGCATCTATATGTCTCTCATTAGCACTTCATGTTTATGCACATTCATTCATATATTCACATATCATGAATTACTTGCCACAGCTCCTGTTCACAATCATGCAGGGTTCCTGCAGACTCCCAAGAACAAAATTCAAGCATTTTTCAAGGAGTTTTCAAGAAGATTTTTCTTTTATTCCAAGGTTACAACACATGCGTAAAAATTCACGAAGTTGCAAATTATCTCCCTTGGTTGAATAACGGACGACAATCCAGGATCACGACAATGCTGTAAAAATTTGTTTTTAAATAACTTTCAATCAATCTAAACCCAGAAAAATCAAACTGCCATTTCTTTTTGCCACATTAAAATTTTTTTGGAGCCGATGACTTGATTTCAAAAGTTTGATCAACAGAACCACATTTCATTGATTTTCAAGGGTTTTCAAGGCCTTAAAATAAGCTCTCAGAATTCAAGGAGATTCAAGAAGTTTCAAGGAGTGTACGAACCCTGCAATGTCAAGGTGAAATGCATGTACTTATAACAGTGTATAAATTACAATTCATTTGGCGGAATTAGTGTATGTAATTTCAAAGTGCATAGTGTGCAATTCTGTGTGGTGATGATCTGAAGATAGTATGACTCAGACAGAAGATCGAACAATTTCACTGTTCTTCTACTTTCTTCTAATGAATATCTGTGACTTGTCGAAAATTACACTTGGGGAGCAAAAACAGGAGAGAAAAAAACAACAAAAGGAATAGGAAATACATCTGTTTCAAATTTATTGAAAGATCATTCTGATCTTATAATCTGTGGTCGCTGGAGCTTTTAGTGAAGTATCTGCAACTCAGTCAACCATGCAGGCCATATGAGGGCTAAAAGAAAACTGAAGTCAACATTTTGTACCACTCAAACTGGAATCCCTAACCAGGTCCACTTCTGAAACTACCTGATTGATCCCTGCTACATCTCTCCAGTGGTAAGGCTGAAGCCCTGCTGATCTGATGCAGCTCTCAGGACTGCTGGAAGGATTGGCCTCAAAATGACAACATAAAAAGCGAACAACTCTCTCCTACTCTTTCGCTCTCTCTATGCCCACTCCATTCTGAAACATCTTTGTTCTCCTTCCTGCACACCTCCCATGTGCACAATGTTTTTTTCCATCAACTTATTCATGCTGACTCCCATATGGAAGAACAGTGGTACAAATCACGTAGAAATGGGGATGAATTACCCTCTGAACTGAAAAACCACGTAGAAAATAAATGCTGAAAAGGGTATGAACACTTACTATTTTGCAGAGGTCTCATCAAACACTAACAATCAGCTGTGAAGGTATGTGGTTTGAACAAGATCTCATCAACTCCATCATATTCACAAATTAATTTTTTGTCAGTTGCCATAAAACTGACAGTCACCAAGTCATTCACAAACATACACTCACTTACTCAAAAACAGTTTGACCATGAGAGTACGCTCTGTTGGAGAACTTCCATCTGATTGTGAAAGTGGCCATCATGGTAACTCCAGCGAAACTCTTACCGCATTCATATTGTTGAATCGAATGGTGAGGAGAACAGGACATTGTATGGTCATCACCACCCCCACCCCCCACCGACCCTTGATTACTTATGGTAATTATTCACTCCTTAATTTTCTAGAATGGGTATGAATACACCTTGGTCTGATATAGATCTTAGGTAAGGTAATGTTGCTTTAGCCCAGCCGACCGGAAAGGGCTATTTCAGGGCTGTCACCACGCTGAAGTCAACTCACAAGTCATTCATTCACACAACCCTTTAAAATCCTTTAAAATTCATCTTCTAAAAACACTGCAGATTTCATTAAAAATCTTTCTACTGTAAAATCTCAGATCAGATGAAAAATGTTAATCTCTTTCAGAAATTCAAAGATCACATCAGATACAATATCTATGAACAAATTTTTCAGGGAGCCTGCTATAAACTGTTTATGTCTCACATCATGCAAGTCCCAACACTCTAAAAGAATTGTTTCATTGTGAGTGGTACATGACATGGAATGCACCACGGAGCTTCTTCACTCTTAAAAAGGAACGAATGAGTTCAAAACGAACGGCCAGCGCGCAGCTGGCATAAAACCGTTTCTTCTTTGAGATTTTAAGCATTCAAAAGAAGCTATAATCTCTCAGAAGAGGCAACCCCTCACCTCATCCACTCCAGGCACAGAGTGCTCAGCGGCACTGGTCTTGGCTGTATACTGGGGCAGGTGGGAGGCCAGTTGGTAGGCATATTTGCGTAGCGTGTGCGTGAAGTCCAAGGCACTAGCCCCGTATGACCAGAAAGAGGAGGCTGCCATGTTGAAGGATTCCTGGGCAGCTGAAGACATACAGCAGTCGTGTCGTCACTTGAGTACATGGATTCACACAGACACATGTGTGCATTATGCACCCTTGCACATGCACCTACTGTTACAAAAACATGGAGAGAGAGTGAGATTCACACTGAACAACATGATAAATGTATTCTTTCTGTGCTCAACATCCAATTCACAATGACAGTTTGTAGCATATATCTAACTGCACAGATAATAGCCAGATAACTAGCGTAATTTTCCACAAAAGAACTACTCCAGAAGTTTATGCAATACTTTTTTTGTGTGCATTTCATGCACCTTGACACACACAAAAAGCAGCAGTCCTGAAACTGGAATTCTGCGTTGGGACAAAACACACACACACACACACAAAGTAGATTTCATTAGTCCACATTCTTGTTATTGCCAGTTTGCTAACTGTCTGAACTAGCAAAAACACCACCACCACCAAACTATATCATATATGAAAAATGTAATCCATAAAGACATGACACCAACCTAGACCCTCAAAATCTCCTGACAACACTGACACAAAGACAGCAGGACAAGACCCAGAGAAGACTGACCCTGTCTGGACCGCATCTCCTTCTCTTCCTGTTCCCGCAGGAAGCTATGCAGGGTCCTCTGGTCCTTGATCCACTCATAGGGTGAGGCTGCTGACACAACATCCTCTGCACAACTCAACCACTTGTCTCAACCTCTTGCTGCTTTCATCCTGTGGGCTGTGTTATGATGAGCCTAAGCTGTCTTGAGTCTGTGTTGTGTTGAGTCTGTGCTGTCTCAAGTCTGTGAAGTGTTGCACCTGTGTCGTCTTGAGTCTGTGTTGAGTTGAGCCTGTGTTGTTTTGAGTCTGTGTTGTTTTGAGTCTGTGTTGTGTTGAGCCTGTGCTGTCTTGGGTCTGTGAAGAGTTGCACCTGTGTTGTCTTGAGTCTGTGTTGTGTTGAGCCTGTGTTGTTTTGAGTCTGTGTTGTGTTGCGCCTGTGTTGTTTTGAGTCTGTGTTGTCTCGAGTCTGTGTTGTGTTGAGTGTTGTCTTGAGTCTGGGGTTCACTGACTCTGTGTTAGATCTGTGCTATGTCATTTTAAGTACATATCATGGGGTGTTGTTTAGTGTGAGTGTCTTATGAACTGAGACAAACCAAATTTATCAGATTAAGGAAGATCAATTATTTTGGAGGGGTGGGGGGCGACATCAGAAGCAGCTTCTGTTGAAAAGCAAAGAAGAACAGAGACAATGTCATGCCCTACTCTCACAAAATGACAATTTAAATTTCTTCTCGACATCCATATCAGTGCTGAATTAATGCCCCCAAAACTTCAATATCAGCAAAATCATCAGGACTTTACACTGAAGGAGCATATGCTCCCCTGAATGTGATGCAAGCTTACTCCAGCCTCGCCACCAAGTTTTAACTGTCATCAACATGGGGCACAATAAGAAGTGTTCCGCATATGTTTAATCAGAGCAACCACCAAAGTGATTCAGCAGCAGTGCAGTGTCTCCTCCAGTGGGTAATCTCATGACAGCATGATATATCAGCCAGCACTGAGCCTTTGACAGGAAAAGCCTGAGTGCGGTTTCAATGGGAAACTGGACTGACGTAAAAAAAAAAAAAAAAAAGTGAGAAAGAAAAGGAAAAAAAAAAGCCAATGAGATGGAGCAGACAATGAGGCAACAAGCAAATGAACAAACAAAAAAAACAAAAGAGAACAATCCTAGCATCCATGTACCTGATGACAGTCACTTACTTGAGGGACTCCGTGGAGTGGAGAATGCACGACGAGAGCGAAAGCTGCTGTCAGCATGTTCGTATGGCGGGGAGGGGCAGAAGTATTTAAAGACTGATGCTGTCACAAAAAAAGAAAAAGAAAAAAAAAGTATCAATCGCAATGTAGTAGTACTAGCACAGTACACTTCACCCCCGAACACAAAAGCAAACATTCTGGTTAGCACACATAGACTGATGGGACAACAGCATCATCTGGCTGATTAGACATGTTCACCCATTCAATGTCAGATCGACTGTACCCTAAAAATGCTATAGGTGAACCTTTTCATAAAAAATAAAAGTATTTTTAAAAAAATAGTTGTGTACAAGACCTTCCAAATTTTTGTAAAGAAAGAAGTGGGGGATGGGTTTTGCATCTTGTAAAGGGAGAGAAAGTAAAGGGGAAGGGGAGGGGGGTGCAGTTTCCAGTCCACTATTATCACATAACAGTTATTACAAGGGTGATCTTGCAGTTACTGCTATTGGAATAGATTCTTCCACACATTCCTCTCATATCCGTTTTATTGACATTCTTTTGGAAAAATTCTGGTTTTCTATCCAATTTTCTTCAATATTTTAGTGCCTATACTTCTTGCTGTTGTTCGATTGTGTTGACATCTTGTTGAAGAAACATTCTCAGCCAGACCAGAATTGCATATGAGAGTCAACCAGAATAGCCAATCAAAGCATCTGAATTGGAACACTAAGACAACCTCATGGTCACAGTCCTACAGTGTGATCATCATCAAAGAACTTTGTCTCCAACTTTTGTGTGTGTATGTGTGTGTCATTCATCAGCATCATCATTATCAACATTTCATTACAAACATGGAACTGCAACTAAAGCAGTAATAAATCTTTTACATATGATAAACTCAAACGCAACGATTCTAATTAAACATCATGAGTCACAGAATAGCACATCCAGCACTCTCCACTGACCATGTCAAAGCTGTGACCAAAGCTGCTGACATAGGGAGACATGGAAGGAGAGTACGGAGTCTGCAGCTGTGCGTGTGCTGGCGAGCCAGATGCAGGTGCCGGGGATGCATATCCTGGGGACAGGGAGCGCAAGACGCTGTGCGGAGAGCCGTCAGTGCCGGAAAAACTGCCAGAGAAGATGAGGCTGCTGTCTGGCGTTTGCTGGACGTTCTTCTGCTGCTGCGGCGGTGGTGTGCGAAACCCATGTTCTTTAAAAGAAAACAAAAATCACCATAATGATGCGCATGTCTCTCTCTCTCTCACACACACACACACACACACACACACACACACACACACACACACACACACACACACACACAGAGTTCACCATCTTCAGCACAGGATTTTTTTTTCATGTAGTTTGATAGGCACTGCTGACTGGCAACTCCTGACCTTTTTGTTCTTTTGTTTTTAGAGCCAGTGTCGGAAAGCTTCCCACTGTGTACATTCTTTTTTTGTCACCGGCTTCTGGTTTAGAACTACTTTCATGGTGCTTCTTAGACACCATTTTATTGCATGAGTGAAGACACTCCAACCGCAAGCATCACATGACTGCTTTTCCTGTCTGTCCCAGAAATGGGGGGAAAAACACTTAAGACGAACTAATACAACATGCAGCAAAATCGCAGGTTTTGCGGTCAGCAAAAGGGTAGTTTTCAATAATACTTTAGCCGGGGGATCTGAAACGTAGAACCTATAGATGAATCAAAGCACATGGCACTATAAGATAAGACAGATGTCTTAGAATAACTGAGTCAAGACAGTTAAGGCATAAATAATTTTGTGTGTGTGTGTGTGTGTGTGTGTGTGTGTGTGTGTGTGTGTGTGTGTGTGGTGTGTGTGTGTGTGAGTGAGTGTGTGTGTGTGTATGTGTGTGAGTGTGTGCGTGTATATGTGTGTGTATGTGGATTTGTGTTAAGTTCATGTGGTACGTACTGATATACATACCATTATTTCTAGACTACAAATAGTCCCCACCTCCACCCCATCCAATTCCAACTTACATTCTGTAGTTAACTTTGTGCAGTAATGATACCTTTTAACTGTGTAGGCCTACTTGTACACTGGACCTAAAGTCACATTCATTGATTCAGTGTGTGTGTGTTAAACACCTCTAAGCAATGATCAACTAGCATGCACCTTAGCCCAGCAGATATACTGCAGCATGTGGTCAAATTTTGTTTTCCCATTTGTATGTTCCTCTGTATAAAGTATACAACTGCAGATTACAATTTCATATACAGCCATATTAATGCATCTTGTATTTCACAGCACCTTATTTGTAAAGGAAGCTGACTTTTCCTTAAACATCAAGGGAGACAAGGGGTGGAATGGTAGTGGAGATGAGAGCATAGACTATGCTCCAAAACTGTTGTGAAGTCCAAAACTTATGGCACGATTTGAAAAAAGATCTATGGGTCCCTATCAGCTTTATTTGTACGAAATGTTAAAAACATCACAAACAGGAGATTTTACTGTTCATATTTTCTCCCTAGAGAAAATGATAAAACTTCCATGCAATGTGCAAGTAATACATGCATAGCAAAAATGACGTTGCTTCTGTTCCTCCTTCAGTACCCTTCTGCACTTACAGTCTAACTCTCCGCACTGCATATTTTAAAGAACGCAGATCACGCACACAAACATGAGTCACTGGAGATGCCACACCCAGCCCACTGACCATTCTGCTTAACTCCCAGCAGTTTTCGCTGGTGGTCCGTCAGATCCACAGGGACACCAAACATATAGGTCCACACGTAGTAAACCAGGGACAGGAAGTTGAGGAACAGTTTGATCGTCAGTACCACAGCAGCCCCCAGCTCTGCAAATATAACAACATAGCTGACATGTATGGATCTGCAGAATCCATTCCAGCCTGTGCATGTTTTGTGGTCAACATTGTTTTTGTAGATTCGAAAAGTGAACAGGCTGATGCAGAGAGACCAAGCGAGCAAATGAGAAAGAGAGAGAGAGGGAGAGAGAGAAGACAGAGAGAAAGAGAGAAAGGGGGGGAGGGGGGAAGACAGACAGACAGACACAGACAGAGAGTGTGACTGTGGACAGTGGAGAAAAGAGGGGGAAGCAGTTGGATTTGAGTTGGTGGTTGGTAGAGAAGAAAGAGAAAGGGAGAAATGGAGAGACTGAAAGATGAACAGTTGACATAATCACAAATCCAAATCAAAACAATATGCCACACACACAACTAAACATACAATAAAAGATAAATGCAACCATTTTAACCAAACAATAAGCAGATGAAGACCATTATATTGATAACAAACATTTCTTTGAAGGATGATACTGATCTCAAACATCTCTTATTACAAGAACAGTTATCCAGATTTGACAAATAAACAAAACAGGATATGGATACTACAATAGTAATCTAAAATCAAGTAAGAAATCTATATGTAAATATTCATACTCTACCTACTGATATTCACAGGAATAAGAATACTGTGCATGTGCACTGTGAGTTAAGGGTTCTAGACAGACGGCCAGAGCCACAATTTAACAGAAAATGTCACAAAAAAGGAAAAACCGGCAGGAAATGCCAACATTCTTTTGGCTGAGGAGAAAGAGAAGCATTCCTACACTATCCCCCAACCTTCCCATGCACCTATTCCAAATGAGTAGCTAGGTCAACCCTGATAACATTAATTTATTCTGAACAAGAACAACTACTTTCTCACACTTTCCCCACAATTTATTCTTCTGCTGAAATCTTTCATACTGAATTCAGGTTGCACTAATGTAAAATGGTCAGTGAAGTTGGTAACAAAAGGATAACCCTCAACTGGACACATGAAAACAAAAGCATTACAGAAAAAAAACCACAATACAATTCATTGCTTACCAAAGATGTGCCATAGCCAATGAGTCACTTCCAGATAGCTTGATATTGTACTGAAGTTGCTAGTAACAGAAAACACAAAGAGGTGAAAATTTGAAAATAATGTAAACAAACTTATACTAAAGTTATTAGTAAATGCATCATATAGAAAAAAGTAAACAAACTTATACAAAAATTTACTAGTAAACGCATCATATAACACAGGGATGAATATTCATATGGAATTATTTCTCGCTGTGGAACGAACATCCATAGATAAGAACATTAAACATCATTAAGTTCAACTGAAGTAGAAAGGTGAACAAAAATATCAACAGATTTTAATTGTTTAAAGGTATTTTACGATAAATTTAACACTTTACATCACACCCTTGTTGCAGAATCAAACAAGAATAACGACATGAAATAAAAATAACATTCATGTATTCAAACACTGTGTGCATGTGCATGTTTATCCTGGGCCCCTCGTTGGCACTGCTGGTTATACAATGGAGTTTGCCGTTAAATGTTGCACATTGAATCACACTGGCACCCAAATTAAAAACAGCCATTTTTGCAGCCCCATCTGAATGTGTTGTTCTTATGGTGAAAAGAAGTGAAAGACAGGCCCCTTTACCCCAGTCTTCCGAGATGGTTCTCCCCATCTGCAGCATCACCTCTAGTTTGTGGATGTTAAACTGAATGGACGGACCTGCCTGGCTGGGCCTCAAAGTTCCCCTCAATAGCAGAACCCAATTTTCCATAGTTTAATGGATGGTTTTAGTAGTATGAATGTAACCATACCTCCACAAATGAACTTCTCAGGTCCTCATTTTCCTTGTACTACCCAAGATACGATTCATGACTAACTGTCATACTCTTTGTCTGAATGTAGATTGAAGACAGCCGCCTGGTATTTCTTACCAAGCCACAAAAATTGTCACTTACTGTTATCGTGTGCCATCATGTACCGGTGGAAATAGAGGACACGTATAAACATCGCATGCATCCTATGTGAGAAACTGGAAGAACAAATGAGATAAATGAAAATGAGTGACTGATATTTGAATGGTATGGGAAACGACTGAATGAGCGCCAGTAGGCTGCTCTTCGGCCAGCTCTACCTGGGTAGGCAGCCCGTTCAGTGAGTAAGGTAGTGCGTTTATTGTAAAGCGCTTAGAGCTTGGTCTATGAGATGACCGAGGATAGGCGCTATATAAATACCCAATATAATAATAATAATAATAATGTATACATTTTATATATACAAAGCCTACATTCACAAAATAGAAGCCAAGTCACCAGTGTTCTGACTGATATTTTATGAATGCAATCTATCTACTATGTTTTGTGAATATTGTCAGAAAACATAAAAATTAGTGGTTTAGTTCAAAAGTAGAAAATCAAGATTGGTAGGAGAAAAAAACTGAACACTTCACAAAAACACCAACCCATAAAGCTTTCGATACGGTGGTAATCATCAGGCACACATTACCTGGGGTATCAATATTTTGAAATCTGTTTCAGCTGTTTAACAGTTTCTACGTCGACAATCATCACCCCCCATCCGCCCCAATCAAAATATATGTCAAACACAAGTGCTCATCTCCAGCACAGGATTTTTTTTTAATGTACTTCAACTGGTATCTTTGACAGGCAGTTGCCAATGTTTGTATTTTATTGTTTTTAGAGCCAACGCCAGTGAGCTTTCTCATTTGGCTTTCTTTTTGTCACCCACATCTGATAAAGGAATGATTTCAAGCTGCTGCTTTGATGCCGTTTTTACTGCCCGATTGCTGTTCCTGTAAGTTCCAGAAGAGGGCTAAAACACTTTAGGTGAACATACTGACGCAAGATGCAATGGAGTCACAAGTTTCACAGTTGGCAAGATCAAAGTATTTTTACTTACTTAAACTGCCATAGAAATTATGGAAAAATCTTAACACTGAGCAGGACTGCAACATACTTGAATGTATATTTACAATAAATTTTATGTACATGCATGTCTGCAGTGTAAAGGTATGTGTGTACAGCAGGATTACACTGCGCAAAGGATCTTACATGTCTAGATAAATAAGCCACAGGAGGAAGACGATGGCTACAGAGGAGAAGAATGACTTCCTTGCAACCACTGCTTCACGGCGCTTTTGCCATGTGGACTCCACCACTGGACTGCTGCTTACGCTTCTCATTCTGAATCTGTGGAACAGATCAATTCATTCTAAATACAGTGCACTGCAGTCAATGTCATGATGTCTATTTCAAATGTCCACAAAAACACATACATTGATGTCATCATTAGCATTTGTGCCCATGTTTGTTCTTATATCAACTTGTACTAACTTTCTTGTACTAGATACTGTCGGAAACAGTAAACTCACTTTGTTCAAATAATCTCAATAGCAGGTAAAAGTGATTTTTATATCAAGATGTCTCCCAACACTGTATTTATAACTGAACAGCTCAGCCCTGATGTGGCCCTTTGCGGTCGGCTGGGCTATAAGCAACATTATCGTATCTTATCTAACTGAACAGCTGCTTTCAAGAAATTGACCACATTATTTAAAAATACTCAATCAAACTATGTTGTAGGATGTACATTTTACATCAGCTGTAACAAGGTTAAACCCCAAATACTTCACTTTTGAAAGCATTAAATAGGAAACTGTTTTTATTCTGTCATTATTTTCATTAACAACCAGTTTAAGAACAACACTGACCATCTCGGTATCTTGGTCTAAAGTGAAGAAAGTGTGCAAAATTAATCAAAAGAATGAAAATAAAATCAAAATGATATATGCAAAAAGAATACAAAATAAAGATACAGACAGCTTTCATTCATCTGCAAAGTGAATATCAATTCGTGTTTCAATTTAAATAACAAGGTTTTTCAAGATATGAAACTTTGAAACTTCACGAAAACTTGACATCATATATATGAAAGATTTAGACCTTCCATGACTCAGATTGGGTCAAAAACATCCTCAGATAGGCTACCCCAAAATTGCAGCTTTTTCTAGTGACTGGTTATTTTAGATCCAGTCATAAACTGCAACTAACAGCTTATTAACACCAAAAAACAAAAATTGTAACTTAAGACCTGCGATATTCAAGCTGAAAAAGGTTACCTTTAATTAAATGTCACATTCTTCATAGAACAATTCATCCCTTGCAGAAAGCAGCACCCAGTCAGTTTACAGACGGTACACATTCAGAAAGGAACAGATGCATGGTTTCCCATTTTGAATTATAATAATAGCATGTCATTTCCTTACAAAACTGAAGAATTCACATAATTTTACAGCTAATGCATTTTCATGGCATACAATTTCATATGGGCCATGTGCGTTTGTGATGATGTGTGCAGAATGGGTTTGATGTGGTAACTGATTCTGACACCAGTATTTTATTGTAGTATCTGGTTGAGGTTCTGAGTTAATGTGTGTGTGTGTGAGGGGGGAGATAAGATAAGATAATGTTGCTTATAGCCCAGCCGACCGCAAAGGGCCACATCAGGGCTGGGGGGGGGGGGAGGGGGGGGGGAGGGGGTTAAACAAAACATTGATAACCAATAGAATGATGATGATCACGTTGATTCAGTCACTGCTTAATTCGTTGAATTTAAGTATTTCGCTAGTACGAACTTTAACTGAAGCGGGTTCTTCAATGGCTGGTAGTACAATGACTACTACTAATATGGGTCACCCATCGACACCGGAAAACCTCCAGTGTACACAACATGCTTGAAACCCTTCAGTGGTCCCCCCTCACAGAACGAAGGAGAAAGGTGTGACTAGTGAACTTCTATAAATTTCATAACAGAAGCCTCATTATCAACACATGCCACAAACCCTCTCAAAATCCTTCTGCACCCAAAGGAACCCGACGGTCCCATCCAGCAACATACCACCTTTCCAGCTGCAGGACTCTGTATAGACAGAAATCCTTCTTCCCAGGACCATACCCGACTGGAACAGCCTTCCTGCTGAGGTTGCCCTCAGCCCCACCCTGGAGGATTTCAAATCCCTAAATCTGATCCCCCCCCCCCCCCCCCCCCCCCTCAGCAAACACTAACTCAGGCAACTTCAACTTCGTGCAAAACCCCCTATAGTCTACAGAATCTTCAAAATGATGAAGGCGGTAGTCAAGGGAAAGAAGACAAGTGGAATCTATATTTTAATGTTGAAAAATGTAAAGTTTTGCATGTTGGCAAAAACAATCCAGAACATGAATACAACATGAAAATAGATGGTGGAAATAGGCTGGTACAGAAATGTGAGGAAGAAAAGGATCTGGGTGTAATCTTTGATAAAGATTTACTTTTTGATACTCACATTCAAAAGTGTATAAATAAAGCAAACCAAATGATTGGATTAATAAAAAGAACTTTTATTTACCTAAATAAAGAAACGTTTTAAAGTTATATATATAAAGCTATGGTTAGACCGCATCTTGAATATGGCAATATAATCTGGTACCCACACTTGAAAAGACAGTCAATAGCAATCGAAAGAGTACAGAGAAGAGCTACTAAAATCTTGCAAGAATGTACAAACATGTCTTACACAGATAGATTAAATTACTTAAATTTGCACTCTTTAAAAAGTAGACGTATTAGAGGGGATTTGATTGAAGTGTTCAAAATATTTCACCAGCAAACGGACATACAGTGGGACTATTTTTTGAGGCTGTTAAAACAGATAGAACAAGAAATTCGGAAGGCAATATATTTGTTAAGCAGTTTCCTACTAATATGGGGAGATTCAAGTTCAGTAACAGAGTTATTGCTAACTGGAACAGTTTGCCAACTGCACTTAAATTTGCTAAAAATACTAATGTTTTTAAGAATTTGCTGGATGAAGACTTGAAATTTAAAGTACAGTTTAGAAGCTTTGATGAATAAGAAGGAAAATTTATATTGCATGCATTTCAACCCTGTCATAAAAGTAAAATAACACGAGGGGACATTGAAAGGCTTAACGGCCTATGTATTGATTACGTCCTACACTACTACTACTACTAAGAATAGTAGTTCTGTAGAACAAGTTTCATTAGTTTGTCAGTACTGTTAATATCCACACCAAACATTTTCGCGAGCAGTTATTTCTACAATACTCTGAACCCAGAGTGGAAGTGACGTACTCAACAACAATGTTACAATAATCCTGTCTATCAAAGGGCGTAATTTGTATAAAAATCCAAAGCACTAATTAGATCTGTGCAGCACCACACACGAACACACACTTTCACAACCGCGCGATACGGCGACTGCAACAGAAAGTGTTCTTCCAATGATAGTTTCGTACGTGGTTAAGCCGAAGATCATACTTTTCTCATGGGTATGTTTTCAGTGTTCTGATCTGATAAAAATGATATATATTCTAAAAATGATTTGTTTACACCAAAATAAAAAGACGCTACGTTTTTTGTTTTTTTTTACTGTTTTGTGTCAGCCAACGAAACTAAACGAAATAGTTCTACCTCATTCCGCATTGAGAAACAAACATGGCTGACGGAGACGCGGATCAAGTTAGGAGCAGTGTTCATTTTTATTTCATTTAGAATGTTTGTTTTTTTGGGCATTTTCTTTAATTTACGTACAATAGGGGCATTGAACCTTTTTACCAAGCAATGCAGTCAGAAGAAAGTTGTTTCGAACCAGAGAAGTAGGGAAACGTTGAGGCACATGGATGGTCAGGACTGGCTTAAGAAATGTTGTTCTTTCTACGTTCAACTAGTTTCAGTTTCACCTTTCTTTTGATTTCAAATTTTGATTTATCCGCCTTCGTCAGGGTAGTCACTTGACCGTATTGCGAGTGCAATAATACCCCATCAGTACCCAAAATAATCCATAATTACCTATGATGTACCTTTATTTAAAGTTAAACCCAAAATACATCAGATCACAGATTAGAAAATTAATTTCTTCTTCTTCTTCTTCTTCTTCCTAAAATACTGGTTCACTCAAAAACGAGTAGGTCACCAGCGCGCATGTTAAAAAGTAAAATAAAATAACATAAAATAGTGCGACTCAGACTGTTGGCCCCTGGAGCAAATTTGGCAACAAGGGGTCGCACTCCATATTCAAGAAGTTAAAAGCAATGGCCAAATTCAGGCCCAGGTAACAGTAAAATATCTGGGGAAGTAAAAATAAAAAAATCGTCAATATGCAGATCTCAAAACTGTCGTATCAATTTGTTTTTTAAATGAGATTGCATTTGTGGCAATCTTGATGGCACCCGGCAGTGAGTTCCACAGCCGTACAGAACTGGGATAAAAAGAAAGTGGCTGTCAATATTTGATGCAGGTATGGTTAACATTGACCGCCACTCCTGGTGCTACTTTTATTCAATACTAGTTGTTCCATTGGAATTTTTAATTACTTTAGCTCTGCCTTTGAGAAGATGTTAAGTTTGATAAAAGCTCTTCTCTCTTCTAAGGGTTTCCATTCTAATTTCCTCATGTTTTTTCCTAGTATTCCCCTTTTCTCTGATGTGGTTCCCTGTTACGAACCGTGCTGCTCTTTTCTGAATCTTTTCGAGGTTATCAATGTCTTTTAGATGGTAAGGATCCCAAACTGAGCAACCATATTCCAGTTTGGTCTAACCCGTGTTTTGTAGCAGTCGTTGGGAGCAGTCATTGATATTCTGTATAAGAAAGCTAAGATGTTATTTGCTTTCTTACATACTAAATTGTAATGTTCTTTCCATTTGAGACGACTATCTATAATCACGCCTAAATATTTTGCAGCATTAGTTTCTTTAAGAATAGTATTATGGATAGAATAATCTGATCTAATTGGTGAGCGTTTGTTACATATACGCAACACTTGGCACTTTTGGGGATGAAATTCCATTTTCCAAGTTCTTTCCCACTCTTGTAAAGCGTTTAGATCTTCTTGTAGATGCGTGTATCATTCTTGCTTCTGACTGTTCGTAGTGTTCTAACTAAGCTGTCATCTGCAAAAAGCCTTATAGTAGTTCCAGGAGAGAGATTTCTACTTATGTCATTTTATAAATTAATTTGCTTACTAAATCAAGAAATGACAGGTCACGCTTTGGTTTTAGTACTTTTACTCATGTTTACCTTTAGAACTCGTTCTTAAAAGGGTAGTTGAGCTCATTCATTGCTACCTCATCGCTTTCACATAAAGGCTATATTCTGGTAATGTGGATGGAGGTGGGGTGGGGGTGGGGGATGGACCCAAGAAAAATAATGAAGTGGGGATGATAGCATATGTATGAATTTGTAAGCAATATTTTTTAAAGTGTTACACATGAATTCAAAATTTGTTATAAAAACTAGCCCATAATTTCCTTCAACTTCAAAGTTCGTTCCGTCAAGGAGGTGTGCTGTGTCGTGTGTGTGTATTAGTCCTCATATGCAACACCACATCAGAGCTATCAGACCACAGTTGCCCATATGGGCTTTTTTACTTTTTTTTTTTTTAGGTACTGTCACATGTACCAATAATTTTCAGCTTTTTCATTTTGTTACCCTGGCGATGACAAGCACCGTGTCTGTGGTGGCCCAAGCCCTTCATAGTTGAACTGGATGTTAATGTTTCAGTTTCATCAAGGTGGTGTCACTGTGTGTGGACTAGTCTATGATATGCTACACCACTATGCTAAGTTTAAACCACACTGTGCAGGATTTACAGGCTATGATATGCTACACCACATATGCTAAGTTTAAACCACACTGTGCAGGATTTACAGGTGATGGATTACAGAATTAATTACTAAGATGAAAGGATGTAAGATGAGGCCATCATTAATATGACTTACCGGATGTCTGACCTGTTCATTAGCCCATATGCTGGTCAGACCTTGGGCACCTACCTAGCATTGTCTGCGCCATTCTTATGCCTGTATTTGTATGTTTGCTTGTATGCATTTTTGTATGTGTGCGTGAGTAGGTGAGCCCATGTACGTGAGCAAGTGTGTGCATGCATGTACGTGCAAGTATTCTCACAGCTACATGTGTATGCTTGTGTAATCTGTGGTCTTGTGTGAGGATGCTCCAGTATGCACACATGTATGGGTATATATATATGTATGTGTGTTTGTGTACATGCATGTGTGTGTATGTGTGCGTGTTTGTGGTGTGTGTGTTATGCATTGGACAGTGTAAATATTCCCCAATGACTATGTTGTATTGCTTTTCCCTTTTTCAGGACCAGTTGTCTTTTGTATGTCATGACATTCCTGAATGGGCCTGGTTGATTAGCTAGTAACACTGACCAGTGAATGTTCTGTACACAGAAGATTTTGCTGTTTTCTTATGTTTTCCCTTCAACGAATATTGCTCCTTGTGATGTTTTATCTCCTGATTTTTTTAAACTTGTGAGTCCTCAGAGCCTTTGATTATCAGCAGTAATCACTGTAAAATCAATCAATTTTACTTTCTGTGCAGACTGTGCCAGCCCAGACTGTAGAGGAGCCGTTGGACTTGATCCGACTCAGTTTAGATGAGAGGATATATGTGAAGATGAGGAATGACAGAGAGCTGAGAGGCAGGCTGCATGTGAGTTCTTTGAAAAGCTTTGAAAACTGCTTAATATTAAATCAACCATCAGTTTAACAATGCATACTGCTCTCAAGGTTATTTGTACTCATTGTTTATTTCTTCCTCTTCTCCTTCTGCCACTTTCCTCCTGTCACCCTTCAATGCCAAAGAATACACACAGACACACACATCACGACTTATACTTCATTTGAGTATAGTTTTTAAGCAGTTACCAGACTCCCATAACAATTCCAAAGGGTTATCAATGACTGAGCAACTGAGTCATTTCATATATATATTTCAGGCGTGTATCCAATTTTTGCTTTTGTAAGCCTGACGCATGGCTTGGCTTGTACATTCTGTTTTAAATTGGTTTGTTTGAGAGGCACTGTGTGCGGAGCTGTGTGTATTTGGCTGTGTCAAGAAGTAAATGGCATCTCTTTTGATGACATAATGATTGGAAAATTAAATTTAGGGTGTGGTTGCGTGTGCTTGTTTGTGTGACTTGGCTATCCATCTCATGTTCCTCCTTGTACAAGTATCTAAAATGACGACATCAAGTGATCTGTTCTCCATGTGCTTGAGGATATGCAGTTCAATGTTAAAAAAAGGATGAGAATGTTGTTTCTGGATACATTTGTAACATCTTCACCAACATTTAGATGTTTGAAAATGGAATGGAGTGTCATTTCTGAGATACATTGCCAGTTTACATGGATTTTGTTCACTGTATTTATAACATAACATTAATCCCAAGAAATATCTTCTATACTGTTTAGGCCAAACATTTACATGTCTATACTGTATTTCAGGCCTACGATCAACACTTGAACATGGTGCTTGGAGATGTGGAGGAGACAGTGACAACAGTGGAGATTGATGAAGAGACCTATGAGGAAATCTACAAAGTGAGTTTGACATCTCCAAGTATCTGATGTCTCTTGTATAGTTTTTGTCTTTTTTTCTTTGTTTTAATTTTTATCATTATGTCCAGACTCACACCCATTCTTTCCTGCTCCTATGTACATCCACATCCTCACTTGTTCTTTTCACTCTCCCAGCACTGGCAGCCAACCTGTTTTGCTTTTAGCCCAGCTGACAGCAAAGGGTCATATCAAGGCTGACAGGCAGATAGTAGGAGGGAACAATCTGTATCATATTATGAGAAGACCCCACAATGGAGACTGTCAGTACTGCTGTCTTTGTTGGTCATGTTCAATGGTGCATGTTCTGATCCAACATACCCAGGCCGCCATCACCAAAGCCTCTGACTGACAGGAATTATTTGCATAGTCACAGAACAGGCATGAATTACTAAGTGAGCCACCCAGAGAAAGTCACATTGGCTAGCCAACAACAAGGCCCTAGAACTTGCCATCACCAAAGAAGGCAATTCTCATTTTGAGAGGTGATGGAACTTGTGATGGATGAAAGTTCTGACATTGGACATGTTTAATAATAATACTTTAAAAGATGAACGAACATTACTTAAATGGAAAAATTATTTAATTCTTCCCAGTGCTTTTGTGAATGGTAAGTACTTGCACCCATCACATTATTCGTTTTTTAGGTTTAGTTACATCAATTAAATTTGCAGAAATTTACAAGTATTATTCAAGAAATATCTGTTGGGAAATTTAAACCATATGCTTTTGGTCATTTTGTGTAATTTCTTGAATTTTATTAAAGATATCCACAATGTTACACCATAAGATGGCTACAATCTATTTTCAGTGTGTTGCCTTGGAGTTGAACAGTTCTACATTGACAGATGTCTTGTCATTTTAGATCAGATAAAGTTTGAGTGTGGCAAAAAGTGAACTCGTATCAGTTAAGTCAGAGGAGAGGAAAGGGGTATGGAAAGTGTCAGAGCAATATCCAGATAAAGAGGGTTTTTTTTTTTAATAAAACAAATCAGATGTTATGGTTAATTACTTTGATGTTTTGTTCCCTTTTTTATAACCAAAAAATGTTTCAGCAGGAAAGTGATCTGCATCTGTGGTCAACACCAACTTTGTGTGTGTTGCAGTCCACAAAGAGAAATATCCCCATGTTGTTTGTGAGGGGGGATGGCGTCATCCTGGTTTCTCCGCCCATGAGAACAGCGGCATGAGTCAGAACCCTCCGCCTTCTTCAGTGCATCTTTTTTTTTCCCTCCATTGCATTGTGCATTGTCTTATTGTCACTCATCACCACCACACCCTCCTGCCACTGCCACTGTTTGTTATTGGGGAAAAGAAAGACTGGGTTCAGATCATGGGCTTTGTTATTGATGTGTGCTCATTTCATTTGCTTTTTTTAAATACAGTTTGGTGTATTGCAATAAAAGTCAATATGCAGGCATTATCATTGGTCTGTGTGTGCGCACGCGTGTGCATGCGCATGAGTTTAAGAAAGAGGTAACACAATAATTGCCAGTTAGCTGAACTGTTCTTGGCTAAAAACAAAAACAAACAAGTACTGTGTTCCAGCAAAATTATGTGTATTGAGGTCAAACAAGTCATCCAAGTTCCTTTATTTATGTACATTTTTATTCATGACATTTCCAGTGCTTGGAAAAGGCCATACAGTGGAATGAATCTTGAGTTTGATCTCCGGAAATCCTCAATTGCAAAGCATTTTTCCAATGTGTGATATCAGGAAACCCCCCATTAACTATTCCTTCGGCTGGGATATAAGCAACATTATCTTATCTTATCTTCCAGTGCCTTCAAACCTAATTACCATTGCCATTCAGGTTATATTTTCACCATGTCCATTTGCTGCTTTTCAGGTGGATTCCATTAAAACTACTGAAGCCTTTTCAACAAGTTTGTCAAAACGTGGAATGTCGCCCAAGGACAAAGTTGGTGCTGGTCGAGATTCATCTTTGCTGTGCTTCCTGGGTCGCCCATGATCCAGAGACACAATAGAATCATTGTATTACTTGAACTATTTATTTCTGAATGAAATTTAGGGTATATATCAAAAATCATTCAGCTGTTTAGGGCATTTTTGGTGTATGAGCATCAAAATGAAAAGAAATGATCAGTTGTGTCATTTGAACAACACACTTCCAATGACATAAGTTGCGGGGGACCCATGTTTTAAAAAGCTGTAAGTAGAAATGGCAGCGCACCGAGTATGGGTCTTGGTGACCCACATTATCAGTTGAGACGTAAACTCGAAGACTGACAAGTATGGGTCTCATAAGACCCACACCACTGGAAGAGGGATAAACACTAAAAACACACGGTAAAGCATTTAAAAATCATACAGGTCATGGACGACTGTATCACAGGAGGTAGTCAAAAGCAATGTCAGGGAAAGGTGCAGATCCAGATCACCCAACAGATCCAGATCTGTTTATCTGTAATATGTAAAGCACATTCTGTTTGTGAGTCTGTCTGTCTTACTTCTCATAAAAATCCACAGTTTTCATCTGATCTTCAAATTTGGCATGGTGGCCCATCAGTATATCTGATTTATCAAGAATGAATCGTTTTTGTGCTGGACAGTCATAACAGTAAGGCGATCTGTGAAGCAAACTGATAGGTGTATGAAGCAGGTCAAACACTTCTTGCCACTGGCATTTTAGAGTAAAAACATATTTTACTGTCGGCCAGAATACCTTAGAAGACTCTTATACTGAAGATCTAAAAGATCTGGTGAGGTCCCCATTCCAACATTTTTTTCTTTTTCCTTTGAGAGATGCGAATCAGGTCCAAGGCAAGTTTTCATGATAAAAGACTATAACATATTTTCCAGTTTGAATATGAACACCAGTGAATTTGCTTAAACAGGACAATAGCTTGGATTTTCCAGTTTCAACATGAATACAGTGAAATTGCTTTAAACAGGACAATAGCAATCTGTTTGAACATGAACACCATGAAATACCTTTAACAGGACAATAGCTTTCTACAAAGCAAGATATTTTCATGAAAGGTTTAAACTTTCTGATGATAAAAACATGACATTTCACAATAAGGAAGTTTAAAGAAGGTGCGAGGGAAGCGGCTCCTTCAGTCTGTACTACATGTGACTTTCCCTGGCAGAAAACCATTTTGATCTCTCGTGAACAAGCTCAAAAGGGCAGATCCAAAATTTGTCCATCTGCAATGAGGGATGCACCTTCACAAGTGCCCTTCTAGATTTTTGTTTCTTTCCTTCCCACATTAAAAAAAAAATTTCTCTGGCTTTACCTGTTCCCCCTTCCTCACCCCCACCCCATCTACTCCTCCAAGCAATTGTCTCTGCCCTTCCCCATCCCGCTTCTCTAAGGTTCCCTATCATCCCACACACTTTCATTCTTCTATCCAGTCTACCTCCTCATGCACCCAGCTCCACCCCTCAAAATGCTTTCTCCCTAAACGTCCATTTTCATCCATCCCCCCCTCCCCTTTTCTTACCTTCTGTTCTTGTTTGGAGTCAGGGGAGAGAAATCGCCATTGTCATGGGTCTGATCACAGTTACTTCCCTTTGACCAACTTCAAATCTTGACTGCCATCTTGTATTTGAAACGCAACTGTCAAGCAATCAGTTTGTGTTTGATCTACCCAGTGTGCTCATGAGTTACCAGGCCAAATTTAGAGCAAATGAAACCAAAACTGGATTTGTGTAAGGCACAAGCATGCCGACAGAACATGTCCACTTTGGGTTTCGATTTCCTTGCTATCCTTTCAGAACTCTTAGGTGCCTTTGCATCTGCTTTAGGGATTTTTTTCCCCTGCGTACGCAGGCCGATACTCCTTCAGACACTTCCTGTATAGAGGGCAAGGATTAATCCCATCTACCCAACGGAGGGAGTGGTGTTTTGTGTGTATGACTTTTTTATCCTGCAATTAAGGCAGCCATACTCCAACTTCGGGGAGTTGGGGATTTAAAAAAATCATTTCTTCAAAATTCCTTGCATGGTTTTGGCTTTGTCCCCAGCACTTTAGCTTTAAGCTCAATATGATGCCTTCATGATCACCTTTGTTTCGATTTTATCTCGTTACTTCAGACTCATTTCAACAGCTTTTTGTCATTTTTCTTCCCATCTCTTCTTAAAAGAAGTTTTGTGCTCGTTTGTTTATCACCTATTTCTTCATTGTTGTCTTGAATGTCACACACTTAATTAGACATGTTTCTTCATTCGCAAACACCCCTCCTTTGTCCTTTAAAGATGCTTGAATTGTCAATTCAGTATCTAGGACTTTTCCAAGAATGGCAACACCGATGCTTGTATAGAATGGTTGTTAGTGCCTCTGCTTTGGTGTATGCATGTCATACATGTGTATGCCTGTGTAAGTCAATGTTTTCATGTTCTACAGATACAACCAATACACAGTTTAGCCTCTCGGGTTTTTCATCACACTGGTAACAAGACTTTTTTTTTTAAGTCTCTTCTACAATATCCTCTCAAATGTGCAGATGCTCATTTCAGCTCCTTCATAGGTACCCACATTCAGCCCTACCCTGTAGCAGCCTCAACACGAGCACTTCACAAGGAGCCATCAATATTTGGTTTTCATGAGGCAACCCACCAGAGAAGATGCTGTACTGCTGCCAAGTTGCTTCCATGGTGTCTGTACTGGTCAACATAGGCAGGACACCACCACTAGGCACTGTGCTGGTGACAATTACAGCTTTGTCACTGAGCCACTCTCAGTGTGGAGCTCACTCTAAATGTCAGTCTCCACAACCTGGCATCATCCAGGAAGTGGCGAGGAATGGAAACGGGCCATCCATGAAGGCCACAAAATTGACACAGACCCTCGTTCTGACACAGACCCTCATTCTGCTCTATGTGCCCAGTTAACACTGCAGTCACAGCACTGAAATTCCCTCAGGACACCTGATTTCGACCATTTTTAATGAATTTTCCTTAAAAGCCTAAACCCGACAGTGACTTTATATTTGTACAGTGAAATAGAGCTACCTTTCATCTTCTGATTATTTTGTTGTTTAATTGAGTTGAAAATGACATACTTCGAACAAGGAACACTGATTCAGTGCTTAAAGAGCCAATGGGCTGGTTGCTGTCACTTCAAATTAACCAAAGAAATCGATGGTTAGTAGCTTGCTAACAGGTATGATATAACGTAGGAAGGACTGTAACTGTACGCTGACACCACTGATGAACAATTCTCAGAGAAATTCGGTCATATTAATAATTTAGAAGACCATCGCCATCATTCTCAAGACGTGTCCCGAGTGACGGATCGCTTGCTGCAAGTATTTTCGCCCCACGTCACCAAGTGGTAAGCCAGGCGCCGCCATCATTCTCCTGGCGTGTTGCAAAAAAGTTAAGATTTTTTTTGGTAAGTATTCTTTTTTTTTTTCTGCATGCACAGGCTGATACTCCTGCGGACACTGCCTGTACAGACAGGCAGTGGAGTTTTGTGTGAATGACCGTTTTCTTTATCCCGCCATTAAGGCAGCCATACTCCATCTTAGGGGAGGTGCATGCTATATGTAACATGTCGTCCATACCAACAGCCAAACTGGCCTTCTCTTCCGAAAGTTGGTGATGGGATTTCACATGTGTGCAAGATGTTGTGCGTGCGTTCACACTCTGAACCTCGGTTTATAGTCTCATTCGAAGGACTGTATGGGGAATGGAGTCAGAACCAATGTTAACTCCGAGGGAAAAATCCCCCTGTACTGAAATTCAAACCCGCAACCCCAGGATCACGAGTCCGGCGCTTTACAACTGAGCTATTCAAGCCCCAAAAGTTATGAAAAAGGTGACTGCATGGCATGTCCATTTAGGAACCTAATGACCAGAGCTGTTTCAACCGACTGAATGTATGCTTCCTATGAGATTATATTCAGGCATCAACCAGGCCTGAGTAGCATGACACCTTGCAATGGTGGGTCAATAGGATAATTATGTATGAATACACTGTAATGTCCATCATCAAATATGAATACATCATATACTTTATAACATTATGTCTTTTCTTCTTCTTTTTGTTGTTGTTTCTGTATGTTCCATGCCACTTCAGTGGCATGACTTCCCACACCGCTCATTTCGCGTCCCACTCACAGGCCACCCAAGCTTGTCCTGTCAGCGCCTGACCTGGCAATCCACAGGGAGCATGAACCGTCTTATTCTAGTCTCCCCATCTGAACTCGGCACACTCTACACGGCAACCGTCGCAAGGAGCGCAGATCCACAAATATGCCTCTGATGGATCGTCTAACCACGACCACTCCCAGCGTCCCAAGCCTACCTTCACCATCACTGCACCAGGTTGCATTCCTGTACCCACACTTCACGTCTCTCTCAGAAATACCAGGTGAAGCCAAAGACAGTGGAGATCACAATTCATTGTACAAATTCAGTCAATGTGTTTCTCCAATCTGGCAAATTTAAAAAAAATTCAAACAATGTTTCACCACAAAAAAAAAAACCCTCAAGTGTAGCGAATTAATTCAAATGGTTCCTTATAGTCCAATATCTCCACACTGATAAAACCCACACAAGATGCAATTGCACTGGCGCACGATGAACAAGAAAGCACAAGACCCAAGGAGTGTCACAATAACGAGCACACAACCAATCATGCATGTCACTGATCCAAGCTTTATAAAAGCAGTCGGCTATGGATAAAACTGTTAAATCATCACAGATAAAGGTCTCCTTTTACTTTGTACATAACAGATGACCACCACGCCTGCACATAACTGAAAAGTCACAAAAGTCATATCTGTCCCTGTTCTAAAGCATTCTTCACAATACTCAACAGTTTTTTGTTTTTCTTCAGCACACAGACTATTGACGAGCACTTGGTGCTGAAGGATGAAAGCACGCGGATATGATCATTCCTTCTGTTGAAGACAAGAAAGCAAAATCCTCTGACTTTTTCCGTCACCGAAATGACATTAAAAAATAATTCAACAAAACCTGACAAATGTGCTTGAATTTCATCCTTGTGCACTGGAAAGAAGTAGGGCCTGTGACAGAGGCATACACTCTAGACCTCACTGTTCAAAACTGATTCACAATCTGATGAATTTCACTACAAATCTAAGGCAGTCCTTCCTTTCCCTGCGTTTGAATCAACTGGAAACAACTGAAACAGTACCAATACACTCTTTGTGCTTTTAAAAAGCTCAAGTTTAAACTTACTGATTTAATACAATCACTGAAACAACTGAACGTGTATTTTAACATACCATTCAGTGCTTTTTAAATGCTCAGGATAACCTGTATTATAAAACACACACCAACACAACTAAATGTGTACCTTGCCAATCTTTCTGTGCTTTTCAATACTACGGTTAAATTTGAATGATGCAGTATACTCATTAGGCAAGTTTCAGGAACTGCATCTAAAATGCGTGCACGTCAGTTATGTTCAGCAAACAGACCACAACAGCACTTGAATGCTAGTCCTCCCTGCTGACATATGAATCCATGCCGGTGCAGACAACACTTTTCTCCATGTAAAGCCTATCCTTCATTTCTGTCGTTTCTCTTCAGCAATCATAAAAATTATTATTCCAATTTGGTTGCTTCTGCCTCTGGAGACACAAAGTCTCCGTCTTCTAAAAGAGACGCATAGCTCTATTTCTGTGCATTGTCTGGCACTTAGTTCACCACCATCCATGATGCACCATGGAAACAATCTCTACTAAAATTGTTTCCGCTCAACACACATCCTCTGGTGACGCCTGTGCCCTGTCTTTGTTCGGGGAGCCGCCACCATCTGTAGTGTTGACCGGACTGGGTTTGACTGGTCACCGACACAGGCAACCGTCCCCTCAGTGAATACCTACAGACTGCTGGCTCCCAGAAGTGGGGATCAGGTCGATCAAGTTTCCCTTGGGCTGGGTCATGTTCTCAGGGAAGAAGCAGACCAGTTTGTCAAACAGTTCTGTCCGCTGCCTGAAGTGCTCTGGGGTCTCTCCTGAAAAAGAGTTATTAAAGTTGAAGGAAATATAGCACGGATACCAAGCTATGAGCATGTAGTATTTCTTCATCTAATGATGGCGACGATACAAAATGTTCACAAGAGAAATGATAGAATAATGCTCATGGAACACACCACAGCTGCTCAACTCCGTGTATTCCAGATGGTTGCACACTATATTTTCACTGTTTTAGGGTTGCCCCCTCGATAAATGTGGACACAGGATCAAAAAGTTAATGTAACATTTCCATAAAGCTTTAATTGGGAAGGTCTGTCAAAATGTTACAATAATCTGTGTGAACAGCTGTGAGACACTGCACAGTGATAGTGTTGCTAATTTTGTTCTTGTTTTGGAGTGTGTGTGTGTGTATGTGACTGTGCATGTGTGTGTGTGTGTGTGTGCGTTGTTTTTCGTTTTTTGTTCCTTCAACAACAAATGAAGTTTTAATACTCCTCCCTACCACCCACTACTCTCCACCTCAACCACCATTCCACCCTTTTCATCACCAGCTGATGAAGTGTCAGACTAAAAAGAATGCCACTCAATGAAGGGGCAGTTGTACTACAAAACACATGAAATGCAGATTTTTGTTACACAAAAGTTTGTATGTACGTGTTTTTTCTTAAACAAAAGGGAAAAAATTGCTGTCTTCTATTCGTTTTTTTTTTTTTTTTAATATTGTTACACAAAAAAGTTTGTATGTACGTGTTTTTTTTTAAAACAAAAGGGAAAAAATTGCTGTCTTCTTTTTTTTTTTTTTTTTTTTAAATAGTTACACAAAAAAGTTTGTATGTACGTGTGTTTTTTTTAAACAAAAGGGAAAAAAATTGCTGTCTTCTATTTTTTTTTATTTTTATATTTCAATTAATGTTTTGGTGGGTTTTTTTTCCACATTGCAAGCAACACTGCTTTAACAAAAATTATGTTATCTTAACGTAAAATGTTACCTTTGCATACACTTACATTTCACATCTAAGGCAATCGACATACTGGTCCACAGCAGGAATTCAGACTTGGTCATCCAACAAATCACCTAGAGCGGCGAGAGACCACAAAAAGGGACTGACAGAATCTAGTTACACATAACAATTCCGCAGTGCTGGATTTCACTATGCCTTTCACTATGTCCTCACCTTCAACCATAGCCGAGTCCTTTCCAGCGTAGGTTTCAAACAGGTTGGTTGTAAGCTTTTGGAACTGCAACACACATCCACAGCACAATCGTTTGAGCAATACCTTATCAATATATTATACATGTACATTCTCGTGGGTGAAAGCTTCCCAAATAGAAAAAAAGAGACTGGGTCCGGGGTTCAAGAGCTGCTCTTCTGGGACGCAGGGACAATAACTGGCTGTGGGGATGTAAGGAGTGAAGCCCTGTCGAAGCTGAAGAAGAACGACATATTTAAAGCTCTTGGTACCCTCTCTGAGGTCAATAAAAAAGCTTCAAGTACAGTCTGCCCCAAGGCACAAGGACATAGCCTTGAAAGCTCTTTTTCTTATATGTTAATATTGTAACAAATTATTCAAACACTACTTAAATCAGCTGGGACAGAAACAAAGCCATGCGCATTTATTTATCTTCATTTCTTTTCTTGAATCTTCAGTCTCCATCTCCAAGTTGTCAAATGCACTCCAACAAGTAGCAAATACAAAAGATAGAACAAAACAATCATGGAAACCTAAAAACACACAACAAAAAACAATTAAAAACACACACACAACAGTATTTTCAGCATATTTTAAGTATCTTCTAAAACATCCCAACATTACTGGGTTGCTTTGTTTTGTTTCTTTGTTTGTTTTCCCCAACCACAGCAATTCATTGTTTCGCACATTGATTTCCACACCCTGGCAGAAACTTTTCACCCATGCATTATAGAAAAACTAACTCTGCCAGGAGACCCTTTTTGGGAATCATGCCAGTCCCAAGCCCGGATAATGGAGGAGGGTTGGGCATGGGGCCAGCTACCCTACCCGTAAAACAAACCACAGCCACAAAAACGCCATCCAAAGATCAAATTGACACCTCAGCCCTGGGAAGGGATGGGTCTTTGACAAGAAGAAGCAGACATTAGGAACATGGGGGTGACTTGGAACCAGCTGGAGAAAAGAGCCCAGGACAGAGATGCCTGGAGGTCCTTGGCTGACAGCCTGTACCCCAGAAGGGGTAATAGGCAATGATGATGATGATGATTCTAGAAAAACTACTCATGGCGCTTCACAAGATTACACTATTACTACCCTGCATTCATATTTCATTTACCATTACCTCACCACCACAGTGGGCATGAACTATATGTACAGTCCTCATCCTGTCAATACATATTCAACCAACACTAATTCCTGCAATCATCACTAATCATTCTGGGGATGATGTGTTTGTCTGGAATATTGTCAAAGTCAGTGTATCTTGAGAAGACGGAAGTAATTTGTTCCAATCAGCCGGGCCCTGGAAAGAGAAAGACCTTTAATCACTGGTCGTATTTTTAAATGATGGCTGTCACCACAGACGGATGTCACAGAAACAGAAAGCTAACAAGAGAAAGTGAGCAGAAGTGAAATAATGTAGAGGAAAGTCAGGTGTGAAACCACAGCTGACAGCAAAAAAAGCTTACGGTCCATCCTGTCATAACGGCAGCCAGCTGAAGTGGTGTTACATGCTCAAACTTGGGGGTGGGGGGGGGGGGGGGGGGGGATCTGAGGATGAATGGGGCAGCAAATGTTTTGCATTCTTCGAAGTCATCGGAAGATACATGGAAGGCTGGCAAGAAAGTAGTGACCATAACTAGGAAGGCAAAAGGCACAGTCAAATCAGTGGAGAGATAGTGATGAACAGATCTTTTTTTTTCTTTATCAATGTTTTTAATCCACAACCACACACACCACACACACACCAAAATCAATACAATACAATGCCATGCAGTGCTATGCAAAGCATCCCAATACAAGCATTACCTACACAAAAAAATTGTACAAAATGAATGCAATACAAAATAAAATTCAAGAGATGCAAAAAAAAGCAAAATAAAACAGTGCAATTTTAAAACCAAATACTTTCATTTCCCATAAAACAACATAAAACGACAAAATGCAATGCACGTATAAAAAAACCAAAATCATAACACAGTACAATCAATACCTATAGGATAACACATTTACAAAAAGATTTTTCCTCAAACTTACAATAGTTCTGTTACCAATTTAGGTATCATATACGTTTGAAATTTTAAATTTACTTGCATTTCATACATTTTTAATAAAGCAAACTAGAAAGCCCTCATTTTTTTTTGGATTAAAGCCCCAAAAACTTAAATTTTAATCGATAAAAAAAGCAACAATTATCTTTCTTTAATCTTTTTTTTTAACCCTTTACCCCGGCCGGGAATACCCGTGTGTCACGGAAAAAAATAGAAAACAAATTTGTGGTCAGTCGCCAGCCGTTCAATGGGAAATAAGCCCCAAACCCCAAACCTTTGGTCCCCAGGCAGAGACTTCGGTTCGCGTCAGCAATTAGGACGCAAATAGGCTATTTTTAGTATCCCGGAGAAGCCGGCCCAGCAGACGAAAAGTAGCGGGGGACCACGTTCGAGGGGTTGGCCGACGGGTCTCGGCCCCCGGGTCAGATGATCTAGCCAAATTTGCGACCAGCGCCCCTTTTAACCCAGACGTCGCGGTTGAAGTGGGGAAGGGGGGAAGGTTTGGTGGTGGGGGTAAAATCAAGTAATTAATTAAATGCCCCATTGACCACCCAGAGAGAAAGGGCAGTAGATGTGCTGTGACGTTTAAAAGTCCAAGGGAATTAGAAGGGAGGAAACCCTTTTTACAAGGCGGGGAAAAAATTTGCCCCAATGGTACTCCCCTTTTGACAGTGGAAGGGTTTGAAAGTGGGGGGGTAGAGAGGGGAAAAGGAGAGAAAAAAAAGAGAACAAAAAACAACAGAGGGGAAAGAGGTTTGGGGAGGTTTTGCACGAAAGAAGAGGAGAGATGAGGGGGAACAAAACCCGAGTAAAGCATTAGCATAGTAGAGTTGAAAGGGGGAAAGGGATAAGGAGGGGATGTTGAGAGAGAGAGTTGAATGATGAAGAGAAAAAAAAAAAAAAGGAAAAGCAACCCTGCCCATTTGATAGAGCAGCTGAAGGAGAGAGAGAGGAGAGAGTGAAATGGTTATGCAGGAAGAAAGAAAGGAAAACAGATCGATGTTAGTGTCACTGTTCGTCTGACCGGGGTTCGACCCATCCCGGGCAGCGCCATTTTTCATCAGCGTCCACCTGCCAACCCAGCGGTTAAACCTGTCAGTCCCAGCAGCCAAACCCGACAGTCCCAGGGGTCCAAACCTGACCAGTCCCAGATTTTGTGTCGTGATGGGTTGTAAAGTGACAGGAAAAGAAAAGAAAGAAAAAAAAAAAGAAAAAAAAAAGACAGTGATTGTGAATATTTAAGATCACCTGGCCAGGTAAAGTAAAAATCTTTTATACCGGGTTATTTAAATGTTTTTTAAATAAAGGGTTTTTGTAAAAGTTCAGGAAAAGGAGAATGTTTTATTTTGTTTGACTATATGCATTGATGCTTTTTCCAGTTTATTGTAGAAAAGTTATAGATTTTAGTGGTTTGATTGACAAAGCATGATATATGAAGAGATTGTAAGAAAGCTGTGAGTGTTTTTGGGGCGGCGCTAGTCCTTCCCCTGAGTCCCCCGGGTTTGAAATTTATTGGCGAGCCCCCCAGGATATTCTGGCCCATTTATTTAATTGTTCAACTTCTCGAGAGGAAGTGGGTGGGTTCATGTTTGTAATCCAAAGACAAGGTAGGTCTTACTGTATGTTTCCAAGATTTTAAAATACTAGGTTGGCTTGCTTCAAGATAGTTACATAGGTTTGGGGCATTTCAGCCCAGAGTATTTTTCCCCAAGATTGCCTAAAATTTTGCTTCTTTTTTTGGGTCAGGGCTGGGTCTATAAAACTATTTTACTTTTGCCCAAAGCAAAATTACATTCATAGGATTGTGCTATTACGTCACGCTTTCGGTAACCCCGTTTGGGTGTAGTAAAAAAATTTGTTCAAAAAAAAAAGAATAAAGAGGTATAATGGGGACGAAAAAAACCCCCCCCTATTGAAAACTTGTGAGCGTCGCTCGTGTTTTAGTACTCGGGAGAAGAGTTGGACATTCTTTGAAAAAAAAAAGAGGAAAGAGTGAGCAACGGAAAGACCCCCGTGTCGCAGTAGAAATAGCAGAGGGGAAAAAGGTGGGAAAAGCAGGAAACAGAAAGGTTTAAAGCTGGGGAAACGCGGAAACAAAAAGAAAAAAGGGAAAACGCAGGAAAAAAAAAGAATAAAGGGGAAAAACAAAAAAAAATTAAGGATTCAATTAGAGTTAGAAAGAGTGGAACACAGGGGGAGACCCGATGATGGTTTTTCAATTTCCGTGCCCTTTTGTGCGCAGTTATCCCCCCCGACCAAATTTGCCAAAATTCTCTGAAGGATCAGATTGGTTGATGCGTACATCAGTCGTTTTAAAACTTTTTGTACTAGTCGGGTTTGGGCCTTCAGAAGAATGGGCAGTTTTTTTGTCAGCGTTTGAGGGTAAGGCATTGAGATTTTCACGCTTCCAAAAACCAACAATTGATTTTGGTGCTGTGAAGGAGTCTTTGATAAAGGGATTTGCCCTCAAGGGGGGGTTTTGAAAAAAAATTTCGATCAGCTAGTTAAAAAGCAGGTGAAACGTACACTCGTTTGGTGCAGGGTTTAGATCATATTTGAGAAGGGGTTAGATTTGAGTGGTACAAAAAAGGAATCGTGATTTGAAGGAGTTTTTATGAAAGAACAGATTTTGTAGGTTGCGCTGAGTTAATATAATTTGAAAGAGAGAAACGGGACAGCGGGGGAGTTGCTGAATTAGCAGAGGTGTACAGGGGGACTTTTTGGCACTAAGGTGAGGAGAAAAAGGTCCCAGGCACAGGTGAAAAGGTGAAGGAGATGGGGAGTTTTTGCAAAGTCTGAAAAACCAGTGGTGGGGCAGAAAAAAAGGACAAAGGGAAAAAGGGTTTGTTTATTTGTCACTGGGGCATGTGGCGAGGGATTGTGCATGGGGTTTCCCAGAAGGCAGCAGCCTTGCAAGAGGGATAAGGGTGCCGGGGAAAGCCCTGCGTGGAACCAAAGGGATAAAATTGAAGGGTGGAGTGCGGCCTAGGGTTCGTGCTGGACAGCAGTCAGTGTCGGGGATGGGGGCAGGTGAGGGGTTTATTCCAGTGGAAGAAGGGTGGATTGGCCAGCAGGGGTAAAGTGTTACGGGCACTGGGTTAGGGGGTTTGTAGTAAGAAAAACCTGGTCGGGAAAGGGGGTTTTGGAGGGGGAAAAACCAGCCCTGACTCTAATCGAGGGCTGTGAGGGGTTCCATTTGCAAAGATAAGTACTCCCCCTTACTTTAGGCGAGTTGTCTGCGTGGTGTGGGGAAACCTTTTGATTTGATCATTGGAAATATTCCAGTGAAGGGGATCCGGGGGGATCTGAGTTGTTGACTGTACGGGGGCAGCAGTTAAAACCCGGAGCAAGAAGGGGAAAGGTTGAAAAACCCGTTAGTGTTCCGAAAGGAAGTCGGCTAGATGTGTCCTGTGGTTTAGGGGCACAGGAAAAAGCCCCTTCGCTGTAAAAGTCTTGGGGGTTGGCAAGAGGTGGAGAAAAAAAAACAGGTGGTTAGAGGGGTGAGACAAAATTTTTGGTGAAAGGGGGTTTGTTGAGGTGTTTCCCAAGGGGAAGACGGTAAGGTAACAACTCAGTTAGGGTACAGCATTTTATCCCTGACCTGTATGTCGGGGGTCACGAGTCGTCTGGGGGTCATCTGGGCCTGGCAAAACGCGGAAAAATCTTTTTTTGATTTTCTTTGGGCCCAGGGAATGGCAGAATAAAGCGGTTCTGCTGTCATGTGATGTGTGAAAAAGGGTTTCAGCCACAAGAGGGGTAAAGAGGAAAGCGCCTCTTAAACACCCCCCTTTAATTGACCACCATTCGGGAGGGGCCCCGTCGATTGTTTGGGCCAAATCTCGCCTTTTCCCAAAAAGGTGGGCACGGGTAGTGTTGCGCGTGGATACGGGGACCAGACCCCAGAAGCGTGCATTGAAAGGCGAGATACGAAAAGGTCGCAGAAGGGTGGTAGACATTTTTTCTGGGGGTGTCCCATACAAATTCTGGAAAGGGGTCACAGTTACTAGGGTGAGAGGGAGGTAAAAAGGCTGCTGGGATCCACAGTTTCTCATCCCTACCCCAAAAAGGTAATGGCTGGTGGAAAGATTCAATGGTGTGTGAAGGGCATCTTAAAGAAGCTCTGGGGAAAGCCAGCAGATTGGGATCGTTATATTTCCGCGGCATTGTTGCCTACAGGGAAGCCCTCGGAGAGCACGGCTTTTTCCCCTTTGAGCTGCTGTATGGGCGGACAGTTGGGGACCCGTGTGTTTTCAAAAAGCTGTGGTTCGGAGAAAGAGGAGAAGAAGTCAAAACCCCTTTCAGTATGTGGGTGGGTTCGCAATAGGTAGGGGGAATGGGTTGCAAGGGAAAATTTGCGGGCTAGGATCGTGCAGAAGAGGATATGACAGGAAGGTGGGAAGAAACCCCCAAAAGGGGGGAGATCAAGTCCTGTTATGCTTCCCCCGGATCAAACAAGTGCTGAGCATTGGAAAGGGCCCTTTACTCATTGAAAAGGTGATCAGGATTACCCAATTTATGTGAAAGGGAAACCAAAACTTTTCCATGCGAATTTGCTCCCCCAAAAAAAAAATTCAGCGTGAGATCAGCAATAGGGCAGCAGCAATCTTGGGGGTGAAAGGGGGAACCCCGCAGAGAAGGGAGATTTTGTTTCCTGGTTTAGGAGAAGAGTCATAAGGGAGTGTCATGTTGAAGGGCTGACAGTAGGAGCAGGGGAAGTTGGGGGCTCCAAACCCCTATTTTGTGCGTCCCTGATGATAAACCAGGAGGAAACTCAGAGACCCGTACGGTGGAGTTAACATCGCAAAAACCCCTACATGTGAAAAACCTACCCGGTCCCCTTGCACCCGACAAGTGATCGAGGAGGAGGTGGAAAAAATGTTGGGCCCTTTGGGGGGATTGAACGTCCAAAACATCGTTAGTGCCCTGTCTTAGTGAGGGAAAAAATCAGGTGGACCGATTTGTGTTGATATGACGTTGAACAGTGTCCCAAAGGGCGATGCAGAAGCATACCCAACATGGAAGACCCTGTTGCTAGATCGCCACAAGCAAAAGCAAATTTTCACCCGGGGTAGATCTGTGCAAGGGTTTTGGAAATAGCTTGGTGAGGACTAAAGGTCACAGCTTTTCACTCCTAGGGGGGTATACCCGGGCGAGTATTCCTTTTGTATGGTCAACCCCTCAGTTTTCTCTGGTGATGAGGAAGTTATTGACGGGTTTGGAAGGGGTAGTGAATTTCATGGATGCATTTTTATAGCTCTGAGACATGGGAGGGATATGAGGCGCTTGCAGAGTTTTTGAGAGGTTGAGACGAGCCAATCTCCCGCCCGCCAACAAAGTGCCAGTTGGGGTTTTCCCAAACCTGGGTTCCCAGGTTTTGTTGTTGGAGGCGACACAAGCAGCGAAAAAGGGGAAGGTGGAGAAGATGAGAATTCGAGAGACCAAGACCAACAGAAGTCAGGAGTTGTAGGTTTTATTGGTTTTAAGGGAGTTTGTTCCAAATTTTGCAGCAAACCCGGGCCCCTCGTGTTTTGGGCAAGGCGGGGGAAAAGGAGGGTCGAGGGTCAGTTTTGCAGAGAAGCCTTTCAGACAGTGCTGAGGGCTAGGTTCCCCTCCCTTTGAAGTACCGGTATGTCTAAACCCTTTTTTTTCGGGGCAGATGCTCGGGGGTGGGGGTAGGGCCCGTATTGTTGCAGGAGCACGAAAGGGGGCGAGTTTCTGTGAAGTATGCTAGCAGGAAGCTGACGAAGTGTGAAGAAGGGGACGCACGGTAGAGAAGGGTGTTTGGCTGTCGTGTGGGCGTGCAGAAATTTTACAAATCTTGTATGGGAAAGAGTTGTGGTAGAGCTGATACAACCCCCAAATTTTTGCAGGAGGGCAGCTGAAAAAAAGCAGGGTGCTGCAGCCTCGGTTCGGTTCAGACATTCTGGTCGCAGAATGTAGGAGTGATATTTAAGCCGTTTTAGTCTGCAAGCTGCAACTCAGAGGAAGTCAGGCTATGGGGCGCATAGTCTCTGTAAATAATATGTGTTGATTAAGTGAGATTGGGGGTATGGGTTTTTCCCCCTTTGGCTTGGTTCATATTTTTGGTGAGACTTGTTCATGTAAAGTAGTTGTTTGGGGTACAGCGCTTGTGTGGTATGCCCCGTTTGCGTTAAAATAGATTTGCAGTGAGGTTTTTCATGGGGTCGTGTTTTATTAGATTTTGCTTTTTAGTAGTTGTGAGAGAAAATGTGGCAATCGCGGTGGGGGTTGCTAGGTGCGCACAGGGTTATAGAAATGAAATTTAAAAAAGGAGAACGCACGTCAAAGTAACATTGGGGGGGATATTCACTAAGAAAATTTTGATAATTTGTAAACCGTTTGTGTAAAAAAATTTGCAAAAACTTGCAGTGTAGTGTGGTGTCAGCAAAAATTGGTTGTTGTTTTTTTTTTTACCGTTGTTTTTTTAGACAATCGGAGATGTCTTTTGCAGGGGGAAAAATTTTAGGACAAAAAAAAAAAAAACCCAATTGGGTCAGTCGCCGCCAGTTCAATCGGCATAAGTCCAAACCCAAACATTTGGGTTCCCGGAGATGACTTCGGTGTCGCGTCAGCCAATTGGCACAGGAATAGGCATTTTTTTTCTCACGGAGACAGCCGGGCCCGCAGACAGACAAGTAGCGGCCCAGTTCGAGAGGTTGGGCCGACGGGTTTCCCGGGGCCTGGGTGGGGTCTAGCCAATTTTCAACCAGCGCCCCCAGTTAAGCAGACGTCGCGGTTGAGTAGGAAGGGGGAAAGGTATTGGGGTGGGGGTAAATCAAACTAATTATTAAATGACCCATTGACCCCCAAGAGAGAAAGGCCCGTAGTGTGACTGTGCGTTTGAAGTCCATGGAATTTGAAGGGGGGTAACCTTTTACAGGGGAAAAAAATTTTGCCAAAGGTACTACCCTTTTCAGATGGAACGGGATAAAAAAGTGAGGGGGTGAGGAGGGGGGAAGGGGAGAAAAAAAAAGAGAACGAAAAACAGACAAGAGGAAGAGGGGCGGGTGTAGGTCTGCACGAAAGAAAAGAGGAAAATGAGGGAGGTGAAAGAACCGGTTGAAGATTAGCATAGATGGTCTGCGGGAAGGACTAAGGAGAGTGTTGGAGAGAGAGTTGCTAATGTGAAGAGAAAAAAAAGAAAAAAGAAAAAGAAAAAAAAAGAACCAGCCCTTTGATAGAGCAGACTAGAGAGAGAGAGGAGATGTGCAATGCGTTAATGCAGGAAAAAGAAAGGAGAAAGATCGATGTCTGTACATGTTCGATCTAACCGGGGTTGACCTTTACCTGGCAGCGCCCCTTTCTCAGCGTCCAACCCGACAACGCCCGCGGTCTAACTGATCAGTGCCAGCGTCAAACTGCCAGTGCCAGCGGTCCCAAACCCGACCCGTGCCGCAGTTGTGTCGTGACTGGTGTTTGTGAAAGTGAAGTGAAAAAAAAAAGAAAGAAAAAAAAAAAGAAGAAAAAAAAAGACAGGATTCGGAATAGTTTAAAATCACCTGGCAGGGGAAAGTAGAATTATTTTTCCGGGGGAGTTAAAGTGATTTGATAAAAGGTTTTGTGAAGTCAAGGAAAGGGAATTTTTATTTTGTTTGACTCCTATGCATTGTGCTTTTTTTCCCTTTTATGTGTGTAAATTTTAGGGGCTTTATAGTGGTTTGATTTGCGAAAGATGATATATGAAGAGATTGTAAGCAAGTGTGAGTGTGTTTGGGTGTGCGTTTGCCTTCTCCCCTGCGTACCCGAGGTTGACACCGTGGTTCAAGGGGGCATGCATAATTGGATCATCTACCTGTCAAGATTTGTTTTTGCTTGCAAAAAGGGGCCCCTACAGGCGTTTGAAGGATTTTTCAGAAGTTTTGGGCGATTTTGACGCATTTTTTTGCGTTTTTTGCGAAAATTGTGAGCGATCAAATGGCTGCAGAAGATTTCGTGAGAGGTGGTGGAATTGTTTCGAAAGCCATAGAAGGTGAAATTGCAAAAACGAAAGGAAAGGAAAATGAAGGTGACATGGTTGTCGTTTCCTGACAATGAGTCAAGTGTTCGGGTTTCCCGGATGAAAAATTTATCTCAAATAATCGAAGGTAGGGGGGTGGTCGTGCTGGTGTGGGATGTTTAGGACGGATAGGAGGAAAAATTGTTTAAAAAGGAGCAAAAATTGTTTTGAGTGTGACGCCGTGACAAAGGTTTTTCAGCATTTTTGTTATTTTTTGCCAATTTTTTTTTTTTGTGTGACAGGTGAAGTGCTAGCAAAATCGCATCTTAGCGAATTCATCATTACTCAATGCTCCCCGAACCACTGTGTGTTTTTTAGTAAATAATTGCACGGTTGTTATGTCTTAGATTTTTGACATTTCAAAACCCTTTCCACAAGATATATTGAGACTTGAATTTTCATGGATTTTCTTTTCAAAATATTGTTGTTGTTTTTCTCAAAATCTTGGTTATCTTCCCATGATTGTGAGTTATCTCATCCTGTCAACATAAAACATAAAATAATTATATTCTCTTTTCATTTTCCTTCAAGAAAATGTAACTTCGTAGTTTTAGAGAATACTTGAATTTTTAAAACGATTTTTTTTTGTAAGATTAAATTTGACTTTTTCCCCTTGGCTCCTGTGGAGCATGGTCCCACGAGCCTTTTTCCTCTTGTTTTCCCCCGGGCGGCGATTCCAGTGGCCCCAGGAATTTCCCAGTGAGTTTTTCCCCGCCCCCGTTGATCTTCCCCAGGTGGTGGGGGTGGGCCTCTTTGCGTCTTCCCTGGGGGTTCCATCGAAGCATGGGGGAACGGGGATGCTGGTTTTTGAGGGTTGGCCAACCCACCCCCCCTTCCTGCGTTTAAAATTTGTCTTCAATGGGCTTTGTCGGCTCTTTCCACAAGTCTTCATTTGGGGCCCATGCCCTGCCCCCTGATCGATAGATGTACCTAAAGCATCTGTTCAAAAAGGTCTGAGGCGGTGGTCGTGACTTGGTGGTGCGCCACGTTTCACGCAAAAGAAGCACAGATTACTTTTGGTTGAAGATGCGGATCTGGTTTTTGCAGAATGGTGTGTGGGGTCCCAGACAGGTGGGACATTTGAAACGCGGATGCCTTCCCATTCCTTTTGGGATGTCTTTGTCTGTGCCCCCGTCCTTGCGAAATGCTGGAGGTAGGGAAGCTTCGAGTTCTCTAGGTCTTCTCTGTTAGTACAATATTGTTTCGTTGGCCTATTGATCCTACCCCCGGGTTTTTTTGCCTTATGATCCAGTCCGTTCGTGGGGCAGTACTGCCCAGGGCCGGTTTTCTTGCAGGGGTTGCGGGGGGACAGGAGGGCAAATCAGGCAAAGTCAAGTTTCCCAGCGGAGGTCGGGCCATGGATGCCTCGTTGGTCTTTAACTTCTTTCAAGTCAGCGATGGCAACGGGAAAGGAACGGTGGGGTAGAAACCCCGGCAACCCCCGTAAGATGTCAAATGGTTCCGCAGGGTTTCCCCGGTCCCCTTGGCATGTTGATGTTCAATGCTCCCGGGATGAGGGTTTATGAACTTCTCTGGTACCCCATGGGGGGAAAAAACTTCCAGAGGTTGGGTCTGTCGAGCTATCAAAGCCTTCCGAAGTCGACGAAGGTGACATACGGGGCGATTCCTTCCCATGACTGCTCATGATGATACGGAGAGCAGCTACTGGTCGTGCTGATTTTCACTGGGAATCCACCCCGTCTTTTCCGCCTTGTGATGTTGTCCTTCACCGCTCGAGGAGATTCTTTTGAAGATTTCCCCGGGGATGTAGCAGTGTAAGCCCCCCCTCCTTTTCTTGCCTCCTTTAGGTTCCTTTTGGGGCTTAAAAGGTACCGTGCCCCCAGTTTTGGGTAGTTCTTCGGTCCCCCCAAACTTTTTGGGGAAGATTTCAAAAGCTATTGGGTTGTTGCTGATTTTTGATTGCTTCGGGTGGGATATTGTGGGGGCCGGTGTTTTGTTGTTTTTGAGGGTCGGATGGCCCTTCCCGGATCTTTTCCCTTGGTGGGGGGGTTGGTGTTGAGTTTTGGGTGTCTGGGGAGGGGGGATGTCGGGGGATTGTGGTGCGGCCGGTTGAGGAGCCGGGAAGTGTTTTTTTCCCAGGTGCAAGGGGGAAACGGGGTTGGCGAGGGGTTTTCCCCATCCTTTCCTTCACAGGCCCCTCTGTACTCGTCGACCCCGCAAAATTTCCGTGTTTGTCATCAGCTCCTTATGTTTTTCTGTCCGGCTGCTTTTTGCTTCTTCGCCGGGTTCTCGCATATTTTTCTTTTGTCCTGTCTTATGTTTTTCACTTCTTTGTTTGCTTCTGTGTGCAGTTTCTGTGTCTGCCTTATTTCTTGGCTTGCTTTTGTTGACTGTTTTTTTTACTTTTCTCCAATTTTCCCCGTGTCTCTGCTGACATCCAGGCTTGTGGACCTTTTTCTTTTTCCCCCGAATCTTTCACATGTTTCATAAGCCTGCTTTGATTGTTTTCCAAACGTTCTACTATGACTCTTCATCGACAGGACTAAGTGTCAAAACTGTTGGGAAAATTCCCATTGAAGTGTTCCCCTTTTCTGCAGGTCTTTTTGCATTTCCCTTGAATCTGTTCCCGGCTTTTGGCTTCCTGGATGTCCTTCACTTGAACTTGAACTCCCCACAACAAGGTGGGGGTCCCATCCAACATCTGCCCCTCCATGCTCGACACCGTAGTGACCCCTAAAGCGTTGCTGATCAAATTGGGCAATCTGGTTTTTTGTTGGCTGTCCGTGAAAACCCAGGTAGCTTTGGGATGGGCTTGGGAGGAAAAAACACCCCCAATGTCAACCTTGAAGAAAACAGAAGTCCAGAACACTCTCCTTTTCATTCCCATGTCTCCAAGGCCTTTTCCTTTTCCCCTGCTTTGTTCCTATCACTATTGTCTTTGATTTTGGGATTAGTCACCCCTCAAGACAGTAGTTCCCTTTTTTCTTCTGGTTTATGGGGGGTTGTAGTTTTTCGAAAAGTCCTTTTTTTTCAACTGCTTGTCTCACTTGTGGTGCGTAATTGCACAAAGGTTTTTTCCGCACTTTTGGTGAGAAATCTTGCGGTGATGATACGTGGTGACCGCGGTCCACTCCATCAGTGCTGCCGCAGCCTTCTGGAGACATAAGCCCCACCCCCCGGGTGTGTGGAGCTCTTTTTTTCATGCCCCGAGTAGATCAAAGGGCTCCCCCTGCCAAGCCGCATCAATCCATTGGTCCATCTGGTCTCACAAACCAACACCAAGGGTTTATGCTGCATCTCTGCGCAACCTTGCAGTTTTCCCCGCCTCAAAGGTCCCAACGTTCCAGTGCCCACCGGGGAGTTGTCTTTGGGGGACGAAGAGTCCTCGGGGAAGCAGTTCTTTTGGCTTTTACTTTCGACGCTTCTCGCAATCTGGCTAGATTGTCTTCCCTTCCCAGGGCATCAAAAAAGGGCAAGTTTATGTGGGCGTTTCTGTAACGCTTTTTTACAGGCCGGCATTTTTCCCCGCGCAAAAACCCATTATTTAGGGGAATGGTCCAAATTTCGTCTGGCTTTCCCCCCTTGACCTGTCCATTGGGTTTCACCCTTTGGCATAGCTCCGGGATCGTAAAAGCACACAAGCCCCACCACTACGACAAAGAAAGGGGCCAGTAAGGTGGTGGGTTTTTTTTTTCCCCCAAAAATTTCAAATAGTTTGGAGTCAAAGGGTTAAAAAAATACAGGGAAACGGTTAAAAGGTAAAAAGCATAAAATTTATATCTAAGTGTCCTTTTCTTCTCCTATCGAAGTTTTAAACCATAACAGGATAAGACATGAAAAAAAAAAACACCCGGCAAATGCTTTATCGGGAAACACCCAACCCCACACACACACACACAAACCCCACACACACACCCCCACACAACACAACACACAACACAACAACCCCAACCCATCGTTAATACACTTTTTTGAAAGACGTTAAAAGAATAACAACAACAACACAACCCCCCACAACACCGGAGGGAAAAGGAGGGGCGGGGGAGTGGGCGAAATTGCCGAGCGGCGGACAATTCCACTTTTACACCCCCCCATCAAATTTTAATTCACAAGAACAGTTGCTTTTTAGTTACGTCTAACCACAAAAACAAAAACAACAAAAATTCAAAAATGCCTTCAAAATTTTAACTCTGACAAAAATCTTCCCCTAGGGGGGGTGTCAAGTTGAAATGATATTTATTTTATTTAAATCCATTTTCACCATTGTTTGAACTTACCTGTAGTTTATATTATCGTCTCTTGTTTTAAATGAGATATTCCTTCTGTTCTGAGCGACTCAATTCCAAGTTTTACATCATTAAGTGTTTCGTCATTTCTGGAAAGACGTCATCAAGGGGTTGTTGTTTTATCGAAAGTTTTGGATCGTTGTGCCAGTGTGTTAGGAAGTGCGGACGTTGTTTTATTCAATCTTGTTCATATTCCTGTTTGTATGTTTGGCACCTTAGTTCAGTTCAAGTATCTGCGCCTCCGTTTGACGTACTCTCTGCACAGATCTTGTATCTTCATTTATCTATTCAGCATATTTATTTCCAGTTTCACCAATTATTCTTAATCAGTCATTCAACTTTATTTCAATAAATTAATCTTCAGTTTTCTTTCAAATGTGACTTTAGTTCAAGTGCGTTTGATTATTTTGCTGGATACCCTTGACAGGTGGGTTCACAAAAATTTGTTCCAATGAATTTGGAAAGAAGAAGAGGAAGAGAAGGCGGACAATGAAGAACAAGAGCAGAGAGAGAGAGAGTGAGAGAGAGAGAGGAGTGGCAGTGGTGCTGATGGTGGTGAATGAATATGTCAGTGCCTGTCTGATCTGCCAAGTTTGAACTGTTACTCTGAAAAGCGACAACGACACAAAATACGAATACAAAAGATATAAAAGATATTACGCAGTGGTGGAGTTGATACATTATATGCTACCTAGGCTGAAAAAAAAAAGAAGAAAAAAATGCAGACCAAAAGATATACCATCTTCGTGCTCACATGACTGATACATTGTCACATTTCGAACCTACAGGAGCATCAGCTGTTTTGTGGTCGCTGATATTTCTTAAATATAAACAGAATCAACAAACAAAGAAAAGAATCTTCTCCAAATAAAGTCGTCTCTTTTTTTTATGGTGAATGTCATTCTTACTCTGTTTTTTCTTTTTTTTAATAATGATATGCCATTCTTACTCTGCATGAAGATCCAGTGATCCTGTTTAGCCAGAAAAAAGGGCAGTGTTTAAGATAGGAAAAGGGGGCGGAAGGGATCCAAAAGGGGGGGGGGGGGGGGGGGGGGGGGGGGGGGGGGGGGGTGGCAGGTCAGAAAGAGTGGAGAGGAAAGGTGAGGAGGGGGGGTAGGTGAACCGCAAAGACCTCGTCCCATCAGAACAACATTTCTAGAAAATCAAACACACAAAAAGATTTTGATCGTTAAAAGCAGTCAAGGAGAGAATGAAAAACAGCTTCATTGATCTATGCCTGTGCACACCAACGTGCGCACCTAAACCAGCATAATTATGTACATTTATTTTAACACCAAGGTCAATTGATAAAGTGGCTTTGGAAAGATACCCTGTAGTTCCCCTTATCTAGAACATACCAACAGGGAATCCACCTGTCTATGGCAGAAAAAGGCTGGGTGAATGCATGCAAGCGCACCCGTGCACACACACAAACACATGTACACACACACACAGAGACACACACATATACACACAAACACAGAGAGAGAGCAACGAACACATCCAGAACATCATTAATATGGTGGAGAAGGATTGGCCATGAAAAGACGTGCCAGAGATGTAGAAAAGAGCAACATCCTTGGGACCTGAAAACCAGTTTTAGAAAAAGAAGAAAAAATGGAGGAAGGACAACCTTTTCTTACAAGTTCATTTCTCTTCTAAAGATGATGTCTACATCCAATTGTATGTCAAGTTTAATAATTTTTCAATTTTTTAACTTTGCTAACATTTTTCCATTAGATGACCAAGTGGACATCGTGGCAGAATGATCAGAAGCCCTTTTCAATAGTTGACAGTTTGCAGTTGTTAAGTCCATGATGAACAGATCTCATCTTGTGAAGCTAAAGACAGGCTGACCAACTTAAACCACAAGCTTGGGAAAGCACCTGAAATGCATTTTATAATCGATTTCACACCCAATACCACCATACCATAGACTTACAAAGCCTGTCATCAGACAGATTTACACAGATGCATGATCTCCATGCACAGGCCGATACAAAATGAGCCCACACAATTAAAACTTCTCTTGCAATGTTGGGTCTACCAGACCTTAGATGGGTCTCGTGATTGTCTGGAAATTCTGGTGGAACAATGGGGACCTTGATTCCTGACACAATAACTCTGAACATGACTACATGTCAGGGAGGGAAAGGGAGGAAGAGCTGGAATGTACGGGACCAGAGTAATACATACGACAGAAGTTGTAAAAGATTCTACACAAAAAGCCCACCCACTGACATCCATTTTCCACAATGCAAGGTTTTTCTGTCCCCCTTTCTCTTCTTCAGCGTCCCATAGTGGCTTTCTTCCCTTGCTCATTTCGGCTTTTTCTTACATAGTTAAACTCACTTTTGTCCAGTTGAAGCACTTGTACCCAATCTGCAGGAAATCATATTTCATGTCATCATGAGGCTACATTTTACTGCTGCCAAGCTGCTGTGGTGACGTTCCGTGATGCCTGTTCTGTTCCAAAAGCTAAAGGACTAGTACTACCTGCTGAGTGCCCATCTGTCTGAGCCTCAAATATCATTTAATACGAGTCTCCTTCTTCTTCTCTCCTGGTTCCATGGGGAGTCACTGGGCCACCACACTGAAGACAGTTCACCAGGTTCCTCCAGTTCTGCTGGTTGTGTCTCTGAAACTGTCCACTCTGCAATGTTGTCAGTCCATCAGGCTTTTTTCGGTCTTCCCCTCTGTCTCCCTCCTTCAACAGTTCCCTGGAGGATTGTTTTAGCAAGGTCAATAGATTTTGCCACATAGGCCATACCAACGTTTTCTTTTCCTGACTGATGTTTGTAGATCTTCATATGGCCCTAAGTGCTCCCTGAGAGTTTGTTGACTAGTAACATGATCAGCATACCTGATGCTTAATATCTTGTGGGAACATCTCATTTGCATGGCTTGGAGTCTCTTTTCAGATCCACTGCGAAGGTCCATGTCTTGCATGCATACAAGAACATGGTATATATCAATGCACGCAGGAGCCTCATCTTGTGTTTCATGGACATGCTCTTAATATATTTACTAATCCACAAATGCCTGCCATACACAATCCAATATCTTCCACTGACTAAGCTATCGTAGCTGGCGACGTATGCAGGTTCAATACGAATTCATATGTAAATGTGCCTTATGGATTGTGGAGACACCTTGGCTGGGTTCATGGGCATTTCTAGATTTTTTATGAGCTGAGTTTGAAATTTCCTGTATGCACACTTCTTCGCAATGGTCTTTGTCTATACTTCTCATCACTTCCATTTTGTTTATACATCATGGATTTTTTGTTGTAAGTTTCCTGTAGTCTAATCCAAAGCTTTTTTCCATCTCCCTCAAATGGCCTTCAAAAACTTATTCGTTTTGTATTAATTATCGTTCTTCCTTTATTCACGGACTTTGACCATTTAAGCTGTTTTCCAAGAAAGATTTTCTCAAAGTTAATGGTTTTCTTCCTTTGTTACTTGGCCTTGAGTGAGTCTTCTAAATTCACACCATGTAAAGGACGTTCTGAACCTCCTACGTGGGTCCTTGTAACAATATTTTCCCATTGCGGTTCATTGACTTTCCTCAGCACCTGTATACAGTTTCTCATATTGTAGTTATATTTTCATACTTAATTTCTCTTCTACAATTTTCCAAAGCCTGCACATTAGCTGGTGTTCTGTAGGTCAATCTAATGCCTCTCACCTCTTCGCTCTAGTTGGGGGTGTAAGTGTCGTCTGTGGAGTACACATATGTTGCAGGTAGTTCATGGCCGCTCAGTGTCTGTGCCTCGCCATCTCAGAAAGTGGAAACTTGCGGATCAGGAAGCAGCACTTCCGAAGCAAGGTACTTATGGGACGGGTATCTGGACAGCTGAAGGGACAGTGGGTTTCAAAAACATGGGAGAGGAGAGAGAGAGAGAGAGAGAGAGAGAGGAGGGATTGTTGATTTTAGCCCTAGTGACACTAAGGCAATATAGGGACGGTCACCCTGTCAAAGTCAACTCTCATGTTCAAAGACATAGGGGGAAAAAAGAAATGCACAAAAATATGAAGAGCGCAACAGCATTAAACATGAGCAATCAAGGCATTTAAAACATAATAAGAGTATGAAGCTGATCTTTAAGAAAGGGATAAAAGATGCCCTTCCAATACTTTCATTTTCATGGGTAAGCCAAGTTCGCATACCTATTGGTCAATCTATCTTCAGGAGTTCGCTTGTTTAGAATCAACCACATGATTTACCTTCAGTCAGCTTTTCTTTAAAAAGACAGACTACCGTTTTGTCTTTTTGATTTTTTTTTAATGACAGGTCCACTATTCTAATGTTTTCTCTTAAAGTCCCCCTTTGTCAATACGATTTCACAAACATTACAACAAAACATGAACTTAAAAGTTAGGTTTTGGTCATTTTATGTACCATGTCTGACAATAGCATTCACGGCAGTTAGTCTGCTCTGCCAGGCCGAAGTTTTTGTGTGGCTAATGCAGTGATTAGACAGTCACGTGTGTGCCCACCACTTCCGCCGTAGGGAGAAGCCAGTGTAAGTCTCCCATACGTCTTTCTCTCTCGGCCCATGGTACCAGGCAAGATAAGTCTTGTGCTCTGTCTCGCCTTCTTTTGCCGTTCTGTGTTAATGATAGCTTGTGTTTGCTTCTTTGTTTATTTAGTTTGTGGCTTGAGCGCTTCACCGCTCATTCTTGAACCGGTGGGGCTTTTGGTTTGGTGTGCTTTATTCATTTGTTTAACCACGCAATCTGCCTTTGTGCCTTTGTTCGGCACTCGCGACTTCGCATTCCGCGCTTTTCGATTCTTCGAAAGTTCGGGAAAAAACTCCATCGCCGGTTTCGACCTTTCTCCCCAGTTTTGGCTTTTTCGGCCCCTTGTTCAACGAATCTCGGTCCCTTCTCCTTCAATTTTGGACTCCCGATTCGGGCCTATCTTTACGTCGTTCCACTCGGCTTCAATTTCTTCGCCGGTCGTTCCGACCCATTTTGTTCGGACGGACCAAAAACGCGTCACTTAAGATCGACCGGCCTCGTTCTATCATATGAGATCTCGTCTGCATTTTACTACATTTTCAGTGTCTCTACCGAGGTTGGTTGAGCTTTTATATCCCTCGATCCACCTCTTTGTCTCCCCTTTGCGATCGTGGCGTTCCGTGTTTTGTACCCTCCTCAGTGCCCCAACATGGTGGAAGGACAAATAACGGCTAGAGGCGCTCCACTCTTTTTTTTTTCTCGGCAGTCGCTCTATACCACGGAAGGTGGCCGCGTGGCGATCCACGGGACAAACCGCTCACGCAACGATGAGCGTTACGGTCGGTGTAGTGGAGGGTTCCGTGCAGGGGACGCGCGACAATCATTCGATTCCCCCTATACCCGACCGGCAGGATACACGTTGTCGCGATCGAAGTCAACAGTCTGTCCCAGTGCGGATGGAATTCGGCAGTCATGGCGACTGTGTTACATTTGCTTTTTCCCTAAGGGCCAATCCATGGGCAAGGTCTCCCATGAAAGGTTCCTTTCCCGTTCTAAATCTTTTCGCGTTCCCGACTGGTTCGGCTGATTCGACTTCGACGCGTAAGAGGACCCTATCAATCATGCCGCGTCCGGAGATAATCGGCCCCAGGGGACCTTGCCGATACCCGGACGGCCGGGTCGGCGATCGCGGACGGAATCACCGCTCGTCACCTCGATCTATTGAGACTCGTGACGCTAGCACCTTCCCCCGCTACGTCACCAAGTTCAGCTCGCTCTCCCCAACCGTGTCCGGGTTCAGCAGACCCGGGTCACGAGGAGCTGTCTACACTCAAGGTGGAGGGAATGTGGCCAGTCTTCGGTGGAACCCCCAATGACCAAGTCCCGGGTCAGGTACGAGGCATCGACTAAGCTCGGATCTGCAGACCCTCCACCCCCGACGGTTCGTTCGACTTCGATCCACCCCGATCGAATCGTCTCAATCATCCCCTAGGGGTACAGGACGTTGGGGAGCCGTCTTCTTCCGCTACCTATTGGGCTAACGTCCGCGGTCCCGTTCCATCAGGGGGGAAGGATGTTCAGGCGGGGCCAGGGGTAAACTTTCGTCCCTTGTGTCTTACGTGTCGTCTCAGCCATCCCCGTCCCTTTCACTCGGCCAGGAGGCTCGGCGATCGTACTTACAACTCACCGACCCCTCTGCCACGGCAAGGGTCCGGCGCGGCACCCCACCCGGGAGATGCAGGAAGAGGCATTGCTCTCCAGGGAGTGGCAGCAGGTTACCGGGTCCCGAGCGAGACTCTGCCTATGGGCTGCCACTGCCCTCTTTTCTCCCGGGGACGGTGGTTCTTTTCCCCCCGAGAGGAAATCTGTGGCTTAGCTTGAATCTTCCACTGAGCTCCATCTTTTGGTTCATGTGGCATCCGGCCCTCCCAGAGCTGGATCGACCTGGGCCCACCATTACCTCTCGGGCGCTGTCCGATCGGCTGTCCCCTAGTTTTCACGACGATTACGGAACCACCGGGGAGCCGTCCTCGTTTACCCTCTTCCATCGAGGTCACGACATCCCACGCACCCCTGACTTGGCCTTCCGAAGGTGGACTGTACTTCCCCTTCACGAACATTATCTGTCCCACTTTTGGAGGAGGGGTTTGAGGTTTTCCTCCCAGTTGGGGACCTTTCCATTTTGGAGAGCTGGCGCCCTGCTGATCTTGTTTTGTTAGGGAATCCCCTCCCTCTTACACATTTTCGGCCCTTTCCACGTTTCACTGGGTCACCCCCCTAACCAGCGATCACCGGCCTTAAGGATAGCCGCCCCAGACCATCCATCCTTTGTTGGACAGATCGGGCCTCTCTCAGCCAGGGGTGCACCTGCGTTCCCCAACGAGGGACTGATTCTTATCAGCCCCAACGCAAGGCCCCTGTAGTTTGGAGTATTCCTCAAGGGAACTCGGTCAGGCCCCTCAATGTCTCTTTCTCTCTTTTCCTGACAAATCCGGCCACCAGGGAGATTGACCCATTTCCCGGCTGACACTCAGGCTCACTCCCACCGATCCCCCCTCCCACTTCCACCTCTCTTTCTATCATTACCCTGGATTGTAGTGGGGACAGAATGCCAGGGGTGGCTTCGCACACCACCGCGGGGCATCATGCCTTCATTGACTATGTTCTACAGCGAGCAGAGGAACTCTGGCCAAAATTGGGGTTGGCAATGTCTTCATGCGTTTCAGTCTCACGGTGAGTCACTTGAGGCAGGCCCCAGCCTGTTTGGATGACCCCCTTATGCGTCTTCTTGTCAACAAGATAGCGCACCACTTGCGGGAACTGCAGGAGGGACAGCGCAGGCCAGGTAGTCACTTTATACTGCCTTCTGGCAGTGAGAGGTCGCTCGTGCTATCACAGGCCCTTACTCTCCCCAGCGCTCAAGGCCGGCCTTACGTGCTTTTCCGGGTCAGGAAGCAGTCGCTTTTCGGCGTCTATTCCTCTGCGGTCATTACCACATTTGCAGTCGAGTGAGCGCAAACTGGCCGCTTCTTTTGCGACCCAACAAACCCTCGTCAGCACCGCCCTTAGACTTCTCCTCCCCCCACCCCTTCGTCAGGCCTACCCACAGCAGACCCCATGCCCTACCCATGCAGCGTCCCTCGGGCCCGCCAAAACACCCGACGCCCAAACCGAAAAATCCCCAAACAGAATTTTCGGTTTCGGCCAACAAGGCCCAGGCCCGCGTGGTGATAGCGGACCCACCTTCCCGTGGGGCGGGAGGTTAATTTCAGTCTCAGACCCACCTCGGAACCTCTGCCCCCCTGGCAGGCAGTCTGTCCCGGCATGCCCACCAGTGGCGGCGCATGGGTCACAAACCTGGGTGGTTTCTGTTCTCCAGGAGGGGTCCGTCTACCCTGGGCACACGAAAGCCCTCCCCTTCTGTCCTCCCCTCCTCCTTCACCGGCGATCCATCCTCCCGCCAGGCGGAAGGCCCTTCCGCCTGGAAATCGAGGAAGCTTTCTCCGGAAGGGGGGGGGGGCGCCTTAACGTGGGTACACACCCCAACCCGGGTTTTACTCTCGTCTCTTTGTAAGTCACTAAGGCCTCGGGCGGGCAGGTGGGCCTTTCCTCGGACCTTTCCTCTCTCAAAGATTCCTCAGGACAACCTGATTCAAGATGGAGACCCCGGCCCAGATCAGGGACTGGCCATCCTCCATAGGGTTGGGCCACATCGATAGATTATGATAGATGCTTTACTCAGATCCTATCCACCCGTTCCCACGACGATACTTCGTTTCGCTCTGGCGGGGGTCCGGTGTTTCAATTCAACGACCTCCATTCGGATCTCCCTGGCTCCCTTCCTCTTTACAAGGTAGATCAAGGAGATGGGCCTCCCTTGCCAGACAGGAGACATTCGCCTTCTCTTGTCTACTCGACGACTGGCTCGTCTTGCTCCCTCTCAGGCCCTAGCCCATTCCCACACCTCAAGCTACTTATCTTTGCTCATTTGGGGTTCGTCACCAAACCCCTCAATATGCGAGCTCTCGCCAGTCAGCAATTCACCTTCCTGGGCATGAGATTCGTCACCACCTCCATGGTAGTCTCCCCGTCCACGGAGAGGTCGCTAGCTCGCACTAAGTGGGATATCATTTCCCACCTTCGCCTCTCTAACCTCAACTCTGGCAATGGACACTTTCCTCCCTCCTGGGGATGATGGAGTCCCTGTATCTATCATTCCCCTAGGCAGAGTTCCAAAGCGACAGCTTTGAGGGAAGTTCCGCCGTCGTTGCGTCCCCAGACAACGACAGCTGGAACCAGCCCGTCCCCCTAGGGCATTGGTTCGTTTGGGCACGGGGAGTGGCTCTGCCCATCCTACCCTGGCCCCCGGAGTTCCCTCTCCTCATCCCTGGCCTGGAACTTTACACGTGCCCTCCAACTCTGAGGCCTGGGGGCGCCCATATGAGAGTGCAGTCACGCCTCGGGGGTTTGGGATCCTCTGGACTGCTCGTTCTTTCACATCAACATCTTGGAACTGGAGGCGGTCAGGCTAGCCCCCTCCAGTTACAGTCCATAGTAGCCCTCCGATTTTGTTCTCCTTTTCACGGTCATACCACTTCGGTAGTTGTTACATCACAAGGGGGGGGGGGGGGGGGGGGGCACACTCATCGGGCCTCTCCCTCCCGTACAGAGGCCCTCCCTCGCTGGTGTCACTCGCTGGGGGATCACCCTTAGCGCGGGAGAAACATGCAGGGTCTCACAACAATCTGCAGACTCTCTCAGCCGATCCATGTCTGTCCTCCACTCGGAAGGGACCCTCAGACGGCTTACCCTTTCAACAGCTGTGGGAACATTGGTTAGACCAATGATCGATCTTTGCCACACGGTTCTAACTTCGTCTGCCAATGGGTATGTGTCCACAGGTCCGGACCCAGGGCATTAAGCAATCGACGCCCTGTCCCTTCCTGGTCAGGCTCATGCTTAGCCTTCCTCCCTTCAGATCCTCACATGGTGATCTGGAATGGCGAGACGCGAGTGTCAGGATCTTTATCTTAGCCCCCATGGTGGACAATCTAGTCCTGGTTCCCGGACCTCAAGTCCCTCACTCTCGAATCCCCCCTCTCCAGTTGTATCACCAGGTTTGGGAAATGCTCAGGGCATCCCGTTCGGCCTCCCTCACGCCATTCCCCTAGGTTATTCACCTCACGCCTGGCTTCTGTGTTCAGCACGGCTCGCGACATCCAATTCCCCTCTAGAAAGGACAGGTCACGTTTCCGTATCAATTCCCTCTCATAGCCGGGGGGCTCTCAGGAACTCCGAGTCCTAGCAATGTACTCTCACAAGAGATTTGCACAGAGCCCTTTACGTTTGAGATGGTGGAGGATATGGGTCTCATGGTGCAAAGCCCATTCTGTCCCTCACATTCGCCCCCACCAACTTCCAAATAGGACATTCTGTCCCAACTTAACCTTTCTCTGCTTGCTCCATTCTGGGGCTAAGGTCGGCCTTCTGCACGACATCGCTTTTGGCGCTCCTTCCTTTGTGAATGATTTCCTTATCTGAGAGATCTCCAGAGGGCTTCTCTTACGTGAAGCCAAATCCCTGAGGGTTCCCCTTGGGACACTCTTCACTGTACTTGAGTCTCAATAATCCCCCTTTGAGCCTTGTCCTCATTCCTTTCGACCGTTGTCTATGAAGACTACTTCCTCCTCGCCTCACCAGCTTTTTTTTTTCTTCCCCATTCGATGACAACTTAGTTATAGGGCTAGATCAAACAAGTCTTACACATTCTGACCCTAATTTTTGTTGTTGTAGTCAAGCAGAGGCATTGTATCAAACTTGTTTATGTCTAGATTTACTAGGGGGAAAAATTATGTTCCCAGAAAGTGATGACGTCATTCTTTTCACAATTGTGTGTGTGTGTTGTCATTGTTTGAATATCTCGCCTGTACTTTGTGTACAGGCTTTTCATGGCCGTATTCTACATTATCTACAGGGAAAATAAACCTTGTCGAGTTTGAGTATTAAAGAATTGTGGGAATCTTCGCCTATTCAGTCATCTCAAGAGCAAAGATATATTACATTTTCATGACTACAATGATTAGTCGTAACTATGAGCCCCATTTGTAAGGCCGCTCATTCATTGCCGAACACATTGCTGCCAGACAGGCTGTAATCAGGATGACCATTTCAGTTGGTCGTGTACAGCACGGTTAGTCTGGTGGTGGGGAGCATGCTCTGCAGTAAACACCCCTTTCTTGACCTGCATTCACAGCTTGGCCTCTGCTGCTGTGGGAGAGCTGTAACTCCCTGCCTCTCGAACTAAGTGGCTTGCTCTGAACAAGCGTGACCTCGCTTCCGCGAGACGGATCGGTCGAGGCTAGTTCCATGCCCTTAGGGGGGGACCTAGAAGACATTGCCTTCCTCAGAAGGACGGCTCCGTCTCTAGTAGTTCCTTTCCCGTGCTTCCTAGCCATGAAACCAGGAACCCGGCAAAGTCAACTACCCTTACCTCGTCATCCGCCCGCTGGAGGATACACTAGGGGGCGACACCTCTTCGGACATATGCCCCTTTGACCTTCTCGATGTCTAACACTCTTACTGGGAACGCTAGCGCCCTCGGCGAGTTTCACAAAGAGTCTTCATTTTTTCCATCAAACCAGAACACGAAAGACATCTCAGATGGCACTGTTCTGAGGTGGATCTCCAAGACGAGTCAGAACTGCCTATTCCAGGCATTCCGAGGATCTCCCGTCTCTTCCCGGGCACTTTGAGTTCAGAGCGCTGGCCACTTCGGCAGCATTCCAGCACTCGGTTCCCATGCGCCACATCCTGGAGGCAGCCTGCGGGCGTTCGGAGAATCCCCTTCATAATATTTTTTTGAGGGACATCCGCATGACCAGGGTTGTTGGTTCTAATGGGATATCCTTTGTGGCGGACTAATGATCCATATCGGGTAACCCCAGATACCACTTGGGCACTCGCCCTCCTCCTTTTTACTATGATTTTGTTATTGTCTGATCATGGTACAGTATATGACGCCAAAAGGGGAGTTTGTATTATACTCCCTGTTTGGCTAGTATACTTACCATGTCCAGGGACTCTATGACCGCCCTACCTTCCCGCTAGCGCCAAGGTTCTGGGGGTTACTTGCGCGCAGGCCTCGATGAATGACATTGGAGATTACACTGGCTTCTCCCATAGGCGGTGTGGGTTGGGCTCCTCGTGAACTGTCTTATCATGCATTAGCCAACACAAAATTCGGACTGGCAGAGCAGACTAACTGACTGTGATTCGCTATGTCTGACATTGGTAGAGTATCTAGCCAAACAGGGAGTATAGACAAACTCCCCCATATTTACTCTTCAAGTTCACTACCTGTGTCCACTTCATCACTGATGCCAGTGACACCATAAACACCCTGCACCAACATGTAGGTACACATGCACCTCTAAACCCACAAATTCTCATACCTTGTAATGACCGGAGTCATCCAGCCTCATCTTGGGTAAGCTGTCTTTGCCTGGGTTCCCCCCAAACAGGAGTGTTTCTGCAAAGGATGCAATCGCACAGATCTGCCTCAATGACTCCTCTAGACATCTTTAGAATCTGATTTTTTCAGGGGAACGCCTTGTTGGCAAATCATTCTGGTAAATTTAAGGTGGATATTTTTACAAAAAAAATCCAACTCTTCAATGGGAATGAGTCTTTGTTGATGAATAAAAATCAGTTTTGTTTTTTTAGTGGTTGTTTGCTGGCCTATTCTCCGCCAATTCAACGTTCATGATATTGGACAAAAATATTTGCCATTCAAACTCCTTTTTCTTAGTAATTCTGTATAAACATATGCCTTCCCTATAAAACTGGCATAGAATCAAACACCTTACAATTAGTAATCATAAATTTCACTTACACACATATAAAAACCTAAAAAATTACCCCGAGAGGCAAGGAGAGCTAACCATGACTCTGTCCCACAATGACGCCAGAGAAAAATTTCCTCCCCCCCTCCCCCTCACTTATTGTTGTTCAGAACTAATGAATGTTAGTGTTCTTCAGCTTGTCTGAAACACCATTATGGCTTATCAAGGTCACTACCTCTTCTTTTCCATCAGTTCTTCAAAACTCCTCCCCCCTTCCCCTCTCACATACTTATCTACAGACATCCTCAGTTGATTTCTGTACGGTTTCAACACACACACACACCTCACACACACACACACACACACAACAAACCACAACTCACCAACACACACTCAACCAGCAGGAAGACTACCTCCTAGTGGATGTCATTCCTCACCTGTCTTTTGTAGTGTTACACCAGTGTGTGAGCGAAGAGTGGCACTGGCTCTATCATGCGCTTACTTTCACCCAGTACTGATGGACCGTGTTCCGTTTTTGTATATAATGACCTGCTGTATTTTGTGTTTACATTAATGACTTTAACACTTGCAGTCTGTTCTACACATGTTATTCTTTAATGATGTTACTACTTTCACCAGTTCACACAATGTATACATTAATGAATGTGCCCTTTCACAGTTCAACACATGTATTCATTAATGTACTGTCACTTTCACAGTTCAACACATGTATACAGTAATGACTGTGCCACTTGTTCACTGTATCAACATCTTGTATACATTAATGACTGATACCACTTTCACTGTTTCAACACTTGTTTCATTAAAGATGTGACCACTTTCACAGTCAACACATGTATACATTAAGACTGAATCTGCCACTTTCACAGTTCAACACAATGTTTACAGTTTGACTGTACACACTTTCAGTCTGTTCTAACATCATGTAGACATTAATGATGTGCCGGGCTAGATCTTTCACAGTTCAACAAATGTATACATTACTGACGTTGACCCAATTTCAGTCTGTTACAATACACATGTATACATTATGAATGTGCCACTTTCACAGCCCTTCTAATCATGCATTATTATATGATTGTACCACTTTCTCAAGTTCTCCTTCACAATGTATACTTAATGTACTTTTCCCGTGCCACTTTCCCAGTTGTTCTTACACATGTATTCTATTATTGACTGTGCCACTTTCACAGTTTGTTCAACTCATGTATTCTGTAATGACGGTGCCACTTTACAGGTCTGTTACTATACACATGGTATACATTAATGACTGTGCCACTTTCACAGACTGTTCAACACAATGTATACATTATTGACTGTGCCACTTTCAACTGTTCAACAATGTTTACATATTGATGTCGCCACTTTCACTGTTACAACACATGTATCTACTATTATTGTCTTGTGCCAATTTCCCCCAAAATACAGACTGTTAACACTTGTTATACATTATGACTGTGCCACTTTCGATCTTGTCAACACATGTATACATTAATGACTGTGCCACTTTCACTGTTTGTTCAAACACTGTATACATTAAGACTGTGCACTTTACAGTTCAAAAAATGTATACATTTATGACTGTGCCACTTTCACAGGTTTGTTTCAGCTCATGTATACCATTATGACTGTGACACTTTCACAGTTCAACACATGATACATTAATGGACTGTACCAATTTCTGTCTGTTCCAACCAGTTATACATTGTATTGTCTGTACCACTTTCACAGTTTCAACACATGATTACATTAATGATGTAACATTTTCATGTCTGTTCTTACACATGTATACATTATTTGACTGGGCTCTTTCACAGTTCATAACATGTTTATATTATTGGACTGCCACTTTCACAGTTTTCACTTGTAATACATTAATTTTCTGTGCACTTGCACAGTCTGTTCTACACATGTATACCATTAATGGCGGTGCCACTTTCACAGTTCACACACTTGTTTACATTAAGATTACCAATTTCACAGTTCAACACCATGAATGCATTAAGACTGTACCAATTTTAGATCTGCTTTCAACACATGCATACTTTATTGACTGTGCCCTTTCACAGTTCTACTCTTGTTTACATTAATGGACTGTGCCCACTTTCACAGTCTGTTGAACTTCATGTATACATTAATGACTGTACCAATTCCACAGTTCAAACACATGTACACATTAATGGCTGTACCACTTTCACTGTTCAACACATGTATACATTAATGGCTGTAACACTTTCACAGTCCAACTCATGTATACATAATGACTGTACCACTTTCACAGTCTGTTCTACACTTGTATACATTAATGACTGTACACTCTCACAGTCTCCAACCTCATGTATACATAATGACTGTGCCAGTTAACAGTCTGTTCAACACATGTTTAATTAATGGCTGTACACTTTCACAGTTTCAACACATGTATACATTAATGACTGTACCAACTTTCACAGTCTTGTTCAACACATGGTATAGTTTAATGACTGTACCACTGTCACAGTCTGTTCAAACAAGGTAGACCATTAATGCTGTACCACATTCTCTGTCTGTTCAACACTTGTATACATTAATGACTGTTCCACTTTCACTAGTCCTAACACATGTATTCATTAATTTCTGTGCCACTTTCACAGTCTGTTCAACACCATTATACATTATATCTGTGCCACTTTCACAGGTCCAACACATGTATACATTAATGACTGTGCCACTTTCACAGGCAAACACATGTATACATTATTGACTGGCCACTTCCACAGTATCAGTGCACATGTATACATTAACTCGAATGAGCTCTTTCACAGTCATCCATGTATCATTAATGAAAAAACTTTTGTTTTTTGCCTCTTTCACTGTACAACAACTGTATACATTATTGACTGTACCACTTCCACAGTTCAAAACATGTTACATTAATGGCTGATACCACTTTCACAGTCTGTTCAACACTTTTTCAGTTAATCTTTTTTTGCATACTGTACGGGGACTGCTTGTAGTTTTACAGAGCATGAAATTAGTAGGTCTCTAAAACTTATTCCGACATGTAACACGTATCCATGTCAAGCTGAGGCCTATCACCAATCCAGACACTGTGTGGTTTGTATGAACTTTAATCCTATTCTTCTTCCTTTTTGTTTCTTTCTGATGTTTTACATGGAATCAGAGGGGCCCTTAATCATTTGGCCCTGAGTATTCAGTGAGTATTAGAGGGTAGCCAAGGGTTGTCAGGGTCAGTTTTTTTTGTTTGACGACGCCCTGTCCATCCAGCCAGCAGAGGATTGCGTCACTTCCGTAATGCCTGCCCTAATCACCGAAAACCTTCATTGTTTCGCTGCTCTTGATTGTCATTTGGCTATGACAACAGAGAAATACGGTGGACGATTCGCATCTCTGCGGACCATGTGGCTCACCACGATATGTCTCCGATAATGCGGACCATCCAGGGTTACTAAACTCCGTTACTCTCCCTCTCCACTTTAGATGAGATAGAATGCAGAAATAAATGTCATAGTTGAAGTTTCCCTGAACCTGTGTCACAGCCATTTGCGTATCGTGCAATGTCAGTTAACTGTTTTTTTTAATGAATTTTATATTAATTGTTTTTCTATTTCAATATGACATCACAACCAAGCACTTCAGGTACTCAGCCTCGCCGTACATTACCCACAGATCAGTGTGGGAAATACTTATTTGTTGATCAGCAATCCTGATTCAGTTTGAGATCACCCAGCTTTGTGACGGATTCTTCATATAGGATAGGAGAGCTTGACCAAATTTCCATCAAAGATTAGCTGACTCTGTTGGACGCGTGCCAAGCTGTAGGCTAAGAGTAGTAGTTGGCTGCGTGGTTGTGTTGCGAGTGTGTTGTTGGGCTCTGGGGTCAACTTGCTGTGTATGACTGCTAGCACGTGTGTATGAGTGGCTTAGTTAGGGGCATTGAACGGCTAAGAGACATAAATCTGCCAAGCCTCAGTTGGCTTCCAACGGCTCGTAGTCTAAGGGGGTGTGGCCGACTGTCCACGGTCAAGGTTGTGCTGCTGTGGATGACTATGTTTGAGGATTTTTTGTACCAGCTGGACTCGTTACTCCCTCTAGGAGATTTGTTCCTCAAGTTTAGAGGACCATCAGGAAAGTGAATGACTGTTTTTCATAAAAATATGCTTTCATCTGTGAGGAGTGTAAGGAAAGGGCATGCATTTGTGTTGTGTGGGAGCGCATGTGTGTGTGTGTTGTGTGTGTGTGTGTGTGTGTGTGTGTTCCTTTTTTTTCCGTACATTGTGTGTACCAGTGGGCGTTATGAAAGTGTGTGTGTGTGGTGGGTGGGTGTGTGTGTGTGTGTTCCCATCACTTTTTCTTTCTTTCTGATGTGTGCCTGTGGGTTGTTAGTAGTGTGTGAGTGTGTGTGGGGGGTGTGGGTGGGGTGTGTGTGGGTGTGTGGGGGTGGGTGTGTGTTTGTGTGTGATGGCTTTGTCGGCATCATCCTCATTAGTCAAACCATTAATTATTCCTTGACTGTTGTGTCAGGAGTGCGGGTTGTAAACTAAGATGATTTTCAATCGGTGGACCACTTCCAGCTCTTCTTCTGTTGTTCGCAGTATGTGCAATTAAGCGGTTTTTCATTGTTCGTTGGTTATTCATACCGTTCTGGCCTTCATTCTGTGAGTGGAGCATGTTTCTGTCGTTGTTCAGAGTTTGATGGCATGCTTTCTTATTTTTTATGTGGGTGCATGAGACTAAAGATAACATTATTTTTTTTGTTTTGCTTGTTTGTTTTTAGGTGTATTTTTATACCCAAAATTTGAAAATGTTGGTGACTTAACATTTCAAACATTACTTTAATTTACAAAAGTCCGTGTATTTTCTCACTTTCCCAAAACAGCATGAGATTGGTTTGTTAGTTCCTACGTTATTGATTTCAACACATGCTGGAAAAAATAAGAGATTAAACATGCATACATTAATGACTGTGCATTTCACAGACTGTAACCATGTATACATTAATGACTGTGCCACTTCACAGTTGTTCAACTACTGTATACATTAATGACTGTACCACTTCCACAGTTCAACACATGTACACATTAATGGCTGTACCACTTTCACAGTTCAACACATGTATACATTAATGGCTGTACCACTTTCACAGTCCAACCACTGTATACATTATGACTGTACCACTTTCACAGTCTGTTCAACACATGTATACATTAATGACTGTACCACTCTCACAGTCCAACACATGTATACACTAATGACTGTGCCACGTTCACAGTCTGTTCAACACATGTATACATTAATGGCTGTACACTTTCACAGTTCAACATGTATACATTAATGACTGTACACTTTCACAGTCTGTTCAACACATGTATACATTAATGACTGTACCACTTTCACAGTCTTTCAACACATGTATACATTAATGACTGTACCACTTTCACAGTCTGTTCAACACATGTATACATTAATGACTGTACCACTTTCACAGTCTGTTCAACACATGTATACATTAATGACTGTACCACTTTCACAGTCCAACACATGTATACATTAATAACTGTGCCACTTTCACAGTCTGTTCAACACATGTATACATTAATAATGTGCCACTTCACAGTCCAACACATGTATACATAATGACTGTGCCACTTTCACAGTCCAACACATGTATACATTAATGGACTGTACCACTTTCACAGTCTGTTCAACACATGTATACATTAATGACTGTACCACTTTCACAGTCTGTTCAACACATGTATACATTAATGACTGTACCACTTTCACAGTCTGTTCAACACATGTATTACATTAATGACTGTACCACTTTCACAGTCTGTTCAACACATGTATACATTAATGACTGTACCACTTTCACAGTCCAACACATGTATACTTTAAATAACTGTGCCACTTTCACAGTCTGTTCAACACATGTATACATTAATAACTGTGCCACTTTCACAGTCCAACACATCTATACATTAATGACTGTGCCACTTTCACAGTCCAACACATGTATACATTAATGACTGTGCCACTTCCACAGTTCAACACATGTATACATTAATGACTGTGCCACTTTCACAGTCCAACACATGTATACATTAATGACTGTGCCACTTTCACAGTCCAACACATGTATACATTAATGACTGTACCACTTCCACAGTTCAACACATGTATACATTAATGGCTGTACCACTTTCACAGTCTGTTCAACACTTTTTCGTTAATCATTTTTCTGCATACTGTACTGGGACATGCTGTAGTTTACATGAAGCATGAAATCTAGTAGGTCTCTAAAACTTAATCCGACATGTAACCTTATCCATGTCAGCTGAGCCTATCACCAATCCAGACACTGATGTGAGTTTGTATGAACCTTTAATCCTATTCTTCTTCTTTTTGTTTCTTTCTGATGTTTTACACTGAATCAGAGGGGCCCTAAATCAATTGGCCTGAGTATTCAGAGAGTATTCAGAGGAGCCAAGGGTTGTAGGGTCAGTTTTTTTTGTTTGACGACTGCCCTGTCCATCCAGCAGCAGAGGATTGCCGTCACTTCCGTAATGCCCTGCCCTAATCACCGAAACCTCTCATTGTTCGCTGCTCTTGTTGACATTTGGCTATGACACAAATTACGGGGCCGATGTCGCATCTCTGCGACCATGTGGCTCACCACCGATGTCTCCGAAATGCGACCATCCAGGGTTACTCAACTCCCGATACTCTCCCTCTCCACTTTGATGAGATAGAAAGCCAGCAATAAATGTCATAGTTGAAGGATTCCCTGACCTGTGCTCACAGCCATTTGCTTCATCAGAGCACTGTTCAGTTAACTGTTTTTTTTAAAATGATTTATACTAATTGTTTTTCAATTCACTATGACATCACAACCAAGCACTTCAGGTACTCAGCCTCGCCGTACATTTACCACAGATCAGGTGCTGGAAATACTTAATAGATGGTCAGCAGATCCTGATTCAGATGAAGAACACCCAGATTGTGACCAGGAAACATTATAGGATAGGGAGAGCTTGACCAAATTACCACAAAGAATAGCTGACTCTGTTGGACGCGTGCCAAGCAGTAGGCTAAGGAGTAGTAGTAGGCCAGCGTGGTGTGTGCGAGTGTGTTGTTGGGTCTGGGTCAACTAGCAGTGACTGAACTGCAAGCCGTGTGAATGAGAGGCTTGATAGGGGGCAATGAACGGCTAAGAGACAATAAACAGCAAGCACAGATGGCTTCCAACGGCTCGTAGTCAAAGGGGGTGTGGCCGACTGACACGTGTCAAAGGTGTGCTGCAGAGATGACTCTGATTGGGAATTATATGACCAGCTGGACTCGTACTCCCTAGGAGAATTGTTCCTCAAGTTCTAGAGACCAACAGGCAAGTGAATGACTGTTTTACAAAAAAAAATATTGCTTTCAACTGTGAGAGTGAAAGGAATGTGCATGCATATGTGTTGTGTGTGAGCGGTGTGTGTGTGTGTGTGTGTGTGTGTGTGTGTGGTGTTCCCTTTTTCTTTCCGTCATGTGTGTACCAGTTGGGCGTAAGAAAGTGTGTGTGTGTGTGTGTGTGTGTGTGTGTGTGTGTTCCCATCCCTTTTTCTTTCTTTCATATGTGTGCCAGTGGGGTGTAAGAAGTGTGTGAGTGTGTGTGTGTGTGTGTGTGTGTGTGTGTGTGTGTGTGTGTGTGTGTGTGTGTGGTGTGATTGCTTTTCTGCATCACCTCATTAGTCAAACCAATAATTATTCCTCTGACTGTTGTTTCAGGAGTGCTGGTGAACAAAGATGATATTCAATCTGTGGACCACTTCCAGCTCTTCTTCTGTTGTCGCAGTATGTGCATTTACAGCTGTTTTTTTTCATTTTTCTGTTGGATATTACATACTTTCTGGCCTTCATTCTGTGAGTGGAGCATTTTTCTGTCTTTGTTCAGAGTTTGATGGCATGCTTTCTTATTTTTTATGTTGAGACTAAAGATAACATTTAATTTTTTTGTTTTGCTTTTTTTTTTTAGTTTGAAATTACCCAAAATTTGAAACTGTTGTTGACTAACCATTACAAACATTCTATAATTTAACAAAAGTACAGTTTATTTTCTCCACTTCCCCCAAAACAGCATGAGAATTGGTTGTTTAGTTCCTAAGATATCTGCATTTCACACATGCTGGTAAAAATAAGACAGTAAGATTTTTTTTTTTAAACAGCTGCAATGGGGATTTGAGCAAGACAGATGTCTGGCGGTGAAAGGGTTTAAACGTAGTCTGCGATGAAAGGGTTTTAACACTAAACAGTAAATTCTTAATCACATTTTTTAAAACTAAAACTCAATCTGATTTTCCTTTGTGCTTTCTTCTATCAAATACACACTTACATTGCCATGTTTTTTCTAGTAAATTCATTCCCTTAAGTTTACAGTTAAAAAAAAGAAGTGATAACTGGTGATTTTTATTGCAAACAATAATTCCATGTGTTTTTTCGCGCACCCACCAACCTCCCCATCCATCCCTAAAACACAAGACTAGCATCTGTACAACTACTAAAATATGACTAGTTAATGCCTTGCAAGTGACAGACACCGCAGTGGGAATATGTTATCAAGCCAGAGCCATACTGCGTCACATACAATACCAATATCTTGCAATTGGTTGTGACCATTAACATAAACACAACTCAATGCAGCAATGACAATCCCAAGATGTAGCTGATACAATGCAGAGCAAGATGATATGAAATACGACAGAACACAATGCACCACCACTCACCACTTATCTCTGCTGATGTCGTACACCCAGAAGGAGTTTTTCACATTGTCTCTCTTGTCCTTGTCTCGACTCAACCCCTACAAAGTTGCACTTAGAGGATAAACATCAACCACTTGATTCAATAAAATACTAAAAGTACACTTAAACGATAACCATCAACCACTCAATTCAATAAACTTCTGCAATTTGAAAGAAAGCAACAAAACAAGTATTCCAGCCAAAGAAACCAATCTGTTGACTTTTCATTCTGTTACTAAAAAACAACCAACCAACAAACAAAACGGTCAGCCAGCTAAACTTGAACAGTCTACTTATTAACAACTGCTCTAACAAACTAAACTAAAATGTCATTTAAAAGTCATGAACAGAGGAGCTTTAAAAGTATGGAATCTGATGTTACAAGCTTGTAAGGTCTGTAGTTGTGTGGTGTGTGTGTGTGTGTGTGTGTGTGTGTGTGTGTGTGTGTGTGTGTGTGTGTGTGTGTTGTGTTGTGTTGTGTGCAGGCACTTGTCTACGAGATGCTGTATACATTTATATATGTCTATTAGATTTACTTTCTCTTAGACATACCTTGCTATGTACCAAATTAGTTCTTTTTTTTTTCTCATCAGCAAATGAAATAAAGTCTTTCCCTTTAAACCCATTCTATTGAACTAGACTGAGACTGAACACACCCTTTAGACTTCCATCTCATTGGGAAGATCCTCCCTTACTTTACAAAAAGAGGGGAAGTACCACTTATGCTGGGCGAAATGGCTCTTAAGGAACAAGTGGGGGGAGTGGAGGGGGTGAGGAAGGAAGTTCAGCTGTAATAATGGATACCATACTTCAACTAAAGTAATATTAAATGAACATATACCAATACACCACTTATCATTTTATGCCCTCTTTCAGATTGCAACACATCAGTATATGCCCTGAGAAAATGGTTACCTTGCTTTCTTCACTCTCACTAACTGACACTGGATTACTAATGTTCTCTGCATCACTTCCATCAAAAATTATTGCAAAAATAGTCTGTTAGAAGCTTCCTTGAAGACACTTTGAATGCTTGATAACTGTGTGCACCCATCCAACACTTCTCCTAACTAACAAAGAGGCAGGTGCCCCCACCTAAAGTATAAACACCATGACAAACAGATATCGATAGGTATTACATTTTTTTAATGCTTTTAATGTATTAATTGTTTACGTAACTTTTGTTGATGTTCAAGACCTTTACAGAGATAGCCATACTGACATTATACAACAGTGCAAACAAGTTGTCACAGATTACAGGTTGTTTCCACAGTGCATGATTTATCCCCCCTATGTCATACAACACTGCAAGCAGTACACTGCACATTGCAAAAATCCCTTCCGCCCCCCAGCCCAAATGCAGAACCAGGGATGAAAAAAAGTCAAACAAGACAGAGGGAGATTGGCCTCTTTCTCATAGTTTTGGCCCAGGTCTCTTAAACACCTTGCTCCCCAAATAACTACAGGGCTTATTCAAACACACATTGATATGAACATTAGCTGAATTTACAGTCAGGGCTTTCATTTACTAATATTCGCTTCCAGTGTAATGCTTCCCCAACCAGTAGCAAAGTGTTCCAAGACAAACCTCTCCTCTCCAAACTTACCGACAACACATGGATCTCATTCAGATCAGGGTCAAGAGTTGCACGTTGTGTAAACCCTGAAAATCAACGTTTGTTAATTGTTACTTGTTTGCCTTTTAAATAAACCAAACAAAGAAAAACAATCTGACACCCTAAAACATTGTTAAATGCAAAGAGATTAATCCTAGTATCCAGGTCTTACTTGCATGTACTTCAAATTAAGACAAAATACAGCATGTTACAATTTTCATGCATAATCACATTCTATAATCACATTCACCAATACAGTTTCCTCTCCCCCCCCTACCAATATTATCTGTTTTCAATAAATCATGCTTTCAAAAGAACATGTAAGCACCAGCTTAAACCAAATTGGCCATTCAAATGCTCATTTTTTTCATTTCTGATAACCGCAAAACTTTTTTCATGTTTGTACATCTACTCCACCTATGCAGTTTAGCTCGCTTCTTATCTCTGCCAACAGACATTTGCCAGTTTCAAATGCTTACAACCAGTATGTTTAAAGATGAAATATCACACCTACTTAGAACCATAGGGTTATAACAGTTTTGCAGTCTGGAAACTCACTCCATGGTGATGTGGAGATGTTTATTGTGATTACAGTGTTGGCCTAACAGTGCAAATAGCCTGATCCTAGCTTGCTACTTGTATGGTATAGAACATGAAAACATTTAGAAATTGGGTTTTGCAAATATCCATACACACTTCGATCTTTACTGAACAATTCTGTTCTAAACAGCCAGCTGAGTACCTGCTTGACATGATTCTTTGTTGGTGCCATCCGACACCACTTCTATGGTGCCCGTGTCTACATGGTAGCCCAGAAAGTCGTTAAGGTACTCTTTGGAACGTTGCCCGGCAAATATGTACAGGACCCGCTTCATCTGAGAAGAGCAGAAAAACAAAAACTTGAAGAACAGTAATGAAACAAAACACAAAAAAACATCAAAAGAAAATCTGGGGACAAGCTTTGAAAACAAAACAGTAAAAAAAAAATCTTACAATAAGCAAAGAATGTTTCTTCTTCTAATGATTATACAGTCCATGAAGCGTATTTTGTTTTGTTTTGTTTTTTGCAGAACTGGATAGCTTTATACTGATAACTAGTTTTTTTTTAACCTGGTTTCACCTGGTCCATAAGCCCCCTCATTGTATTCCTCCCACCACCCCAACAACACTCAAGTACGCACACACTTCCATGCACATCCAAAACACACACACACACACACACACACACACACACACACACACACACACACACACATACACACACACACACAAGAGAAGAGTGAGACAGCAAGAGAGACATGGGCGCTATACCCGTAAAAGCTTCTTCAAACAGAGACAGAAAGCATTTGAACCTTGCTTCACACAATTTATGACCCCCCTCATTGCATTGTCCCCTCCTTGGGGGGTGAAGGGTAGGAGAGACAGTGACACAGAGGGGAGAGAGAGAGAGAGAGGGAGAGAAAGAGAGAGAGAGAGAGAGGGAGAGAGAGAGACTAAGTGAGAGAGACCCCAGGAGAGGGAGAGAGACTGAGTGAGAGAGAGACCCAGGAGAAAAAGAGAGACTGAGTGAGAGAGAGACCCCAGGAGAGAGAGAGAGAGAGTAGAGAGAGAGAGAGAGGAGAGAGAGAGAGAGAGAGAGAGAGAGAAGAGAGAGAGAGAGAGAGAGACTGAGTGAGAGAGACCCCAAGTGAGAGAGAGAGAAAGACAGACAGACAGACAGAGAGAGGGGGAGAGGGAGACAGAGAAAAAGAGAGACAGACAAATGTACTGTGTTCAGACTGTTATCGGGCTGAATAATCTAAACTACCCTCTACCTCCCTACCCCACCCTCCTTCACCTCCCTTACTCCTCTTCCAAACACTCGTACCCACAAACCACAGCCTCATTTTCTTGCTCAGGGTTCATATAACCCCTGTGTAATGCATGGTTGAGACCAGACAAGAATAAAAAAGAAAAAGCAGGAGGGCAGGGTATCCAATGGGAGCGCTTTAGGCCCCCTAGCTGAGCCAAAGGGCAAAGCCCTTTCTGATGGGGTCAGGGCAAGAAGCTGCAAGAAGCTGAAGGATTTTTTGCACTTCTGACAAGTATATGTGCATTTGGTGGCAACTTGCTTCCTTTTCACTAAGCAAAATGTCGGAGAAACCAAATCCAGGGGAGGTCATTCAGCACAAGCTGGAAAAGTTCGTTTGTCTTAACTATATAATGTGTTTTACATTAATACTATGATACAAAAAAGTAGTCAATTTTGGACACAAGAAATAATTCATGTTAACCAGAAACAGTGTGCACACCAACTCTTTGAAAATGAGCGGGAGGTGGTCCAGTTCGGCTAAAACCTGGATTGCCAAACAGACATAACATTCTGAACACAACTTCACCAAAATGTTACTTTACCAAAAAAAAAAAAAAAGAAGAAAAAGACCAAAAAGAATTTTAAAAATCTGTCTGACACAATAATTTCCAGATCTGCAGTACAGTAACAAAGACAATTTCCAGTTTCTGGCCATTCCTAACGCATAGTTTCAGCCAGTAATAATTTTGATGATACCAACTCTCAGTGTCCCCCTCCCCTTCCCCCTGTGCCACTGAATCAACTGTGATGGCTCAAAAAACTGCAAGGATGGACCAGGGTGCATCTGCATTCAGTTCAAACTCGGATGGCTGTGTCTGAGTTGATAAAGAAGCTGAGAGTCTGTATCAATGTTGAGGATGAATTCCAGATATTCTGTTGTCAGGCAAGTTACAATGGTCTGTTAGCAAATTACTTCCAATACTACATTTTCATATAAAACCTAATGTCATTAAGACTTGCAGTATTGGTTTAATCATTTCTGTTAAACAAAGCATAAAAAAAAGAAAACTTGAAAGTTTGACTCAAGTTCATTTGACACTAAAAAACTGATTGACAGTTAGCATAACATCATCGAAAACAACAACAAACACCTTGGTAGTTCAAAGAGTTTTCTGGAAATGGGGAACTGACAGAAGAAAAAAACTGTCACAAAGTTACAAAAATGAAAGAAGATGCAACGAAAGCCTGTATCAAAGGGCGACCAAAAAGCCCTCTACCAACAACAGTTTTCAGCACAGACACTAAGCGCTGCTCACAGGGTGGAAAAGCATGGAGTGTCCGATGCGGGAACGGAGCTGGCCACAATCATCCAGCAGTTTGCACCACGTGTTGCTGGGAACATGGAAGGAATACAAACCGCTGAACGTCTGGTCCTGGTTCCGTTCCCCATCCGTTTGACTGCAACACCACAGGCAAACCGTGGTCATCGTTATGATTCCTCCATAGCCGTTATCATTATCATCATTATCACTCTCATTTTACCTTCAACATTTCATTCATAACAAAACTGATCATGTCAACGAACCAAAAACCATGAAGGAATTTTCATATCTAAAAGAAAAAGAGTTCTTATTCAAATATTTGTCATTTCCAAAGGAAATGTAACATTTCATTTTGATGCACATCTGTGCTGGCAATTGAATAAACAGTTATAAAGATTTATATACATGCTTACTTCATGAGAATTTCAAGGCATTTTCCTAATAAGGAAAATGTAAGAAGCAAACTACCAAAAACAGGAGAAAGACTCATGATTTAAATAACCCTCTTGAGGTAAGAAAGATTTCAGACGACAGCATGAAATAATTTGATGTAACATTTCATCTCCATCATGAACACAATTCTTTTGCCAAGTGAAAAAGCATCTTGAACAAGACTGCAATTTTAGATAAATTTACTTAATCTCCACAGCACCTTTTTGTTTGTATACAATAAGGTACAAAATCTTAACTCTGATTTCTGGAAATCAGAATGTATTGGACATATAAAGAATTTTACCATAAAAAAATAGTTTAACAATATACTTAACTGTCCAAACAAATGCCTTATCCTTAACTAGGCACACAGCATCATCTTATTATCACGATGTCATCCTCATCAAAATTGGAAGAGCAAGGAGCTAACCTCGCCTCCAAACCTAGTTAGGCAGCAAGAATGATTGCCCTTAGAGAGTTTTCACTTCATTGCACCATATTCAAACATTGCTCAGTTTTTATACTCTCCATTAATCTTTCCAACGAGCGCGGGCACTTGGCACTCAACGTGGCGTGCGCCGTGCACATATTCCTGCTTGCGCAATTATTCGCACTTTTTAATTATTTACGAGCTCACAACAATGACGTCTGTTTAGAGTCACAGGAAGAAGTACATCAACAATCATCACCAGATCAATTGTGTATACATTTCAGCACTTCATGCACGAGAAATGTAGCATCTTGCCTGACCGAGATCTTTCCGACAAAGGACAAGTGGCCGCGTGCCGCGGTCGCTCTCTGTGCTTGTTCAAAGGTCCTGGGGTAGCCAGTTCCCAGGCACTGAAGTATGGTCGTCACTGTTCACTCCAGACTAGTTACAGAGGATTTTTACCTTGACATTTCATCGGAAATGCAGGAATTTTTTATTTGCCGTCGTCACTATGACGACTCGCTCAAGGTGAGAAAATCACTGTCGTCCACTATGGACGACTGGCTCACAGGGAGAGAAATCCTGTACGTCCACTATTCGAGAACATGACAAGTACACTCGGCTGCGTACAGTTATAAATTTGGCTAATTCTATTTCTGCTTGTTTATTTGTTTTACAACATCACATAAGCTTCTAACCACAAGTGAGAAGTCTAATATCTGCGATCAATTGCAACAGTCCCAGTTGCATGAGGATAAAACACTTGCCTGCACAAGCGTTCCCCCAAACTGAGCCTGCCGTCCTTCTGCCATCTAGTGTTCAAAGATCAGTGGGGGCCTCCATGGACACGTGTCCTCCGTGATCAGCGTCCAGCGGTCAGAGGAGATGTCATACATGTAGAAATCACACTGCACACAGTTTGTTCACATTTGGCAGGCAAATGATTCACTCATGAACGCTCACACGTGCACACACACACACACACACACACACACACACCACACACACACACAAATCTGACAACATACATAGTCTCGCAGAAACATGCACACAACCATGTATACACACAGGTGCAGCGTGCAGCCTACTAAATTTCAATTGATCACAGCTTGTTATAAGATCAGCACTGAGAGCACAAGATCTAGTCAAATGCCAGAAACAAATCTGGTCTATTCCAAGTCAGGCAAGATACAGTCCACTCAAAGGGTTCCTCCCTCATCTGACCCCGTCTTTTCCATCTAAGATGTTTCAAAGCTTCAAAAGGTGGTGCAGGACTGCTCCTGCCTGGTTGGTTCAGCAGTAAAGGACAGTACTTCTCTGGTTCCCACTGGCACTTTCAGGTGTGTCTTTCTCTTCCTTCATTTACCCAAAATTAACAATACAGTCACAATGGTAAAAACAGGTTCAAAAAGTGCACTCACAGTAAGCGCAAACAAGTAAAAGCGGCAGAATTTTAATTAAAACCTCAATTACCTTTTTTTATTTCATTCTGATGCTGTGCAACAAAATGCTGTACTGTATATTCATTTTAACAAACAGGCTTTTACATCTACCACTGTAGAAAATTGTCTGATCTATTTTCAGGACTTCGTCTTTTAACCAATGAATATAACACCAACGTGGCTCACCTTAAGTACAATTGTTGTGCGCAAGTTGGGGTCCACATAACGACCAAGGGTGAAGATTTGTTTACGGTCTGGGTCCAGGCACATCTTGTGACAGGATCGTGCTGAAGGCCCGCCCTGATAAGAAAAAAAAATTACAGTAAAGCATTACACAAGTCATATGGGGGCTTAGGGTCATGGAGACATCTTTAATACAATTATTCACTGAACACAATGGCAGGTCTAAAGTTATGTGTAAAGACAAATGACCTGGGATCATGAGGTAATACTGCAGTCTTCACTACTCCCCACCTTCTTCTTCTTCTTCTTCTGCAGTTGATTTTAATTGGCTGCGTCAGACCTTCAATCCTGACTCCCCCACCAAAGACTGGAAGATATAATCTTCAGCTCAAGCAAATTCTATCAAAACTTCCACTGCTGAGATGCTCTCATCTAACCGAGGCGACAAGACTTGAATTTCCCATCGTCAAGATTTTGGGGGTCCTCATTTTCCTTAGTTTAAGGTTAATGGAGTAATCAGCAAACTTTAGTTTCTTTATTCTTAAAATGCTTGCTTGACTGAGTTATGGACAATACTAAAAGTATTTAAAATGGATGATGACACTCTCAGTCAGTAAAGAAAGGAAGATGATACTCTGGAGTATGGAATTGGAACATGGTTTAACAGAGAAAGAACTTGAATATATGAAGATGGATCAAGGACATATGAAACAGAACAGAGATCTATGAAGTTGGAACAGTTGTGTATGCACATTTTGTGGGGAGTACATGAAGATGGAACAGGATGTATGAATAAGGAACAGAAACATGTACATGATACAGAAATATTACATACAGAAAGTGTGGGAGGTCATGAATATGGAACAATGATGTGAAATGGGATAAGATGTATGAAGAAGGAACAGAAGTCTATGAAGATGGAACAAAGAACGCAGAGTATGGGGCACAATATATCCAGATGTAATGGGAATATATGAAGAACAGGTAGGATTAGAACGTCAGAATCTAATCAAACAAATCTGAGACAGAATGGCAAAGTGTCGGAGCTGAACAGTTTTTTTTTTCTTCAATTTTTTTTTTCTCCAAGACTCAAGTCTTTAAGTATACAACTTGAAAACACACACACAAGAAAAGGCAGCCAAACTGCGTCATAATGCCCAAATTTTTCTTGTAACTGTCAGTTGTTTTTTTCAATGGGGAGGGAATAGAAGACCACATCCAGACAGATTTAAGACAATACAAAGACTATAAATTACCTGATCAGTGAACATCCTGAAAATATAACGATAACCAAATAATTGTGGGCACCAAAAGAGAGAGAGAAAAGAAACATTTAAAACAATTTCAAACCACATCTGACACATGAGGAAAAGAATCCGATTGGCTAGCGGGAAAAGAAGGCTTTCAGCAGAGTCACAAAGGGGACTTCAACTTCATAGTTCCTAAACCCCAGGGATAAGATCAGACTCCAGATTTTTGTTTTTTCTAAATTGCTTGTTTGTTTTGTTTTGTTTTAAACTGGATCCAAGCTGATGATACATCACTGAACTGGTAATGTAAGTGCAAGTAAAATAAGGTATCAAATCTTAATCACAATTTCCACATCTTACCACTAAGCATTTAAATATCAATCTCTTCAAGGCTTTTTCAGGGCCGTCATCATAGAGAAAAGTCATAAGACCTTACCAACATATCATTATCTACACCAATTCATAATGCAACAGCTTAACCATTCATACCATTAGCCGACGTAAAACTAATCCATGCCGGGGGTGTCATCTATTCTGCTCGATTTATCACATCCAGATTGAGGGGCAGGGAAGGGGGGGGGGGGCATGACAATGAATGAAAAATATAAATGGCGTAACAAAAAACAAAACCATGAAAAGGCCATACTGACAAACAAATAATTGCAGACTGGATAGTTAAAGCTACTATGGACAGTGTGTACAGTATCCCTATCTAGTCACCAGACCAAAATAGAGAAATCTGGCATGTCATAAACTGGAACAGCAGAAAAAAAAAAACCCTTGAAAGGCTTTACAGAACAAATGCAGATGAAACAGCCACAAAGGATGTAAAAAACTAGTTAATACAGAAAAAAATATGAAAGTACAAAAGGCAGAATTAAAGAGAGTGACAGAAAAGAGAAAATGACTGCACAGAATTTTCAGAAGGCAAAGACAAAGCATACACTGTAAGACCTAGTATCTACACACGTGAACCCTGTAATACTGAAAGAAGAAAGGTGGGACAGCAGAATATAAAAACCATCCTTCAAACCCCATTGAAAAGTGACATGCATGGACTCACTTCTTGCTCCGTGTGCTGGGAGAGGCAGGACCATTCTTGAGAGGGCACGTGGTAAGACCACATGTCGTCCAAGTCGTTGCTCCCGTCCCAACCACCAAACATGTAGATGGTTTCTGACACACAGTGAAAACGGCTTTCATGAATCATCTCTTGTGAGGTGTTTTTGTCCGTCTGCTACAGACATCATCAGCTGCACATTTAGTCAGCACTGCACACCTTTGATGCCTTATCACCACCTGCTTTAGAGAGGTGAAGCCAATACAAGAATAAACAACCAAAAAACAAGGTGCAAAAATGTTTTTCTTTTTTTTTCTTAATTTTACTTTCCATCAAACAAAATTAACAATGTCAATCAAAGAAAAAAAAAGACACTGACAAACGCACATACTCAATAACATATACATACAAAGTCATAATCAACAAATTATTACAGAATAGAAGATATTGCAGTCAAATATTTTTAGGTGCAAAATAATGTTTGTTTACACAGAAAACAAAACGATATTTCGACAATCATGTGTTCTTCAGATACCACAAAAATTCTGCCGCTGAAAGCGATCTGTGAAGTGTTGTTTAGCGAGTCTGTATGCTTGCTGTTTGTGGCGTCTGCAGAAGGTATATTTGCTGAAAATTATTTTGTCTGTTTCATAGTGTGTGTTAATTAAGGCTTCTTTGCACATTGTGTATATATTTGCCTTGCAGCTTGTTTTCAGCCAAACTGCGATTCTTCATATGCTTCGTCTTTCCTTTTTTTCCAACCATTTCAAAACTGAATTTGTGAGACAAGAATACAGTGTTGTACTGCATAATCTCATCATCATAACAGATTTCTCTGTGTGAATTTTGGACTGGTCTCCCCAGAGAAAAAGTGTCACTACAATACAACCCACCCACCCCCTCCCCCTCCAAACTTTTGCCAGTATCAACTCATCTGAGAATTTGAAATATTTTACATATGTGGAGTGTATGGTGCACATGGAGTATGGCTTGTCATCTTCTCTGAAATACCATCATTCAAACCATATCTAAGGTCTACTTGGAAAAGAGGTAGGGGAATGGACGGAGGAACCCATCCCAGCAACTGTTCCATTCATTAGGGCACTTTTCATTTATTCAACATTCAAGATTTTATGTATACAGCTGGTGGATATGCTTTCACTCACCTGCTTTGGTTGGTTTATACCTCAGCATGATGATGCATTAACTACAAAACCACTGTTAACCTCTTCACTGCGCTGTTGACGTACGGCGTCCGTCATGAAAAGTGCCGTCTGAATGCGCTGTTGACGAACGCTGTTCATCATGATTCAACACTCTTACTGTTTCGTCCAGCATTGCCGAAAATCCCTCTATTTATGATTTGATAAGCTCCCTTGACCACTCTCTTGCTTTTGGTGTACCATTTGTTCAAGATAATTGGTTCATTTACATAATTTATGACAATCGATCAGCAAGGTACTGTGAAGTCCTACTTTCAGTATTCGAAGCCATGGCTGCCCCATGACGAAGCTATACAGTTGCAGAGGTTACTGACGAAATTTACCGAGATGAAGATAGTGGAGATGAAGATTTTGATCTAGTTAGCATCGAACTTTGTGAAGTTGATGCTGACGACCCAGAGTTTGATCTGGAAGTGGAAGAAGCTTTGTTGAATGACTCGTCGTCTGAGTCAGACTCAGAGCATGGAGATCCAATCATTCAAGACGCAGGTGAGTGTATTTGAGAGATTCGTTCAATTTTATAACATAATGGTGTTGCTTTTCTTTTTAGTTTAATTGTGAACAGAACAATCAAGTGTGTGTATTGTATGTCTGTACAGCTGATCGGGGCCGCGTCAGCGAGCGAGCCAGTCATCAATGACCAGTGTGTTTGACCGACTTTCAAGGCGTTGGGCTCGTGTGCCAGTGTCAGTCACTCGCTCGCTCGCTCGCTGAGTGTGTTTGGTTTGCTTGTGGTTTACAAGTGGTTCTTACCGATGTGTGCCCAACTCTTCCACTATGGCCTGTGTGTGTTCGTGTGAGGGGCAGAGTGGGAGTAGGGGGAAATGTGTGTGTGTATGTGTGTGAGTGTGGTGTGTTGTGTGTGTGTGTGTTTGTATTACTTTTTCTAGAAAACTGAAAGCATACAGTGATAAATAACACTGATCTAAACAATGTTGCAGTGAAGTTACTTGTTCAGAAGCATAACTCATTGGATTGTTTGCAGTGTTTGCTCGATGAAAATGAAAGGGGGCGTGGCACGCTAATGACCCAATTTCAGTTTGTGTATGTTTGTTCGCTTATAGTATGTATGTGTTTGTGATATATTTTCAAAAACTGAAAGCAAGAGTAGATACAAAAAATTGTTATCATTTTGAAGTGATTTTGTGTGCTGTTTATTTGAGTTTTGTTGGACTAACAGAAGGGGGTGTGGCTTGTTTACACTGTGGTGTGTGTGCGTGTGTGTGTGTGTGTGTGTGTTGTGTGTGTGTGTGTGTGTGTGTGTGTGTTTCATGTGTGTGTGTGTGTGTGTGTGTGTGTGTGTGTGTGGTGTGTGTGTGTGTGTGTGGTACATTTTCTTTTTATTTCATGAAATATTTCTGTGGAAAATTGAACTCTTGCTTTCAATGTGTTACAGCTAGGCTGATGCAGCATGGAGATGATGTTCAGCCTAGACCCGCTGGTGCTGGACCTGTTGCTGGACCTGCTGGTGCTGGATGCAGAATGCACACATTGTGTTCAGGAAGGATGGTCACAGCAGCTCCTTCCTTGACTTCCAGAAAGTAGTCGTGAATGAGATGATTTTTGGCGACAAAGATCCAGCGAATGCTGAGGACGACCATGCTGTCAAGTTGTGTGCTCAACACTTATCGGTGTGCTGCCCCCTACCCAACATAAAGCGCGGCCATCAAAGAGGTGCCGTGTCTGCTGGAAGAAAGGGCAGAGGAAAGACACCAGGTATTACTACCCAGACTGCCCCAGCAAACCAGGATTGTGTTTGGAAGACTGCTTCCGAAACTATCACACTCAGTGTTTCTACTGGCGATAGAAACTGGGAGATCTACACACCTTTCGTTCTTTGTGTGGCTAGGCTGTGGTGTGGTGTGGCTGGACATTGCTTCATGGGTCTTTGTACACTGTATAACTCCAACACAAAGTGTGCTATAAACTGCTGTGAGGTCAGCATCATCTGATTATATCATGATTGATGTCTTCATTTCTTTATATTGCGTTTCAAGGAGCTCATGTGACATTCTGGCATACCATTTCATTATATTTTTGTTACAAACAGATTTTTCATTCATTTTCCTTTCATATGATATAACTTTTATGTAGCTATCTTCAATATCTTCTGAACTATAAGCAAATGAAAGTCATAGGCATGATTTTGTGTTTTTCGGAATTCTACAGGCGACAGAAACTGGGAGATAAACGCCTTTCATTCTTTGTGTGGCTAGACTGTGCTATGTTGTGACTGGACACTGCTTCCTGGATCATTGTACACTGTAAATCTTCAATATAAAATGTGCTATGAACTGCTGTGAGCTCCAGCATCACCTAATAACATCATGATTGATTTTTTTTTTCCATTTTTTTATATTGCATTTCAAGGAGTTCATGTGTCATTCTAGTATATCATTCCATATGTTATTGTTACAAACAGATTCTTCATTCAATTTCCTTTCATTTGATATATACTTTTATGTCGCTATCTTCAATATCTTCTGAATTATAAGCAAATGAAAAGCATAGGTGTGATTTTGTGTTTTTCTAAAAACTTTCTTAGCATGGGACTTAGCAAAATATGATAGCAGCGAAGGGGTTAATGACACCTGATGAAAAGATGGAACGATGCCCAAGGACAAACGAATTAAAGGTCTGTGTAGATTGGGATCAATGGATGGATCTAAGGTCTGTTCACACTGGATAGAAGGCTCGCATTCACTTGCAGCGCCCTTCTGGTTTAAATGTCCCTGTCACTTGCATCATCATCATCTCTCTCTCTCTCTCTCTCTCCCTTAAACACACACACACACACACACGCGCGCAATGTATGCATGTATGTGTGTGTATCTAAATAGAGACTGGGAATGAGATAGATTACATACAGATAGACACACAGATAGATAGATAATAACAACACTCAAACTGTCATTCTGCCTCCTTTCCCTTTCAGCCAAAATTCAGATAGCAATCCAGGCATCAAAGTACTCACCAGTTTTGACATCTATACACATCTGATGGCCACCTCTCATACCAGGCCGCGACTCCAACACAGGATCTTTGCCTGAGGAACAAAAACAGGAACATGGTTGAGAACAGCACCAGTCAATATCAAACTATGGTCATTCAGAGATTCTGAAGCATGCAGCAAGCCGCACCAGTCATTATCAAACTTTGGTCATTCAGAGATTCTGAAGCATGCAGCAAGCTGCACCAGTCATTATCAAACTTTGGTCATTCAGAGATTCTGAAGCATGCAGCAAGCCGCACCAGTCATTATCAAACTTTGGTCATTCAGAGATTCTGAAGAAGTTTTGGCCAAGACATGACAAAGACACTAACTTTATTAGAATTCTGAAGGTTTCACATAACATCTGATTTGGTCGTCCATAAATCTTTGACCATGTCTAACCATAGAGCCATTCCATCGGCAGTTAGTTAGCTATGGTCTGACATGGTAAGTATACTAGCCAAACAGGGAGTATAATACAAACTCCCATACCTGTAACCTACCATGAAACTCTTATACTCTTTTGAAGATGTCCAATTATAATTCCAAAATAAAAAATCTCACAGCTATACCCCCTGTCCAGAATAGCTGTACTTGTTATGAAAAAAGACAAAAGTCGAGAGCCATTCTGAGTGTTAATGGTAGTGGACTGTATATTACACCAAAAAAAAAAAAAAAAAAAAAAAAAAATCACCCAGACAGATGAACAAATCTGACTGCAGATGGAATGTTGCAATTCAAATACTGTGGGCAAGTGCATCGGTCCATAACCGGCTTAGGAGGGGACCGATCTGAGGTGAAGTTAAGAGAAAGCATTTAATAGATAGCTAGCTGTGGCAAGCAAATCAGAATATGTAAGACTGATGAAGAAGCTGGGCAGAGCATCCTGGCTCTAATGATTTGAGAAAAAAAAGAAGAAATCAATGCCACAAGATACCAGGAAACAATACAAACAACAGTAGCAATGGAAAGGGCAGAAAGTGGAAAATTTTTATTAGTACATGATCTGCAAGTGCGCTTTTCTGTGATTCTCATCAGTCATGGTACCCATGCTGATAACAGTGTGCATACAAGTACACCCCAACAGCATTTGCAATATAAATAAAATAATATGTTCCACAAAATTCTGGAAACTTTCAGCTTTTTCCCCAATGAAAATAATTGCTTTGGTATGCATGTCTGATCTTAGTACTTTTTAAAAAACTTATCAAAAAAATTTATCTACTTCCCCAAAATACCACACTTGAAACCTCCCGTAACAATTTACTTTCAAAACATTCATGGGTGAAACCTGGGAAAATTGAAAATCCTGAAAGGTGGGGGTCCAGGGGGCCGGGAAAGGCCCCCTGGGGGGTCAAGGGGCAGAGCCCCTTGTCGGGGTCAGGGGGCTTCGCCCCCTGAAGCTGAAGCATTTTTAATTTTCGTTATTAAAATCAGACCATTTTGAGGTACTTTCAGCATGTTTTTATAAGTGAAATAAGACTAATGTTGTGTCCCAGAGTAACTTATGCTGCCCCCCCCCCCAAAAAAAAAAACAAAAAAAAACCCTCAATAAAAGCCGACCCCCCACTCCTATTCTAAAAAACTGTGTGTGTGTGTGTGGGGTGGGGGTGTGTGTGTGTGTGTGTGTGTGTGTGTGTGTGTGGGAGAGAGGAGAGAGGGGGAGAGAGAGAGAGGAGAAAAGAGGAGAGAGAGAGAGAGAGGAGAGAGAGAGAGAGAGAGCTCATTGATCTTTAATACCCAAGGATGAAGATTTTAGGCCAAAGCCTAGTCTTACAATCTGTCCTTGTTTAAGCTACACAATCTGTTCCTTGTCAAGCATACATTATTTCAGCACATATCATTCTGATCATACAGACAATTCAACATGGCAACATGATAAGAGAGAGAGAGACCTACTCGTTTTTGAGTGAACCGTATTTTAGGGAAGAAGAAGAAGGGAAAAAGAAAAAGAGAAGAAGAAGAGAGGAGAGAGAGAGAGTGAGAGAGAGAGAGAGAGAGAGAGAGAGAGAGAGAGAGAGAGAGCGTTGCCTACCTTTGCATTTTCCTGGTGTTTCTTGTATTTGACATTCCTTTTGAGTGCCGTTATCCCAGAGCTTCCATACTTGAGTCCGCAAGCAGACGATGCACCGGGCACGCCAGCAGCTTGTGGTTTGCGGCACCAAGTCAGAAATTGTCCCCCTTCCCATTTCGCCATCATTGCCCGGGAAACCTCTTCGTCCGATCGCAAGGACATTTGTTGGGGACGAGCATCATCAGCGACGCGTCTTCATTCACAGCCACAAAGGGGCTCGTGCTCAAAGAAGGACAATGAATGCAGCGATTCGACTAGATCTAGGTCGACGGGATCCGTTCCGACGTGAAGAAAGTCTTTGGGCGACTTTGAAGACGTGCGACGTGACCCGCTGTGGCTATCGAGAAATGGCGCAAATCGGAGACAAGTTTTGGCAACAAATTGGACGGCGCTTGCGCGTGTTGTTTCAAGAACGCAGTTTCACCGAAAACTACCCAAAAAAAAGGAAAATCGACACAACGAAGCCGAGTCCGGTTTCGGACCAACACCAATCGAAATCCGGATTCCGGATTTTTCCGGACGTGTGGTTCCCACCATGAACATTAAACTAAAAATCGGAAAAAACCCTTATCTCAAATTTTTGGGCCTGAAATTTATCCAAAAAAAAAAACAACACACACTCACAAAGCGTGCACACACACACACACACAACAACACACACACACACACACACACACCTTCTTAACCATCATTTCACTATAACTACAAAAACATTTATCTGAGACAATACATCTTCAGAAAAGCAAGAAAGAATTTCCAAATCACACAGAACATTTTCATATCCAAAAGCAAATGACGCTTTTTTTTTTTTAGTTTTAAAAAGACGACAAGAACCTGCTCATGAACAAGCAAACGAACAAAGAATGCAGTAAATCATTATAAAGGGGAAAAAAACAAAAAAATTCTGCAAATAAAAGGACCCTGTTAAGCCTAGCCAACCTGCTACAGGCCCATATCACCCCCGGAGGTCGAGTGCAGAAAAGCCGAGGACTTTTGTGGGGAACAGGCTGGGGGCGTCCATTCGGTTTGTAGTCTTGCTGACGATTACTGGTCAAACAGCCCTCTGTGAAAGAAAACCCAGGCTTTTATACTTTCCAACATTCAGTGCGCATCCCTTTGGGTAAGTCCCCATTTCAAATCTATCCTGGTAATAGTATTTTTGTAAAAAAAATTTCCAGGTTTTAAATACTTTCCAACACTCAGTGCACATCCCTTGCAGTCCCTTTCAAACCTACCCTGGAAAGGGTAGTATTTTGTAAATAAAAATCCAGGTTTAAATACATTCCAACACTCAGAGCACATCCCTTGTAAGTCCCCTTTTTCAAACCTACCCTGGTAAGTAGTATTTTGTAAAATAAAATCCAGGTTTTAAATACTTTCCAACACCAGAGCACATCCTTGTAAGTCCCCATTTCCAAACCTACCTGGTAAGTAGTATTTTGTAAAATAAAATCCAGGTTTTAAATACTTTCCAACACTCAGTGCACATCCCTTTTTAAGTCCCCATTTCAAACCTACCCTGGTAAGTAGTTTTTGTAAAATAAAATCCAGGTTTTAAAATTTACTTTCCAACACTCAGAGCACACCCCTTGTAAGTCCCCATTTAAAACCTACCCTGGTAAGTAGTATTTTGTAAAATAAAACCCGGTTTTAAATACTTTCCAAACACTCAGTGCACATCCCTTGTAAGTCCCATTTCAAACCTACCCGGGTAAGTAGTTTTTTTGTAAAATAAAAATCCGGGTTTTTTAAATACTTTCCAACACTCAGAGCACATCCCTTGTAAGCCCCCATTTCAACCTACCCTGGTAAGTAGTATTTTGTAAAAATAAATCCAGGTTTTAAATATTTTCCAACACTCAGAGCACATTCCCTTGTAAGTCCCCATTTCAAACCTCCCCTGGTAAGTAGTATTTTGTAAAATAAAATCCAGGTTTTAAATACTTTCCAACACTCAGTGCACTTCCCTTGTAAGTCCCCTTTCAAACCTACCCTGGTAAAGTATTTTGTAAAATAAAACCCAGGTTTTAAATACTTTCCAACACTCAGTGCACATCCCTTGTAAGTCCCATTCAAACCTACCCTGGTAAGTGTATTTTGAAAAAATAAACCCAGGTTTTAAATACTTTCCAACACTCAGAGCACACCCTTGTAAGTCCCCATTTCAAACCTACCCTGGTAAGTAGTTTTTTTGTAAAATAAAATCCAGGTTTAAATATTTTCCCAACACTCAGAGCACACCCCTTGTAACCTAACCGCCTTGGCTTAAGGCTGTTTCAGGCCAATTGACTTTGGCTAGAACCCCAAAGACTACATCAAAATGCTGTTATGCTCTGCATTAGTTATGTGGGGATTGTCTTTAGTTGTGACAAGTCCTAGCACAACTTATCAGTCTCCAAAATCCCCCGAAGTCGGAGTGTGGCTGGCCCATGTGGCGGTTTAAATCAAAACGTCACACAGTAAATTTCTCATCTCAGCTGAGCATTTGTACCCTAGTTTCAAGTTACTTTGGTGTTCAGATGATCCCCGAGCTTTTACCCAGGGTACGACAAAACTACAAAAAATCCCTTTAAGTCCCCATTTCAAACCTTAACCTGGCAAGTAGCATTTTGTAAATTAAAATCCAGGTTTTAAATACTTTCCAACAACTCAGGCAACATCCCGTGTAGTCCCCATTTTCAAACCCACCTGGTAATAACATTTTGTAAAATAAATACAGGTTTTAAATACTTTCCAACAATCAGTGCACATCTGTGTAAGTCCCATTTTAAACATACCTGGATAAGTAAATATTTTGTAAATATGGGCCCATAGTAAAGGCTCCCTGTAATGACCCTCCAAAGGAAAAACAATCCTAACAAAGTTGTTTTCCTGGTTACATTCTTTTGATCTGAGCTCCACATTTTACCCTAAAAAGAGCTCCTATCCTATATTCTTTGAAGCATTTCCAGAGGTTGTTACCCAGAGCTTCCCCCGTACCCCGAGATTACAAGAACCTGAAGATTGGCAAGCAGCGTTATCATCGTCATTGGATGACTCACAACAACGTGAGTAGCATAGCTTGCCAACCTTCTGTAGTCAAAAATTTGGAATCAGGGGATGAAGCGGGTGGGTGGGGTGGCTATATCAAGGCTGAAAAATTTAGTGATGTGTGTGTGTGTGTGTTGTGTGGGTGTGGGGTTTTGTGTGTGTGGTGTGTGATGTGTGTGTGTGTGGTGTGTGGGGTGTGCGTTTCGCGGGGTGTGTGTGAGGTGTGTGTGCGAGTGGGTGCATCTGTGTGGTGTGTGTGTGTGTGTGTGTTGTGCGCGAGGGGGGTGTGTGTGTGTGTGTGTGGGGGTTTGTGGTGTGTGTTGTGTGTGTTAGTGTGTGTGTGTGTGTGTGTCCGTGCTTTCACATATGCAGGTTTGCATATGCTTATATATGTAAGAGTATGTGAAGTACTTTGTTTCATATACAAGTGAGGATGGTATCACTTTATAAACAAACTATTATCATTATGATTATAACCATTATATAATATTTGAAAATCATCAATTAAACTTGTAACTCCAGTCATTATCCCACCGACTTTCCAAACATACACACACACAATTTTACTCTTAAAATGTAATGTAATCTCAAAATTCTCTTCAAAACTTGGATTCATTTCAAATGGTTTTAACCATTCTGTTGCTCTCCTAATGGAGGCCAAACGACAATTTTCATACAATATTGAATCTGTCTTCAAAGTTACATGTATACAAAACATGTCCCACACAAATGGGTTTGGCATGAATCTTTTTGCAAATGTAACCATGAGAAAACTCATTTCAATCCAATGTTCTTGATGATAGCAAATAAAATTGATGTTTACCTTGGCAAGCTTGCCTGACGACATCTTCACACTTCTCGTATTCTCCTTTAAGCACCTGAAAACACACAAAAATGTGTGCTGAGGTCACACCATTTACGTAAGAAAGACTAAAACAAACAGTTCTTGGCCCTGCTTCATAAAGGATAAGTAGTAAATGAGCCTAAAGGCAAGCAAGTATGCCACACACACACACATATACATACAAAGAGAGAGAAAGGGGGAAGGCGAGCAAAACACACACACACACACACACACACACACACACACACACACACACACACACACACACATCTAACCACCATAATCCTACCATTAACGGAAAATACCCCAAGAGCACAGGACTGAAAAAAAAAGTTCACATGGCTGTATCAGCAGCATGTCTTCTATGGACACAGACACATACACAGCCCAGTCCACACCCCAGAACATGAAACAGATACACTGATCCACACACACACAGAGGAGCACTGACCAAGAGTTCATGAAGCTGTGTCAGCAGGGGGTGTTCTAAGGACACTTTGGTTTTCTTGCTCAGCTCCTGGAAGGCTTCCATGTAATGGCGCTGACGAAAGTGTTTAAGGCACAGCCGTATTGCTTCTCTCTCCCGGTACTGAAAACACACACCAGCTAGAGGCACACTGGAATCACTCTATGTCCTTGAGCATGAAGACACAGAGGTGATGTAATGAGAGACTTATTGTCTGTTTGTCTTATATGTTGCTGTACTTTTCTTTTCACAAATGTTCATCTCCGTGCAGGCATCTATAAAGATCAGTAGTTATTTATATTTGTCTGGGTTTATCTGATCTCTGGTGGGGGAAAACAATTAAAGGAGTTTCCTAGCACAATTTCATGGACAGAGGAGATAACCAAAATGCCCTGTCTATCCAGTCCCTTTCTTCCCATTGTCTCCCTTCCAAAACCCCACCTCCCTTCTCCTGCGACCATTTCCAGCAGATAGTTTCCCATCTAGAGGTATGAAAAACTATTGAGGATAATGAGCAACACTGGTGATGACTACTGATGACAATATGCTGATAACGGCGATGAAAAAGGTGGTGGGCAACGTGATAAGGATGGTGAGGACAACTTACAGTGTTGTACCAGTTCATGCAGTTCTTGACCTGCTGCCAGTCATCCAGCCCAAACAACTCCACGTACCAGATGCTGAAGTTGAAGCTTGGGCCCCAGGCCTGGATGGGCACTGGACAATGTACACAAGATTACAAGACAATGTTTGTATCCTTTCAGTCTATTCTGAGCTGTACAGACCTAACTACCCTGAAAATACTTGTCAGCACATTTTCCTCTAATACTGTTTCATTTTCATTAGTTCTGAACAGTTTATCAGTAGTGATCAAGTTTGCTTCAAATCAAGCATGAGGGCAACTCAGACATCAGTCAGGAACAAACTGATACAGGAAGGCTGTGTATTTTAAGCAATCAAACACAAAATGGAATTCATCATCTTTATCAGGTTAATCTCTCTCTCTCTCTCCCTCTCTCTCTCTGTCACACACACACACACACACACACACACACACACACACACACACAAAACACACATATGCATTACTGTGTTCACCCACATGTATATGCCTGCACACGCACACACACATATGCACACACGCACATGCACATGCACACAAACACACATAAACACACACACAAACACACACACACACACACACGTTCACAAATGCACACACACACACATGCACGCACGCTCGCGCATGCGCATGCACACACACACACACAAATACATACACACATAAAGTTCTTATGCATTACAAAACAGTATAACAGGCAGCAACATGCTGACAAGCATTCTTTTTGTTCATCAAAGCTAAATCTTCTTTGTGAAGTAATTGAATAATTATATGTCCACTTTTAGTCTTAATGGAAAAAATACCATTAAGACTAAAAGTAAAAATATTTAGTTAACACTTTAGTTTTAATGGGAAAAACATGTATTTTAACAGTGTCATATCAAAAAGCAGTAAAGTTTTCCGTTTTCAAGACGAGGCATAGAACTGCCTACTATATAACAGTTTCTACACACAGTGACAAATGAGCTAAGTAAAAGAAATATACAAACTGAACTTACATCGGCAAGTCAATCAATAAAATGACAACAGTTATGAATTATAACAGCTCTCTGACAATTTCAAGAATTCTGTGCTTACCTATTTTGACGTAACGACAGGGGAAATGATTGTCATCAATTTTATTTCGTAAATGAAATGTTTCTGGGACATGATCATTCTTCAAGCCACTGAAACATAAAAAAGACACAACATAATACTTGGTGGTCATGGCAAGTAATGAAATCTTCACGGATGGCATCTAAACACAGATCATTTAGGTCACTTCATTTTCGGGAACATACTGACAGGGCAATAGTTCTGTGGCAACGGGTAGAAGATAATCAACAGGCCAAAATCAGCTTCTGAATTTATCGTTCAGCTTCTTTCTGTCAGAAGAATATCTACTCTTTGCTGTGGCTATGCAGCCAAAGCATTTTAACAAAATTGTGCAGAGTATGTCATTGCAGTTTTGATAAGTAGCACAATGGATTGGCATTCCTAATAAAAGAGATCGTGTTTTTGAGACCATAAAATCCAGCATTAACTTTCATGCCTATTTAATTGCCAAGTATCATTTCTGGGGCACTTAAAAAAAAGAGGGGGGTGGGGCTTAAATCCCACAGCCAAATGATTGTAGGGGCAGTGAACTGTTAAATATTCACCTTGCCTAAGACATGAAATTATGGAAAGTGGAGCTCACAACTTTATTTTCCCTTCCTTAAACTTCCCTGAACTGAATGAAATATGCACTCCCTAACCCCTGATTCTTTATTCTTCTTGTCTCTTTAATAATCAGAATATCCATTTTTATGCTGCCATTTTGCAGATTCAAATGGTAGTTACCAAAATAAAATCCCTTAGGACCAGCCCAAGTTTCAACAAATCTTGCCACTTTGTTCTCAAGCTATCATCTGATATCCAACGGACTGGACTTCACTCCTGTAATGCCAGGCTGTCAGGCCTTGAAGCTCCTGCGTTCACAGTATGATAAAGGAACTTCCTGCTGACAGAAAAGAGAAATCATACCTGTCCAGCAGTTCAATCAGATTATCTTCGGTCAGACCCCCGTAGACTTTGAACTTCTTCAGGTTACACACATGGGTCTTCTCATATTTGCCGAACTTGATGCTCTCAACAATGGCTGGCCTCTCCAGCTTCAGCATCAAATACTGGAAGGTACACCAGAAAAAAACGATGATGAGATAATCATATGAAACAATTCAAACAAGTGCACACAGACACATGTATCATAATTTCTGGGCAGTAAAGTGCATTGTTACGTAAGCTGCATTTGCTGGATTTTCAGTACAAAAAATCAGCACAATATCAGCAACTGATCGATTAGCCCTTACGATCAGCCACAAGAAAAGAACAATAGGAAAGCAATAAATCAAGCGAGTGGTGCAACACATGTAAACAAAGCCTGTGCACTAAGAGGAATTGTCTTGGACAAGCAAACATACATGAAACAGCAACACATAAAAGAAAAATCTGCTAGTCATTGCTGCTGTGAAATGTGCACAGTTTACAGTCAATAAATTTATGGCACAGTGACACAGCTCATACTCTTTATTGCCTAGTTGATGAAAACATCAGACAACCTTGAACTGACTGGCTGCTTGCCAAGGAAAAAAACGCCAGCAATGACTGTCACAATTTGTAACACACTGACAGTGTTAAAAGAAGGGGGGAAATCACACAGGGGACTGAGACCCTGACTGAACCTGAATTGGAGACTCACCCATAAAAGGTCATATAAACTGAATGACTGTTCACTGGTAGGGGAGAAGCAGGAGGAAATTAGAGGGCACAATTACACAGACTGGCAGCCAAGAAAGAGAAAGAGGTCACAGAGGGGACAGATACCCTGAAGGTGTTTGTCTGGTGTCTCACTTAAGAAAAGAATATGTACACAGAATGATGGACAGATTCCTGACTGCAGGCAGAGGGGAATAGGAGGGAGGAGTTACACAGAGTGGCAGCTAACAAACTGTCCAAAGAGATGAGTCAATCTGTAGATTGGAGGGAAATGTAGGACTGGAAGCTGGCGTCACCTCCATGCATTTGGCTGTACATACAACAACAGGTTCAGCAGAATTATGCATCAAAGATTGGCATCTTGATTTGGGCATGTTAACTTGATCATGCGTTGCTGGCAGGAGACCAATCAAACTAAAATCATATTGAACTACTGTGAGTCTGTTATGCTCATTTTGGGTTAATTCATGTGTGCATCAATCATTCTGTCATCTATCATCTTTTCTAGAATGCAGTTGGGGGAAAAAGGGTGGGGTGGTCGGAGGACCTGGACTGGGTAGTTTGTTAGTTACATTCAGGTTTGATATCCAACCACCAAAGATAACCTAGCGTACAGGAATATCTATCACAGGAAAGTTGGGGGTAAGGGGCCCCTATCTAGCACTATTTCCACCAGAATGACATGTTAAGACACACCGTTGAAAACATTTAAATCTAAGATGGATGCCAGCAAGATTGAAACATTCAATGTACACTTTCTCCACTGTCTTCTTAGAACCAAGCCACCAAGGCATCAAAAGCCAGATGGTGACCTTAATGATATGAAGCATTTCAACACACTTGTGTGCTTCAGACCATCTTCCTGAACCACGGTATTATTTTCAAACAAAGAATAAAGATTCATGATGAATGTTTTAATAGCTTCTGGCTCTTGGTCATTCACTACTGGAAGACTCCTAAAAGAATCTTGTACACTGCATAAAGCCAAATGGCAGCTGTCTCACACACTGACCACAATTTGAAAGATCCCAACCCTGTTCCTCTGACCACCAGTGCCAAGGTTACAGGCAATATCTGACCTGAGGTGGATTGCTGGAATCTGAGGACCATCTTGATGACTGTTCGCTGGGATTGTCATTCAGCACATTTCTGAAACAAACATGCACAGCGACATCAGTTTGCGCTTAAACACATAACGACTGTTTAACTTTTTCGGGGAATTTTGAAGATTTTATGTTTCAATACTTCCTATTCAGTATTATGTCAGCCCTTCTCCAAGAATGAAGTTTTGAGACCCTTCATGCATGCCTATTGCTTACTTAAGTTCCTTCCATTCATCAAAAACCACAGAAACACACTGAATTTTTTGTTTGAAGATCACGTTCGCAAAAAGTGCTATTCACATGCACTAACATATTGATTTTTTAAACAGCTGAAAATGTGTTTTGAAGCACCTGCCAATGTTTGAAAAGGTTAATTACTGTCCTTATTTTATACTGAAGAACTAAGCATCATATCACTTTAGAGAAAAGTGGGGAAAAAAACACATTAAATTCGCCTTTTTTTCTTTTTCCATTTCCCACCCTGCATACATGTGTTAAATCACCACCTTGGATATTATGCTACTGCTTGTTCATTATGTTTACATGCACATTCGTTCACATTTCCTAGCTTTGAATTTGTTTTCACTGATCTATTCATTTTTAACAGTCAAACACCCATGTTTTATATATATATATATATACATGGTCATTGGTTGATGAAAATACGTAAAATTATTATTATTCTTTGCTGTTTTCTCTCCCTTCTCATTTCTGCAATGCAGTCATCTGAACCCAGTCTTGCATATATAGAGATGCTGTACCTGGTACATCTCCACCCATCTCTAATGAGAGAAAATCAGTCTGCCTCAGCAATAATCAAGCAGTTTTCTTCAAAGGGTTTGATAGCTTGTTGCCCTATAATGTGGCCCTATGATAAGATTAATGGCCACAATACTCATACCATTATGAATGGAATCAAACCACTGTTCAGACAGACAAACAAAAAAATTACACACACACACACACACACACACACACACACACACACACACACACACAACTGTGGACACTAGCAACTGTAGAGCACAGTTCTATAATCTTGTGTTCAAATCATCAAGTATCACAATCTGTGTGTTCTTACATCTCTGCTAATATAACCTGTTGTCAATTTCGAAATTTGTGTGCCATTCTCATTCAATCTCATTGCAAATAACAGCCTTTTTTCATTTGATTCCCTCCCTTACTAAAAATCACACAAAACACACATACCACTAATTAAAGTGATTCCTCTTATGTTTCACAGCTTTTTTTAGTATGTAACCTTTCAAACTTAAATGTTTGAAAAACAATACAAACTTTCATTATTCAAAACAAAGGCAAATACTAATAAACACACAAAACAAGATATAAAGTAACCCTTATTAAATAAATTTATACAATACCAAACAAACAAGCATATTTCAAACAAACATTGTGTCTTCTTCATATATGTTACAAGCAGCAGTCAAAATACTTGGCTAAACAAATCAAATGATTATTTAACATATTTTCAAATGAGATAGCATGACTGAGAACTGCAACCAAGAATCAGTATAAATGGTGATGGTTGCAAGTGTTTATGTGAATGGATGAAGGCAAAGAGAAAAGGAGATGAGGTAAGGTTGTGTGAAATGCAGAATGGTGTGAAGGAGGCTCAGGTGTTTGCGTACAATTGTGAGCATTTCTTGTGTTACCAGTATGGCAATAGTTAATCTGATTTATTCAATTAACATCGCAGTGTTAATGTTTCTTTCCTCAGTATTATTCTATACACTGAAAGTCCTGTTTGCAATCTTGCCTATAATGCTTTAACATAGAGTCAAAGGTGAAAAAATGCTCCCAAAACCCTTCTACCTTCCCCTTTACACATTCACACAAAAAACTTGTGTTCATGTCAGGAAATCTGTCACAACTGTTCAAATATCAACCTATAAAACTGATAATTCCATGCATCCAAAATGTCAGTGTATCTTTGAATAGTCAGTTTTTCATAGACTTCAGACACTTAGTGTCAGCTGTTCAAGCTTATAATCTGAGATTATGAAAAGAATTCCTGCCACCATTACCAGTACCACCCCTACTTTCTCTCCTTTGGTTTGGATGAGCTTCTAGCTATCTCTTAATCAAGCAATATCCAGTTGCTTGAATTGTTCATTCCTCTGCAATGCACATACATTTGGAGAGATATCAACCATTTAAGAGCAAACCAGAGGGATGCTGCTCGACTGCGAGTTAGCCAAGCTCCTTTCTGCTAAGTAGATCAATCCATTCAGTCAAAAGCTTGCTAACTTCTTTAATATATTTCTTGCAAATCTAAAAAGAGAAAAAGAGAGAGTAAGAGACCAATCGGGGAGGTGGTGGTGGGAATGGGGGTGAGGGATGAGGGTTCTTTACTATGGATTTGCCAAAAGCTGATGAAAATGCAGAGGCAGATGGAACTTGAACTATTTCTTTATCCTGGTCATGCTGGGAAAGAAAACAAAAAGTGCCTTTATCCTGCTCTATTCTGCTTTCTGATACCAGTAGCTACATGTGTCATTGATGGCGATAGCTCTAGCTTTCTGCAAATACTGATACGCGGTGTACTTTCTTGCTCTCTACTTTGCTTTCGTTGCTTACTTTCAAACCGCACTGCTAGAGTTAGAACATACTGCATATTCTAAAGATGTAAAAGGCCAAAGTCAAAGTCAATTACAAAGTGATCGACACACTTTAGTATCCAGTTTCACACACTCACTCTGGCACATAGCTGTACGAGTAACTGGAGTATCTGTGGATAGTGAAAGACAACTTGGTTGACGACGTCGAACTTGACGCAGCCATCGAAGACAAAGCCAAAGAAAGTTATGCGACCCTTGTTTTGACTTTATCACAAGACTTCAATGAATTTCACACCCGGATCTCGAAAAAACGACATGAGGTTCTTGAAGTGCAAGGACTGGGGCCCACGGTACTCCACTTCAGCCACAATATGTGCTAATCTGACGAAAAACAGATCAACAAATTCACGAAAAGCAGAAGCTGTCAGTGGGCTCCAGAGCTGGCTGAAGTTAACAGTAAAACCAGTCGCGAGGAGGCCATGTGCGGTATATTAGCCGTATTTTCATCAGTCGCCGTTGTGTCTTTTTGTATTTCACCAATCTTCGCCGTCTGAAGAAAAACTTGAACCAAAGTTTGGCTGGTCTGATATGATTTCACTTTTCTCTGGTAACTTCTGGTATTTTTACTGACTGTGTCCCTTGGTGGAGCATCTCTGTAAATCGCCTGTTTCATGATTGTTCTGTTTAAGGATACACATAACAACACTTGTAAAAAGCAATGAAAGGCGGAAGGAAGAAACTTTATGGAGAGCTTAACAAGGTCTTCAGAGACGACACCCCAATCCTCAGCCCTTAACCTCCCTAAGACAAGCGTTTTGACTCTGAACTCCTTACACTCTAAGGGGGCCTTGCCGCACCCGGGTCATGACATCTATTGATGCTTTTTTTGCTTAGATTTTTTTTCCACATTTTTTTTTTTAAACTCTGGCACCGCTAGGAATCGATATGCACTCTCTGGATGGGTGGGCGACTCGAAGTGTTGCCTTTTCAGACGGATGTCTTACCCGTCTTATCAGGGACCTGATCTTTGTTGGAAAATGTGGAAATGTAACCCTTACGAAGTTTGTTTGTACACACACAAAATCCTATCACCTACTTTAGGAAGAGAATGGCAGTTTGGCCTTTGGTATGGATGACATGTTACACACAGCATGCACGCTGCGTGAAAAAATCAAAAGAATGAAGAGGAAGAAGGTGAATGATTGTTATTGATTGAATGGCACTGGAAACGACTGAATGTAGCGCCAGCAAGCAGCTTTTCAGTGGGTTCTACCCAAGCAGGCAGCCAGTTGTGCAAACGAGAGCGTGGATTTTAAAGCGCTTACTGCTTGGTTTCTAATACCAAGAATATGCGCTATATAAGTATTCTTAACAACATAACAACAACAATATTTATAATGATAATAATGAAGCTCACTTTTACAAGACCAGATCCAGCTGTGCATCCATTGTCCTATTTTCAGATATCGCATGGTGTTTCATGAGATCATAAGTTGGTGATCGAGCCTAACCCCTCCCCCCCCCCCCCCCCCTATCTCCCTCCCTGGTTCCAACCTGTATGTTGAGGACTTTGATTTTGGGACTAGATTCCCTCCAAAGCCAACTGCTACAGTGGCATTCCTTTCAGTCTCGTACGTGCCCCATTATGCTTTCATATAGCACGGTCGGTTCAACGAGAATTATTTGTTTTAATGAACCTAGAAGAGCAGGCGTACAATACCCAGTATCATGCCCTTCTTCCTTATGATCTTTGTGAAAGATATTCCCGTTCTGCTGTCAGCTCCTGTAATCACTCACTCCATCCAGTGCACCTCACTTCCACTCTCTTGATGTCACAAGTGCTCCCGCGATCTGTGGCCTACTGACACGTAGAACGTCGTTGCTGGAGCGTCTGGTGATGTAGTGTTTCCTCTCACATTGCTAACCGCGCATATGCGATCTCCACTGATGAACACTTGCATGGCTGTGCCTCCATGAACTCGGTCAGGACTCTGCTTTGTGAGTGTACCTTGTTATTTCTCTGATCTTGAGTTTTGTCTTTGCCACACCCACGTCCACTGCCTCCAGAACTTTCCTTTTCCTGGCAGTCTTTCCCTTGGGATGGACGGATTTTACAACATTGTCCACTGATTCCTCCAGCTTGGTCACTTACCTTGCTTTACCCGCTTTGCTCTCCTTAGGGATGGATTTCAACCGTCGCTTCAACTTCGCTTGCCGACAGTAGAGCGCCACGTCAGCGAGACCATGTGGGACACCAAGTGATTTCCATGTGTATCTGTGGAGTTTGACCTCCATTGGGTGACTCCACTGTGCTTGCGCTAATATCAGATATTAGCAGAGATCTGAGGAGCTTCGGGATCAACATGAACTGCAGCAGACACCATGCCCTATGTTTGCTTGGGACACCACACTGGTCTACCATCTGCTGGCTTTCTTCTGCAACTTGCTTGGTTTCCTTTCCCCTCTTTGTCTCATTCAACGAGTCATCAAATCATTTTCCAAGGTTCTTGACTGGTTCTTCTGTCACTGCTGAAAAGCTTGATTAGCTTTAGTGAACGTTACTATTTCAGCTACTTTTCCTTTCTGCGGGGAGAGGTTTTGTGATTTATTTTTTTTATTCAACTCTTCCACTACGTACTTCAACTATGTGGACGTTTGCAAACTGCTCTAAGACTGCGTGCAAGGAAACAGTCCTCTTGCACTCCAAAAGGCAACACAATACGCCAAAAGAAAGGCAAATTATTGTTATAGTCAGTTTAAGAAAATGTTTCATTCAACTCCTTAGTGGCAGCCTGAATACAGGAGTTAGAATTGCCAAGCGTATATGCAAGGTATTGAAGTGGAAGCAAAACGCCGCGCACTTCTGCGTGCGATGTTGCTCGCGGAGCATAGTATGCCACACAAATGTGCGTGCAACCTTGCGAAAAAGTTAAAAAATGCACACAACGACACGTTTGACTAACAATGAAAGGCAGCTTTTACCTCCATGGTGAAACAATGACTTGCCTGTAACTACAAGCTCATGCTGCTTGCAGCATCAATTCGCCTAGGACATAGGAGCAAAAACTGCCTCCCATGTTCATGTTTACTTTTTACATCGCCACATTACAGATTTCCTTTAGCACCAAAGGCCGTTTGACAACATACAGTAAGAAGATATGAATCTGGATAAATATGTTTCAGCCAACAAAAACAAACAAAAAAACCCATGCCCGTAGATTCTATGGGTGTATGCATGGCGGGTGGTTAGTAATATCCATAATACTGTTCAAGCAGGGCTTCATTTCTTAATGTAGTCCCTGCAGTTCATCTGGACTCGATTGTTCCAGTCTACTAATGTCTTCACAAAAGAACTGGCGCCTAAATTAGGTTCTGACCACTGGAACTTTGAGAGCTCTGATGTTCCTTGTCGATCTTTGTATCACGTTTGCGGTGATTTCGCCTGTAAAACGCTTTTGGCTGTATGCATCGCTAGGAACAACTCTAAAGAGAGTTTAACAACAGAAAGTGACATAAGGAACTCCCTCCCCCTACTCCTTATACTCCTGCCAAGGGGAGTCAAGCCGCATCCAGGTCATGATTTCTTGATGCCCTTTTGCTGTCATTTTTCCCCTGTCGGCGCCGTGATTCAAACCTGAAATCTCCTTGGTGGTTTGGCCCCACTGCACAAGGCCAAGTCATTTTAGAAACGCTTGGATCTCTAACCTACATAGCTGTTGAACTCCTGCCGTAAATTGAGAAACTGAAACCTTGTTTTTTGGACTTCACTTATGTTCCTTCTCGACCAGATTCAACCGGAACTCTTTTCAGTTGCTTTTGCCTCTGACTGAAAGCTTTATTCCTCTTCCTGCAGAAACGGAGAGCTCAATGTTTCATGAGATCGCTGGTAGATGCGCACACAAAACCCTTTGCTCCAACTTCTGTGCCGAAGATTTTGACTAGAAATGTTTAGTTATCTCAAGCTGCTGGCAAGGATTGCATACATCTCACATCAAGTTGTTTTGATGAATCTGAGTGGAGCACTATGTTCACTTTCCTGCAGTCCTTTCTCTTGATTTCTGGGTGTTTTTCCTAGTCTGGGAGGTCCTTTGTTGTGCTCTTCCAATTATCAGCTCCATGCAATAAATCCTGCTTCGCTTGTCCATATATCACAGCCGTTCCAGCCCATGATATCTTGCTCCTTCCCGTCTACAACACTGGAGCTACTCCATCGGCGGTGTGGTACTAACCGTGCGTGTCATCTCTATAGGCGCTTGGCTGCGCCTCCATGTGCACATGGGTTAGAGCCGTTTTACAAGAGCTTAGTACATGTTCCACCATTTGTTTGCCCTGGCAAAGTGGACACCGAGGATTAGCTGACCCTTCTCTCCCCTCCACCCCCCCACTTCACCAAGTTTGTATTTAAATGTAGGAGGTCGTACACTCCGATGATGAAGTTGATTTTGGGAGGGAATATATGCCACATTTCTTTCCAGATGAGACGTCTTTGGAGTGATGTCTTCCATGCAGTCCATTGCCCTTTGTGGCCGTATTGGACTGCCTTCTTGGTTCTTTTAGCATCCTCTTATTTCTTCATTTCCTGTATTACTATGTCTCTCTTTGCTTTCCCTTTTCGTCTCTGACCACCACATTATCTATATTGATCTCAGCCATGGCCTGCTGGTCTGCATGTGTCATGTTATTTCCCTGGCTGCTTATGAAGATTTTCTTTTCCAAGTCCACCGCCTTCCGAACTTTTCTTTCCTGCGGGTTCGGTTGGATTGGTATCACAACCTGGTCTACGGAGTCCGCAAACACTATTGAGTCGTTTTACTTTTCCTACTTTGTACTTCTCGATAAGAGCTTTCCAGTGGTATGTCGCTTCAGCTGATATTGAAATGCCTGGGCTACATTTGCACGACGTGAACGTGCGTGATGTATTCATGTTGTTGTGTTGTTTCCAATTCTCTCTCTCTCTCTCTCTCTCTCTCTCTCTCTCTCTCAACAAATTCGTTGCACGCGCACAATACATAACGTCATGTTAAAATTTTTCACAAAAGCAATGAAATTTCAAGCTGGCCACAGCTGCGTAAGAGATCGCAGGTCGAGCCCTATTGGAGGCAAGTAAGTTTATGTATATCTTAGGATGGTCTGGTCAGAGGAAGGGGCTGAGACTACACACGTCACGTAGTAGTGCATCTGAGTTTCGTTGTACATCCCTTCATCCCTTGGATATTCCTTAAATTTCATGATCAACACTGTATGTGTCTGTATCTCTCGAGCCTGGCTGAGGCAAAATGAAAAAAAAGGCCGGGGGGGGGGGGGGGGGGGGGGGGCTAGAGGGGGGGGGGCTAGGGGGGGGGGCTGAGAGGGGGGGGGGGGGGGGGCTAGGGGGGGGGGGGGTCAGCCCGTTCATTCTGTCTCCAACCAGATTAGTAGAATTCCAGAGCATCATCTGCATCATCCTCACTGACCCTTATGACAGGTCATTGTCAAAGGGTAGTCCCAAACTATGGCTGCCGTTCGTGCGTGCTGTCAGCCTGACTCGGTTTGAATTTCTCTTCACCGATAATTTTTTCCATTGTGATGTCTCCTCGCTGATATATTTGAGAAGTGTTGACTTGTGCACTAGCGCACGAGGCAGGTGTGTGTGTGTGTGTGTGTGTGTGTGCGTGTGCGGTGTGTGTGTGGTGTGTGTGTGTGTGCGTGCGTGTGATACAGTGTAAACCAGCTGTATTTGCTTTGAATGACATGTCCAACTATTCTTCTCTATCGTCTGCTTTTTGAACGTCATCTAGATGCCAGTCCATTGATCCCGTAATACGGCCTAGTGGAGGTACATCCGGAGCTGTGACCGGCGTATGGCCATGATACTCATGCCGATGACAAGACCTTATCAGTCTTCAGTGTTGCCAAGGTCAATCACGGGCACAAATCGACGTCATTAAATGGAAGCAGAAGCCGATATATCCTCATTTACGCGGCTGTCATTAAATGGAAGCAGAAGCCGATATTCCTCATTTACGCGGCTGTCTTGGTCCGGCTGATTCAGGAAGTCTGTATATAGGGGCTTGGTGAGGTCATGTTGTTTCTTGCTCAGCTGACCTCAGAAGTCACGTAAGGAGCTGCAGGGCTGGGCAGATGGTGTCTTGCTTGTGTTGGATCAGAAGAGGCACCGGTACCCGGATCTCAATGAAATGACTTTGCTTTAGTGCAGTCTGAGGTCTTTACATGTAGCTGTTTACATTAATCGTGAATATAGGTTTCCCAGCTATTTCAACTATTCTGGGATGATTATCTGGCCTTGGAAGACAATGTCTATTTTGTTTATATCGATGATGAAATGGATTTTCATCGAATCAGCTGAAGTTATCGGTCAATGAGATAGAGGAAAAGTGTGCGTGTGTGTGTGTGTGTGTGTGTGTGTGTGTGTGTGTGTGTGTGTGTGTGTGTGTGTGTGTGTGTGTTGTGTAATGTGAATGCGTGTGTGTCTGACTACCTCGGATGAATAGATACTGAATTGAATTGTAAAGTTGTTGCTTTGATGCGAATGCGTGTATAATTGATTGGACACAAAACTGAGGAGAAAAAAGAGCTGAACCAGAGACATGTGTTTGAACTTTGTCTCTACTTTAGTACCACTCTTTTACTTGTAGATATTGTTATATATTTGAGATGAGCGATTCGGTCTGTTTTTTTTTAAAATAATCATTATGTCCCATTGATCGTGACGATCAACAAATCCATTACCTGCTGTTTAACCTGATGTCACATATGCACACTAGACTTCCAGGCAGTATTACTAACTGCAAGAGGTGTGCATGATCGATCGCAGAAAATTGACACTTAAGAAAGAATAGTCACGACTGGGAAGTGTGTGTACTATGAATGACAACAGAGCTGGCTCTGTTTTTCGGTTTCTGAATGAGGCAAAAATAAAAGTCGCGTTCTTTGCCATCTGGGTGTGTATACACGCACATAGTCGTCACTGAATGATGTGCGTGTGTGCACACCTATACTTCTTGTATCGGAAAACTTGATGAGAAACCTTTTCTGTATAGTATGGGTGTCCACTCACTCAGACTTTTTTTTGTGGGATTGCTATTTACACAGTCTGGGTATAATCACCCCGGTATCTACAGATATGCTTAAAACTTCCTTATTTCTTTCTTTATCGTATATACTTTACTTTATTTAAGGTGTTGTTGTTGTTGTGGGGGGGGGGGGGGGGAGGTGTTAATAAAGACCTTGTTAGGACAGAAGATGAGCGGATGGATATTGACAACATGACAAAAGTTCCACCAGAATGACCAATAAGCATTCAAATTCTAATGGTTTGAAAGCGTATCTGGGTGCACAGTCATCCACGACATTCAAACAAGATCATGACATTGGGGAACAGAGGACGTTTTTAACAAGTCCATGTACAGACGGGGGATACTCAACTGGAGGGTGGAGGAATTATGAAATAGTAAAAAAGGAGAAAGAGGAAGGGCAAAGTTCACCAGACTACCAACACACACTTTGGTCCGAGATCGGTCGGTAGGACGTTAATTTCACCATTCCCGTTAGTTGGACCAGGGAGTATTTGTTTCGCTCAGTGGTAGAAGTTTGAATTCCCTGTCAGACATTGAGAGTCTGGTACCCAAAATGAGACACCGTCTGTGCCAAGAATACGTTTGCATCTGTTATTGTATTTATATCTTTCCTAGTCATGGAGATGACATAGCTTTGGAGCCAGGTGTAACTTTGTCTCCTTCATTGTGTTTATACACTTTTCTGATGAAGGAGACAATATCCAATTTTTACTGGTTTCACTCACGCATGAGTTTGCCTCTTTTGTTCTATTCATCTTTCTGATGACAGAGAAGATACACCATCAGTGACAGTTAAGGGTTAATTCATGGAGAGTTTGGCATGTACTTTTGTCAGTCTGCACGGATGAAAGGACATCATCCATTACGATAACAAGCTCCCACCCCACCCTCATTTGGTTGAAGTGTAGCTGTATTGATTCATTCGTGATATCAGGAATACTTGTGTGTGTGTGTATGTATGTATGTGTGTGTGTGTGTGTGTGTGTGTGTGTGTGTGTGTGTGTGTGTGTGTGTGGTGTGTGTGTGTGTGTGTGTGCGTGCGTGCGTGTGTGCGCGCCGCAGCGCGCGAGCGTGTGTGTGTATGTGTGTGTATGTGCGCGCGCGCCGTGCGCGTATGCGTGTGCATATGTTTGGGCGCGTGCGTGTGTACGACCGATTCGTGATTTCGGGGATGTTGGTGTGTATCTGTGCGTGCGTGCGTGCGTGCGTGCGTGCGTGCGTGCGTGCGTGCGTGCGTGTGTGTGTGCGTGCGTGCGTGTGCGCGCGTTTGTGCTTTTTTGTTATATTTGTGTGTTAAAAAAGGTAACAACATGGGATATAAAAAATCTAATCCCTCCGAAAAGTAAACGCGTGCATACACACACACACACATGACAGACGTGCGCGCGTGCACACACACAATTTGTCCCAACTTTCTACATTTTTAGCGTTCTCACACCAGCGGACTCAGATTTTCCGAAAAGCGATCTTGGGAAATAAAAGAGCGTATTAAGACTCATGGTTGTGATCGTGGTCAAGATGATATGTTTCCAATCAGTCATATATGAGTGTTTAAGGAGGAGGTACATTGTAAACAGTTACCTGCTGACAACATCGTATGTGGAAAACTATTGAAATTTAAACCTCAAAATAAAGCAAACAACACGAAACAAAATACTGCTGACCTGCGAAGATCCCTTTCTTCCATTAAGAAAGGGTGAACGCCGTAGTCGCACCTTCTCGCCACGTTAATGTGGGTGTTTCCTCAGGGGGACATGGGGCGGGTTTGTTTTCACTAACGCGGCACGGGAGCGGAATACTGGCGCTATATCAAAACTAGATCCCGGCCTCTCCAATCAAGGAAAGCCGCAGGCTAGACCAGTCCAGATGGAGGAGTAAGGCCCCACCAAAATGGAAGGAACTGAGTGAAGGCCCACCGGCATGTGGATACGCCCTGACACTGCTCCAAGCCTTACCCAGCCATGGGTTAAATGGCAAAAGCATCCAGCCTGCCGAAGACGGAGTGTGTCAGCTACGGCGCAGGTCCTGGGGATAAATTAGGGCACACACGCATCAACGATTATGGTCATGCGTCGACTACCTTGTTGTCATGGCGTCGTCCCTATCAGCGACAACGGGGAGGGACGGAGCGGGCCCTTAGCCTCAAAGGGGCCCACCAAAGCGACCGGTGCCTCTGTTAACCTGACGGTCGGGGGAAGGCAGAGTAGAGCGCCTGACCAGACTACCCAGCCTCCTACCACCCTTACAGTAGCTCAGTGGAATGCAGAAGGACTAGGGAACAAGAAGCCAGAACTGCAAAAGTTTCTAAGCAAAAACAACATCGATGTCATCTGCATCCAAGAAATGCACTTGAAAGATCATCGACGTTTCTTTGTAAGAGGCTACGAGACATTTCGGCAAGCCCGCGAAGACAGACACAAGGGAGGAATCATTACCCTTGTCAGAAACTCCATCCCTGCAGTGGAGACAAACAGATCAAGAAGACAAGAACTAGAACACCTGACTGTCAAGCTCTTGCTGCCCAGTGGAGACCTATGGATCACAACTGCTACAGCCCATCAACCTCGTCTCTTACGCTACACAACGTGAAGCTAGAAGCTTACAGACACCTGGTGGTTGGAGACTTCAACAGCCACTCGCAAAGCTGGGGATATGAGGAAATGGATGCCCGTGGTGAGGAAGTGGAGGATTGGATGATGGAAAACAATCTAGTACTCATCAACCAGGCGGACGAAAAACCAACGTGCTTCTCCAGAGCTTGGAAAACCAACTCCACACCAGACCTGGCAGTAGCTACTGAGGACATTCACAAGCTCACATCCAGAGAAGTCAGCACCAGCTTGGAGGGAGCGACCACCTGCCAGTCATTCTCAACATCTCCAGCCTAGGATGTACTGAGGCAACATGCAACAAGTTGGAACTTCAAACGAGCCAACTGGACCTCTTTGCAGAAAAGGCTGACCACCACACCAGAAACATTTGCTGTGAAAATGACCTGAACAAGAACGTCCAGAATTTCACCTGATGCAAATCTTCAGGCAGCAAAGCAGGCAATCCCAAGGGGCAAAAGAAGACATACCTGCCATACTGGAGTGACACACTGGAACAGCTTCACACTGAAATGGACAATGCCAGAGGAAACTATGGAGAAAAACCCCCACTCCAGAGAACCTAGTGAGGCACAACAACGCCAAAGAAGCTTTCAACCAGCAGAAGAAGCTGAACTCCAAAAGAGCTGGAACGAGAAGACCAGCAGCCTCAACATGGAGAAGGACACCAGCAAGCTGTGGAATCTGACAAAAGCCCTGAATGAAGACACCAGAGCGGGACACAGCAAAACAGTCATCGAAGAAAACGGTACGCACCACGCGGGAAGGAAAGCAGCAAACACCCTGGCAGATTTTTACAAAGAGGAAAGCAAAGCAACAATACCCAATGCCCGAGTGCAGGAAGCGGCAAGGAAACCAAGGAGAAGCTGAAACACCAGAACCTACACCGTCCATGATGTCAGCCTTCTCCATGACTGAACTCAATGCAGCCATTAAGAAACTAAAGCCAAAGAAAGCCCCAGGGAAAGATGGTGTTCCCAATGACATGATCAGGAGACTTGGGACACAGCAAAACAGAAGCTTCTTCTGATCATCAACCAGTCATGGAGTTCAGGGAAATTCCCAGACCGATGGAGAGAAGCAGTCATCATCCCCATCAGAAAGAAACAAAAAGACAAACCAAGAAATCCAGCTACCGACCAATCAGCCTCCTCAGTTGTCTGGGCAAGGTGATGGAAAGAATGGTGAACACAAGACTGCTGAAACACCTGGAAGAAAATCACCTGCTCAGCAACACACAGTCAGCATACAGGAAAAACCACAGTACGGAAGACCAGCTTGTGTACCTCGCCCAATAGATCGAAAACGCCTTCAGGAGAAGAAAAAGGTACTTGCTGTCTTTGTGGACCTGACGAAAGCCCTTTGACAAGGTATGGAAGGAAGGACTTCCCTGAAGCTGCTAAAACAAGAAAGTGGAAGGGAATATGTACCGTGGATACGCAACTTCTCCCGTACCGCACAGCAATAGTTCAACTTGATGGGAAAATTAGCCATCGAATCACTCTACAACAAGGTGTACCACAAGGAGGAGTCATTTCCCCTACACTCTTTCTCATCTTCATTGACGACATCGCTGAGAAGCTCACCAAGCACATCTCCAGAGCTCTCCACGCCGACGACTTTGCTGTCTGGAGTGCTGCAGAACATTTAACCACAGCCAGCTACAGGATGCAGGAAGCACTGGAACACGTCAGAAGATGGGCCTCTGACTGGGGCGTAGAAATCAATGCACCAAAACTGTGGCCACAGTCTTCTCGCTGTCGCCACTGCCAGAAACCATCAGCCTGAAAATAAATGGGAAGAGAGCTGAAACAAGAAGACAACCCAACATACCTAGGCATCAAGCTGGACAAGCGGCTTACTTGGAGTCCACAAACCCCAAGAACATTGAAAACGAAGCAGTCAGGAAGCTCGCCATCATGAAGAAGCTGGCGGTACATCCTGGGGCGCAAACAGCAGCATCCTGCAGAAGGTGCATGCGGGTACTGTCAGACCAACCCTGGAGTATGGCAGTTCTGCATGGGCCCCTGCATCCAAGACCAACACCAGTCGCCTGAACAAAGTGCAGAATGCAGGATTGAGACTGATCACTGGTGGGATGAAGACTACCCCAATCCAAGCATGGAGAAGCTTACTAGCCTACATTCCCTTGAAGACAGACGCGAGGAGAAGGTTTTCATACACAGTGAAAAGTTACTAGTATGCCTACCCATCCATGCACACCGAGATGCAGAACCCACCAAAACAGGCTAAAGAGAACAAGTTTCAAACCACCTGTCTAAGAGCCTGCATCGCAGCAATGAAGACCTGCTGCCTGCTTCACCAGCCGAAATGGAGATGCTTCCAGATTTTGAGGAACCAGACAATCACCCGGAGGATGTCGCAATCATCACTGAAGTTCCTGGCATTAAAAGAATGGACCGTCAAGCCCCCCAAGTAATGAAAGCTCTAGCACAGGAGATGATTGCAAAACCCAAAACAACCCCAGTGAGTGGACCCCTGTCTTCACAGATGGATCCTCGGAAGGAGCAGTCAAGAATGGAGGAGCAGGGTTCTTCATCAGACACACCAATGGAAGATTGACACACAAGGCCTTCCCTACCGGAAAGATCTCCTCCAACTACAGAGCGGAGACAACAGCACTGCTCCACGCAGTGAGGATCTTTCTGGGCCAGGCAGCCCATCACAGAAGGTTGTCTTCTTCACAGACTGCCGATCTCTGCTGCAGGGACTTCAGAACACAAGAAATGAACAACATACGCAAGACATCAGGCTGCCCTCCATGAACTCTCAAAAAAGTCTGTCATTACACTTCAGTGGATTCCGTCTCACTGTGGGATCAGGGCAACGAAAAAGCTGATGCTCTCTCCCAAAGGAGGCAGCAAAATGGAACAGTTTCAGCCACCCCGTGACCTACAGGGAGGCCAAGACCATCATCCACAACCAGTTTCAGTCCCAGTGGAAGAGAAGGCTGGGTGCAGAGAGTGGTGTGACCCCATCCACCAGCTCCAAAGGCAAACCCGCAGACAATCCTCTTCAGACTGAGGACCGGCCACTGCAGACTGCTGAGCCACCTTAACCGCCTGAAGATCACCTACACTGACCAGTGTCCATGCGACACTGGACCCCAGACCCCCGAACATGTCCTCCTGTGCTGTCCTACTCACGCAGCTCTACGACACAAAACCTGGCTGGGGGGGAGCGGAGTTACAGGCGCAGCTTTGGGGAGCCCGTTCTGACCTGGAGGAAGACCGCGGGCTTCATCACGGCGGCCGGGTTACAAGTCTGACGCATCCAGCTTCAATCGAACGCAGAAGAAGAAGAAGAAAATACTGCTGTGTCCAAACAGACATGAAAATACCCAGCGCGGAAATACTGGGTTCAAGGACAAGATGATGTTTTTGAAATCTCTGTCATAGGTGTGCATTTAAGGTGTGGGTGGGTGGGAGGTGGGGGTGGTACATTTAATATTCCTCTACTAATGAAAAATAAATGCTTGTGGAAACATACTGAATTACATAGAAACATTGCTGTTTTTCAAACCGAGACGAAAAATGCAAAATACGAAAAGACTCATTGGCTGGATGTCAGGACAAGATGCTGTATTGTGAATTCTTCGTAAGTGTGCTTTCTGTCTCTTTTTTAGGAGTATACTGAATTTTGCAAAATATTGCTGTTTCCATACAAATGCCAAAAATATCCAAACAGAAACCTCCGACATCGTTTGAAGGAGACTGTATTTACCAGTGGAATATTCTGTGGTCTAATGGATAAAGTAACAGCATAGGAATCGGCCTTACTGAAAATGTTGCTCTTTACATTACGACCGTTTCACCCGAAAATGACGTGAAGCAAAGGATTTAACGAAGATACTGAAGAGAACGCACGTCTTTTTCATCATAAACTCTTCTACTCTAATTGATGTTGAACAAAGATCTTAGCCAAATGGTTGTCGTTAACAAAAGAAAAGGATGGTCGTCCTTTTATTATAAAACAACTCTAAGAAGTGTGAGGTAAAGATGTGAAGAAGGACTGTCTTTACCAAAGAGATTATCATGAATCAGTCTGAAGCAGATAGACCCGGACTTAACTACTCTGAAGCTGTGGGATAAAGATCTTGAGGAATGAGTTGTTTTAAAGAAAAAGAAGAAAGAAAGAAAGAAAAAAAAAAGAACTGGAGGTGGGGTAAAAGTTATTTATTGATAAACTCATCGTCTTCATCACTAAATCCTCGTTCGGAGATTTAATGCGAAGACAAAGATAACATCCTTGTGAATGTTTCTATTTTAGGAAGTACGGACAGACACAAACGCTAATGAAGGGGTTGTCCTTAAACAAGCAAATAAAGTTGTCATGATCATCATTATCAGCCTTTATAACATGATTGTCCACATCATTGCAAATAATTATATTCTAAAGATGAGTGGCAAAGATGTCAATAAAGAAGTTGTTTTCTACACACAAAAAGTTGTGAGGCAAAGCCCTCAACAAAGGGATTGTTGTTCACAAATAATCTAAAATCGAGAGGCAAAGACCTCAAAAGAGAGAATGCCTTTAATAAACAACACTGTTGCCATCGCCATGAATTCCTGACCTTACAAGATGGGGAACAGAGACTTTAACTAACACTCCTCAATCTTCTCAAAGATTGTTCTACTCTGCAAGATGTCAAACAAAGGCTTTCACCAAGGAGATGAATCCATGCTGTTAAAAAGGCGTGGAACAAAGATTTTGACACAAAGAAAGTTCTATCTTCTGAAAAACAGTTCTTCTCCGAATTACGGAGAAACGAAGCCGTTACTTAGGAGACGAAGCCCTGCGCTTAAAAAGATGTGAAACAAAGACTTTGACAAAACAAATTCATTCAGATCGTTCGACTCCGACAGAAGGTGAAACAAAGGCCTCCACCATAGATTTGTTCTGTCCCTTTGAGAAGCTGGAACAGCCTCCATTACTTCCTCTTCTGAACTTATTACCTTCCACCTTAACGTCCACTCCCGGCGACTTTACTGGCCGTCCTGGGTCTGATAGATACAGCTGAAAATGTTTTTTTCAAGGGTATCTGTGACCAAAAGATTGTCATCACCATCATAACCCCATATAACCTGGAAAACGTGAGCTAAAGGCTTCAGCGATGGGAATTATCCTCAACGGTTATATTGGCCTCAACATCACCCTATTCACGAGGATATGGGACAAAGGCTTTAACGAAGAACAGCTCTCTACTAAACCCAATCCTGATATTGTTTCTGACAAAGACACTGCCTTCCACATCGTCCTTAATCCAGGGATCGCCCTCATCTTCACAGACTCTTTTACTCTGAGATTCATGCGACGAACACCTTGATGAACTTGAACAATACGTCCTTTGAAAAATGACAAAGCCGTAAACACCCATTCTTATCGCCATGAATCCCACTAGTGTCAGAAACAAACGAAAAAAATTGTCCATAAGGTCTTCTACTCTGAGCAAGGGGAATACTTAAACAAAAGGGCTGTCCGAAACTAAGAGATCATCCTCCTTCTCATCAGTCCTTCTGATTTAAAAGATGTGTGACAAAACGTTTTTAATGAAGGGTCATGTAGTGTCCTGTACGAAAAGTTTGCCTTCTTTCCTTCAGCCATAACGGAGAGATTGTCCAGATATCCACACGTTCTTCTTCTCCAACAGATACTAGGTAGAGGCCTTCACGAAGGAGGTTGTCCTTGTCTTCCTCCCAGCATGAGGGGCTCCACGTTCTTCTGAAGACTTAGCCCACCATCCAGGCCCTGGTCCACCCCTGTGAAGGTGGTCTTCACCAACCCATGGTAAAATTCGCCAAGAATTTGTCACCCCGCATCATGAAACTGTCTCTTAAAAAAAGATATGCGATATAAAATCATCGATCGAAACGTTCCTAGCAATTAAAAAAAAGTACTAGTCATTATGAAGTCTTATTTAGGTCAAAGGGCTTAACAAAACGACGGTTCTTAGCAGAGATGTTGCCTTTATTATCAATCCTCTTCCTAGCTGTGAGGAATGTACACGGACAAAGATACTACAAACAAAAAAGTTATCACCAGAGAAGAAATTGTTAGCAGAGACAAAGACATCAGCTGAAGGGTTATCACCAGAAATGAATTTTCTCTAAACATCATCAATCCTTGTACTACGAGATGCGCAAGATCTTCACTGATGGGACTAACCTTGTAGACGATACTATCTCATCATAAATTCTTCTCGAAGAGTCGTGAACCAAAGATCTTTAGAAGAAGAAAAAAGAAAAGAAAAGGCAGGGTTGTTGTTTGTTTGTGTGTGTGTGTGTGTGGGGGGGGGGGGGGGGGGGGGGCTATCCCTAAAGAAGAAATTGCCCTCTCCCCCCCCCCCACCCTCATTATAAAGCCTCCTGCAAACAGCCGTGGTGCGGCAACAAAAAAGGACGAGTCCTTAACGAAGAGATTGTCCTCCTCAGCATCAAGTCGACTACTTCTGCAGCAGATGTGGGGCAAAGACCTGGACGAAGGGGTTCTCCTTGTCCTGGCCCAGCATGAAGCTGACCCAGCCCCCCACGTACTCCTGACGGCTCAGCTTGCCGTCTTGTCCTGGTCATGCAGACGAAGGCCCTCTTCACCAGATCCGGGTGGTCGTACCCGAAACAGCGCATGGCCGACGTCATTTCCTGTTCGCTGATGTAGTTGTCGGAAGTCGTTGTCGAACACCTGTTGAAAACACGATGCCGTGGCGCGTAATTCATCAACATGTTGGTTTATTCATCTGTTTTGTTTGTTTATTTATTTATTGGGTGGGTGGGGTGGTGGTTTCTTTTCTTCTTTGTTATTGTTTTGTTTCGTTTCGCTTTTTCTCGTTCGTTACTTCGTTTGTTTCGTTCGTTCATTCATTATTACCTCCGACAGTTTGGTTAGGCCTTCACCCGTATCTGCTGGTTGGTCAATCGGTTGGTTGGTTGGTTGATATGTAGCAAGATTAGGCAAAAAAAAACAAAAACAAAAAATAACTCCAGAAACGATTTCAATAAAAAACTGCATGGAGAGTTGGAATGTGGCCCAAGAATGAACCTACCTTATTTTGACCCGGATCCGTGGAACGGATCCGGACCAAACTGCAGATCCGGGATCCGCTCAGCAAGATATGAAAACTTTTCCACTGAGCACGCACACGGTGAAATTACTCTTTAAGTTTTACTAACTATGAAGTGATATATTATGTTCATAAGGAAAAACGTACTAAGAAATATTTATGTATAATTAAGATAGAACTCTGCATGTACATACTGTCATGGAAGAATGTTTTGTTACAGTCATGGTAAATTTTGTTCTAACTATATAAAATTGATTTTTTTCTTGTTGCGTACTCATGTGAATAGGCTGATGGCCTCACATTAAAGTAACGAGTCACGAGTCACTAACTATGAAGTGACAGAATTGTTTTCATGGAATGTTCTAAACCGTGTCGTGATATAAC
>CM031604.1:69797748-69805248 GCA_018398815.1 Conus ventricosus
CGGTAAAATAAAGCAAAGATCCCCCCCAGCCTGAAACCCGGCTGTCAATAAAACCCCAATCCCCGCCCCCAGCCTTAAACCAGCTTTTAAAAAAAAAACCATCCCCCTGCCCACCAAGCCTGAAGCAGCGGGAAATAAAAGCACCCATCCCCCTGCCCACCCGCCTGCAACCAGCGGTCAAAAATTTGCCCCCCACCCCACCTGCCCCCAGCTGAAAACAGCGGGAAAATTAAAGCCCCCCATCACCTCCCCCCACCGGGCAACCAGTTTTAAATTTAAAGCCCCACCACCAGCCCCCCCGCCTGAAAACCGGTCAAAAAGCCCCCAAATCCACCCCCCACCACCCGGCAACCGCGGGGAATTAATAAACACATCCACCAGCCCACCAGCCTGCAACCAGTTGATAATTAAAGCCCCCACCCCCTCCCCACTAGCCTGAAACCCAAGCTGTTAATAAAAACCCATCCACCCCCCACCAGCCTGCAACCAGCTGTTAAAAAAGGCACCCCATCCCCCGGCCCCCAGCCGGGCAACCAGCTGTTTAATAAAGCCCCACCCAACCTCCCCAAACCGCCTGAAAACCCAGCTGTCAATAAACCCACCCTTTCCCACCTGCCCCCCACCCCTGAAACCCAGCGGGTTTTAAAACCCCCCACCCACCTCCCCACCAGCCGGAAACCAGCTGTTAATAAAGCCCCCATCCCCAGCCCACCATGCTGAACCAGCTGTCCAAAAAAGGGCCCCAAATTTCCCCCTGCCCCCGGCCTGCAACCAGTTGCAAAAGCCCCCATCCACCGGGCCCCCCCGGGGAAACCCAGCGGGTTTTTTAAAGCCCCCATCCCCCCCGGGCCCCCACCCTGAAACCCAGTTTTTAAAAAAAGACCCATCCAACCTCCCCAACCAGCCTGCAACCCAGTTTTAAATTAAAAGCACCCTCAACCTGCCCACCCCCCCGGCAAAAAATTTTTGTTAAAAAAAAGGGCACCCATCCACCACCCGAAACCAGCTGCCCAATAAAGCCCCCACCCAAACAACCCCGGGAAACCCAGCTTTTAAAATAAAGCACCCATCCACCTGCCCACCAGCCTGAAAACAGCGGGTTAATTTAAAGCCCCCTTTCCCCAGCCCACCGCCTGAAATACCACTGTCAATAAAGCCCCCCCCACCTCCCCACCAGCCGAAACCCAGCTGTCAAAAAAGCCCCCACCCACCCGGCCCAAACCGCCTGCAACCAGCTGTCTTTAAAAGCCCCATCCACCTCCACCAGCCTGCAATTAGCGTAAATTTAAAGCCCCCCATCCCCCCGGCCCCCAGCCTGAAACCCAGTGTCAATAAAGCCCCCACCCACCTCCCCCAACCACCCTTTAAACCCCAGCTGTTAATAAAGCCCCAAACCACCTGCCCACCGCCGGGCCAACCTGTGTTAATAAAAGCCCCCCCCCAACCTCCCCACCAGCCTGCAACCAGCTGTCAATAAAGCCCCAAACCACCGGGCCCACCGGGGCCGGAAACCCAAAGCTTTTAAAAAAAGCACCTTCCACCAGCCCCCAACCAGCTGTAATTAAACCCCCCACCCCACCACCCCCCAGCCTGCAACCAGCTTTTTAAAAAAGCCCCCTTTTTTTTACCGCCTGCAAACCAGCTTTTTAATAAAGCACCCACCCACCAGCCTGAAACCCAGCTTTTTAAAAAAGCACCCATCCCCCACCCGGGAAACCCAGCTTTTATAAAGCCCCCATCCCCTGCCCACCAGCCTGCAGCCGCGGGTTTAAAAAGCCCCCTTCCACCGCCCCCCAGCCTGAAACCCCGCGGGTTCAAAAAACCCCCCCATCCCCCAGCCTGAACCCAAAGCTTTTTAAATAAAGCAGGGCACCCCACCTGCCCCCCAGCCTGCAACCAGCTGTTATAAAGCCCCATCCACCACCTAAAACCACTGTAATAAAGCACCCCACCCCCACCCCCCAACCACTTTAAAAACACCCCCACCCCCCAGCGGGGAAAAAAAAGCCCCCCTCCACCGCCCCCAGCCTGAACCAGCTTTTATAAAGCCCCCACCACCTGCCCCCCACCCTGCAACCAGTGTAAAAAACCCCATCCACCGCCTGCAACCACGTCAAAACCCCCACACCCCCCCCCAAACCACAAAAAGAATTTACCCCCCCCAACCCAACCAGTGCAAAAAGCACCCATCCCCTGCCCCCCAGCCTCAACCAGCTTAAAAGCACCCACCACCTGCCCCCCACCTGCAACCCTTTAATAAGCCCCACCATCCCCCCAGCCTGCAACCACTTTTAATAAACCCCCCATCCCCCCCCACCCACCCCCAACTGTTTTAAAAAACACCCCCCCCCCAACCGCCCAAAAAACCCCCCCCCCCTGCAACCAGCTGTAATAAACCCCCCTCCACCGCCCCCGCCTGCAACCCGGGTTTAAAAAACCCCATCCCCGCCCAACCACAATAAACCCTAGCTGAAAGCAAAAAACACCCCCACCAGCCTGCAACAGCTGTTAAAAAGCACCCATCCAACCTACCCCCCAGTCAAAGCCAAAAACCCCCCACCCCCAAACTTAAAAAACCCCCTCCACCGCCCACCAGCTTTAAACCCAGCCAAAAAAAACCACCACCTCCCCACCAGCTGCAACCATTTAAAAAAGCCCCCCCACCCCCCCCCCCTTTTTTTTAAAAAGCCCCCATCCCCTGCCCCCCCGCCCCCTTTTAAAAAAAGACCCATCCACCCCCCCAACCAGCTGAAAAAAGCACCCACCACCCCCAACCCCAAATTTTAATAAAGACCCCATCCCCCTGCCACCAGCCTGAAACCCAAAAAAAACACCCCCCACCCCCCAACCCCTTTTAATAAAGCACCCCCACCCCCTGCAACCAGCTTTTAAAAAAGCACCCATCACCACCCTGCAACCAGCTTTAATAAAGCACCCATCCACCTCCCCACCAGCCTGCAACCAGCTGTTAATAAAGCACCCATCCACCTCCACCACCTGCAACCAGCTTTTAATAAAGCACCCATCCACCTCCCACCAGCCTGCAAACCACTGTTAATAAAGCACCCATCCACCAAGCCTGCAACCAGCTGTTAATAAAGCACCCTCCACCTCCCCACCAGCCTGCAACCACTGTTAATAAAGCACCCATCCACCACCTGCAACACTTTTAATAAAGCCCCACCCACCGCCCCAGCCTGCAACCACTGTTAATAAAGCACCCATCCACCAGCCTGAAACCCAGCTTTATAAGCACCCAATCCCCCAGCCTCACCAGCGTAATAAAGCCCCATCCACCAGCCTGCAACCAGCTTTTAATAAAGAAACCCATCCCACCTGCCACCAGCCTGCAACCAGCTGTCAATAAGCCCCACATCCCACCAGCCTGCAACCAGCTGTCAATAAAGCACCCATCCACCTGCCCACCAGCCTGCAACCAGCTGTCAATAAAGCACCCATCCACCTGCCCACCAGCCTGCAACCAGCTGTCAATAAAGCACCCATCCACCTGCCCATCCAGCCCTGCAACCAGCTGTTAATAAAGGCACCCATCCACCTGCCCACCAGCCTGCAACCAGCTGTTAATAAAGCACCCATCCACCAGCCTGCAACCAGCTGTTAATAAAGCACCCATCCCCCCCATCCCTGCAACCAGCTGTCAAAAAAGCACCCATCCACCTGCCCACCAGCCTGCAACCAGCTGTTAATAAAGCACCCATCCACCAGCCTGCAACCAGCTGTCAATAAAGCCCCCATCCACCAGCCTGCAACCAGCTGTCAATAAAGCACCCATCCACCTGCCCACCAGCCTGCAACCAGCTGTTAATAAAACACCCATCCACCTGCCCACCAGCCTGCAACCAGCTGTTAATAAAGCACCCATCCACCAGCCTGCAACCAGCTGTCAATAAAGCACCCGTTCACCTTCCCACCAGCCTGCAACCAGCTGTTAATAAAGCACCCATCCACCAGCCTGCAACCAGCTGTCAATAAAGCACCCATCCACCTGCCCACCACCTGCAACCAGCTGTTAATAAAGCACCCATCACCAGCCTGCAACCAGCTGTTAAAAAGCACCCATCCACCAGCCTGCAACCAGCTGTTAATAAAGCACCATCCACGAGCCTGCAACCACTGTTAATAAAGCACCCATCCACCAGCCTGCAACCAGCTGTCAATAAAGCCCCATCCACAGCCTGCAACCAGCTGTCAATAAAGCACCCATCCACCTGCCCACCAGCCTGCAACCAGCTGTTAATAAAGCACCCATCCACCTGCCCACCAGCCTGCAACCAGCTGTTAATAAAGCACCCATCCACCAGCCTGCAACCACTGTCAATAAAGCACCCATCCACCTGCCCACCAGCCTGCAACCAGCTGTTAATAAAGCACCCATCCACCAGCCTGCAACCAGCTGTCAATAAAGCACCCATCCACCAGCCCACCAGCAGCAACCAGCTGTCAATAAAGCCCCCATCCACCAGCCTGCAACCAGCTGTCAATAAAGCCCCATCCACCTGCCCACCAGCCTGCAACCAGCTGTTAATAAAGCACCCATCCACCTGCCCACCAGCCTGCAACCAGCTGTCAATAAAGCACCCATCCACCTGCCCACCAGCCTGCAACCAGCTGTTAATAAAGCACCCATCCACCTGCCCACCAGCCTGCAACCAGCTGTTAATAAAGCACCCATCCACCAGCCTGCAACCAGCTGTCAATAAAGCACCCATCCACCTGCCCACCAGCCTGCAACCAGCTGTTAATAAAGCACCCATCCACCTGCCCAACAGCCTGCAACCAGCTGTTAATAAAGCACCCATCCACCTGCCCACCAGCCTGCAACCAGCTGTTAATAAAGCCCCCATCCACCTGCCCACCACCTGCAACCAGCTGTTAATAAAGCCCCCATCCACCTGCCCAGCAGCCTGCAACCAGCTGTTAATAAAGCACCATCCATCCACCTGAAAACCATACAGCCTGCAACCAGCTGTTAATAAAGCACCCATCCACCAGCCCACCAGCCAGCTGTCAATAAAGCCCCCATCCACCAGCCTGCAACCAGCTGTTAATAAAGCACCCATCCACCTGCCCACCAGCCTGCAACCAGCTGTTAATAAAGCCCCCCATCCACCAGCCTGCAATCAGCTGTCAATAAAGCACCCATCCACCTGCCCACCAGCCTGCAACCAGCTGTCAATAAAGCACCCATCCACCTGCCCACCAGCCTGCAACCAGCTAAGAAACAAAGACGCGTTCTTTGGCACTAAATCCACAGAGAAGTAAAAGACGTCATCTTGGGTTTCCATTCGTTGTTTGGTCTTCGTCATCCCGTCGCCTCTGGATTGGAGCCATGGACTTCGCCGAGTGGACTTTAGATGAGAAGACTTTCGCCGAAACTGGGTAGTTTTCGACATGGTGAATTTAAGTTGTCACTAAGGCTCTCTACTGTAATGAGGATTTGATTTCTCTCTCTCTCTCTCTCTCTCTCTCTCTCCTCTCTCCTCTCTCTCCTCTCTCTCTCTCTCCCCCTCACACACACACACACACACACACACACACACACACACACACACACATCCATACTGATAATAATATTGTATTGTGAAAATATCAGTTCAAAGTGAAAGGAAACTTCTCTGTCTGTGCTGCACAGACATGTATACACATGAAGGTGACATTGCATTATTAAATGTAGACATCTAAAAGAAGTTAACCTCTCTCTCCCCCATCATTACCGTCGTCATTGTTTTCTGAATTAATACCGACTGGAAATGATTAGATCTACTCTGTACATAGTTAGTGTGACGCGCGTTCATGAATTTTTTTTTTTAATCGACTACACAGTTGTATTCAGTGGTAAGAGTGGGTGAAGAGCCCCCCTCCCCAGCCCAATCCCCAGCCCTCCTTTTGCATTTAACCGTGGACAAAATATAACCTCGGCGGGAATAAAGAACTCATTCGTCAGATGTCCACTCGGCAAAATCGCGAAAGTGCACGTTCCATTTGCTTTATATATAGTAATAACCTGTTTCCTTGACTGTCAGGTTGAGGTTGGTTGTCAGTCTGTAGTCTAATTGACAACGGTTTGACTTGAAGCCGCATCATTTTGTTGTTGTTGTTGTTGTTGTTGTCGTTGTTGTTGTCAGAAGTGAATTCATCACTTGTATTTCTTGATGGAAGGTGTCTTTGATCTGGTAACACAATGAATCACCGTTGACTTGAACATGATTGGCTTCTATTTTTTGTTGTTGTCGCTTGTTTTGTTTGTTCACAAATAGTACTGTTTTTATTTATTCATTCAGCGAATAAGTAATTGCCGTATCATTGCAAAAACACCGATTACAATCGATTTTGCTTCCTGATTTGTTCACTCACACCCCCCCCCCCCTCTTTTTTTTTTTAAATTGTACGGTAGCATGGATAACTTAATCCAACAAAGGGCGTTTAGTAGCTGAATGAACCAATCTGTTAATACCAGCCACGAAGAAGGTACTCCGACATATATCCAGATTTTTTTCTCTCTCTCGCAGAATCACCAGGGGTCGGGGGTTAGGGTGGGTATTGGAAGGGGGAGGGGAGTCAGCCACCCTCGATCAGTACATGATTCACATGGAACCAAAAAGAACAAATCAAGAACTGAAACAGAAGTGCAAAGCAGGTATTACATGTGGAGCTATCGGATCGCCACACTACGTTTTTGCATTGCACAACCTGTACTTACTGGCGCTGATATTCCAAGAAAGCTATACGAAACTTTGGTATTATTTCAATACCCCCACCTCTCTTCTCCAATCTTATTCATGGATATAAATACGATAAATGTTGTCTTTAAGAGGTAAACAGGGCTCACGCTAGCTATTATTTTCATGCGTGCACTTGACCCTCAAAACTAGAATGTTAAAGGGTCATCAGACTCCTGTATTGTGTTTCTAAAAGGTCTCGACGATCGAGTCTATTCACCGTTCCAAGTTTAATCGTGCTGCAAATTAAAAAAAACACCTTTGTTAGTTTATTTATGCGCTTGCTTGTGTGTGCGTGCATGTGTGTGCGCGCGCGCGCGCGTGTGTGTGTGTGTGAAAGAGAGAGAGAGAGAGAGAGAGAGGAGAGGAGAGAGAGAGGAGAGAGGAGAGAGATAGATTACAATCAGAGAGCATTTCATAATCACTGTGAATATGGTATTAAAAGTTGGAAATGAAGAAAGCATCCATTTCAATGGAAATTAATAAATATAACATATTTGTATCTTTGTTTCGCAAAACAACTCAAACATGAATCATGAAATCCAATGCGCGCAGGGCTATCTGCGTCAAGAAACAAACGAAATCTCCTTCACGCTTACTTTGATCTGCATTAGTTACGCGCATTACTGAATTTATCTTAAATACTCAACTTTTACAGGTTAGAACTTAAACATATTTTCAAAGGGTATTTACTTGTGGCCATGACATCCAAATTACTTATCAACGCAGGGAGCCTAGGTAAAAAGTTTTGGAGAGGAAT
>CM031604.1:69815248-69857748 GCA_018398815.1 Conus ventricosus
CTCTTATCTGTGGCCACGCAGCCACTGATTGCCAATGCTAAACTGTATGTTTCGCAGGCGGCCTTCTGATGAAGAAATTCGTCTCCTTTATCAATACGCAGACCGGGGATTAGTGATGTCCGAGAGAATCACTCTCTCCACCCCCCCCCCCCCCCCCCCCCCACACACACACCCCCACTCTCCAACCCTGTTTCTTTCAGTTCATGAATAGAACACCAACCCCTACGAATTCAGTTTACGCATTCGTCTAACCGCAACAGGAAGAAACCTTTTTTTTTTTTTTAACGATTTTGATGAGTTCTTCTTTTCTTTTCTTTTTGTTTTTGTTGTTTTGCTTTGTTTTGAAGAAAAGCTAGCAATGTAAGTATTGATGTTTTTAGCTAAGCCCATACCAGATTACGAGACACCGACAGATTTGAGTTTGCACGGATGGACAAACCGGAGTTCTTACTATACTATACTATACTATACTACTGCAGACTGGATTAGGCTATTCGTGAGCCTTTAGTCTGATCATTTTCAATAAAACTGGTAACTCCTACACTCGAGTTCTTGCTCGAGATTCGCTGTAAGAGCAACATGCGCTGCGAGAACTGGCGAGTGTAACGCTGAATTGCCATGTGCATACCAAAGGACGACGTAAAGGAGGACTGATCGGCGCGGACCAGGTTAGCTAGGCATTCGGGGCCTGACGGTAGCGCGTTGAGTTACCCTCGTCCCATGCGCCTCTCTCTTCCCAACACCCAGTTCATTCTCGACTACAGTGCATTGTGGCTTTGCAAATGTGGTGTACAGATATTGACTAGCCAGCCACACGTTTCTTTGATGAAACTAAAGCTGATCGAAGCATTGTTATGTGGAAGGGCATTATCTTGCGAATTGAGAAGCTTTCCTTCGATGAGTATGTCCAAAACAAAGTGAACAAGGTTGGATTTATTATGAGCATTATTAAACACACACACACAGAAGTAAAAGACAGATGTAGGTGGTGATGACGTGTGTGTGTGTGTGTGGTGTGTGTTGTGTGTGTGTGTGTGTGTGTGTGCAGATATAGGAACTTATATAAACAACTTTTATTTTTCCATATATGGTATTTGTGAGACTTAGCCCAGACCGCACCAGCCAGGTCTGGCTTATCATCTACAATTCAGAGATACAATGGGCAATGTTCAAAGGAGAGCAAAAGAACTGGTTCCAAGACCTGTCTCCGGAAGCTCAATCATCCTATTATTTACCACAAAGGACTTAAGAACAGATGTGATCAAAATGTACCTGATTCTTATCATGGATTACAACGAGTTCGTTTCCAACTCAATTTAATCACACACGTCATACAAAATCACCTTTTCAGCAGAGAGATATCTGAGTTCCATACGAATCTAACACAGTGTAAACTGAAGGCCAAAAGAACTTATACAAGAGACCAAGAGAATACCTATAGATCTGACACAAGCGGGCGGGGAAGCCAGAGCAAGACCCTGAGTGAGCCAATACCAGAGGCCAAAAGAGTCAACACTACAGACTGAAGCCAGTTTGCTGTCTGACAATGTCTTGTAATCCTGCAGATGAAATCCCCTCATTTACCCTTTCAAACAAATCCTTAAAACGAAAAACAAAACAAAAAAACAAAAAAAGGACTGTAGGCCTACATTTTTTGTTGGGGGCCAAAACACGTGGCTCAAGTTTTACGAATAATTCTTAGCGAGTCTGCAAAAAAAAGGACAAGTAAGTTACAAGACAAAACAGACACGTTTCGACTTCTTAGGTCTTCTTCAGGCAAGATAAACAACGAAGAACGAGCATTACTTTTCATTCTATGCCAATCTTGCGCCGAATATGACAAGATATATATGCACACACACACACACACACACACACACACACACATATATATATATATATATATATATTTTTTTTAAGAGAGAGAAGTAGAGAGAGAGAGAATGCTGAACAATTAAGTAGTGGGGGAATACAAGTGCAGGTTAACAATTCTTCAGTCGTTGTATATATATATATATATATATTATATATATATATATATATATATATATATTATATATGTTGGACCAGTGTAACAAAATCGTCCAGAGCTGTACCGAAAGAAGCTTGAACTCAGGGACCACTACGGTAACCGGATAGGTCCCACAGGAAATCCAACAACAGACAATGGTGGTGTTCGCTTCATATTATTTTAACTTTATCTAGGTATACATATTTAGTTCGTTTTAAGTGTTTTACTTCGTTCTAGGTTTGTGTTCTTCTTTGTCTTCTCATGCTGTGGTAGATGTGTGACTGAAGAATATAACTTTGCATATACCAACTGTAAACTGAAGACAGACAGACAGACAGATGAACAAAAAACAAGCGGAGAAAAAAATGAAAAAGATATCTAGGAGAAGTGGCGGTAAAGGAAGAGATCCACAGCTAGAAATGAAAAACCAGTTTATTAAACAAAACACCAAAGAAGTGAACATGAATTCAAACTTTCATCTGAAATGCAACTGGTAATGAAAGCAAATGTAACAAGTTACAAACAAAACGTCTAAGTAACCATGAACCAAAGCAATGTCATAATCCTTTGAAATCATATATGTCACTCCTTCACTTTCACTCCACTCTTAAAACATGTCCTCCCACAAACACGTTGAATATCGACTCCCAACAACAACAACAACACAGAAAGCATGTCACATTTCATGCCTAGCACCTGATCTCACTTTGTGTAGAAGGAAAAGCAATTTTCTATAGAGAAGAGGAGCAAAATGGCAGTGGCTTCCCTTTTGTCTTAATCAGCTCCGCTGTTTAACACACTGAAAACAAGAGCGTAGCAGTTGCAAGAGATTCAGCTCCACTCTAGACTTGAAAAGCAAAGTGCCTTCATCTCAATAAACTGATGTTGTTCATAATGAAACAGGTCAAGACACTGGTTTGGGGTGCCTTGATCTGTCTGCCCCATCCAATGACACGGATGCTTCAATCTCTCACTGACGGATAAACCCATCAGTTGCTAGCTGCAAAGTGAGACGACTACAGGCGGAAATCTAAACAAATCTTAAATAAATGTTAGCGAACCGCCAAAAGAAACATGGACGAACGAGTCATAAGACAAAACACGATGCGTTTTGACCTCTTAGGTCTTCTTCAGGCAAGACACAAACAAATAGGACAATGAAAATGAACGAGTTTGTCACTTAGCTTGATCTCTTCAGCACAAGGTAGGCTTTGAATGAGATCAAGCTAAGTGACAAACTCGTTCATTTCCATTGTCCTATTTGTTTGTATCTTGCCTGAAGAAGACCTGAGAGGTCGAAACGTGTCATGTTTTGTCTTGTTACTCGTTTGTCCGCGTTTCTCTTGGCGGTTCGCTACCATTTACTTCAGATTTCCAGCAGTTGCTGTTAAAGGAATCAGAGCTGTTCTGCTATCTTCGTCCATACAGCACCATAGTTTGAGATCAATCCTCCAAGCACCTCAGAGTCTTCAGCTTGTTGAAGGTGGACACTTAACGAAAGAAGCACCAAACACAAATACTGTAATTTTTATGGCCCATCTTCTTTTCTTTTTCTGTCTTTTTTTTCTGTAGCAAACATTCTGATTCATCAATGATAAAGAATGTAACAATCAAACATGGAAAAAAAAACCCACAATACACGTAAAATGTGAAGCGAGATAGTGAAGACAGGAAAAAAATGATTATCACAGAAATAGCAGGACACAAAAATGCGGAGCATGAGAGAGAGAGAGAGAGCATACGAGGTGGGTAGGTCAGTGCTATACATGACCTTCAATGTTAAGAGCATGCTAGGTGGGTGCTATACATAACATTCGTTGTTGTTTTGAAAGGTGGGTAGCAATATACACTGAAACGCATAACAATGAAGATGTACACAGTTCTATGCTGCATCAAGATCTGGCTCACTGTTTATCCTCATGCCTTTTGATCTGGGATTGTCAGTACCACATTACACTCAATAGGACAGATCCCTTCCCACACTCTGCCAAAATGGGTATCCTCTGTTGTCAGATCATCTGAGATTGGTATTGATCTGAAACATGAATGTAAGAAAACCAAATCTAAGTTCACACCTCCAAACAGAACAAGTAGTGAAGACCTCAAACTTAAAAACTTCATCCCTATAAAAATGTGTGTGTGTGTGCGTGCGCACTTGTGTGAGTGTGTGTGTGTGTGTGCGCGTGCGTGCGTGCGTGCATGCGCGTGTGTGTGCGTGTGAGTGTGTGTACGTGTGTGTGTGTGTGTGTGTGTGTGTGTGTGTGTGTGTGTGTGTGTGTGTGTGTGTGTGTGTGTGTGTGCGCGTGTTTTTCTGGAATATCTTATGTCCTCAAGAGGTTAATAAAGAATGGAAAGCAAGGAGAATGTTAGGATAGCTGGGAAATGCAGGCAATGTGAGATTTTTTTCTTCATCCTCATACAAATGAGCGAGTACTTATTCACCTGATATTGCACAACATTCAACAGCATTGTAACAAGAAATGTGAGAAGGGTCTGGGATTAAAAAAAAAAAGGTGTTCTATGGTCAGGGTTCAGGGGTCATGATGGTTCACGTTCTTCATTTACAAAACGTAGTACACACAGACAGATTGGTCAAAGCTGCCCAACCAAAGCAAAGCTAACAAAACCCAGCCAATGGAATGCACTGTATAATGAACTCTTGGTGTACAATGGCCAGGGTTCAGGGGTCATGCTGGTTAACTTCCTCACAAAACATAGCACAGGCAGAGTTGGTCAAAGCTGCCCAACTGAAACAAAGCTAAGAAAACCCAGCCAATGGAATGCAATGCTCACTAACACTCTTCATACTCCTATGTAGTCACCATCAATGTCAATACCAAGCAGAATCTCTCTCCTTCCTTCTCTCTCTCTCTCTCTCTGTCTTTAAAAGAAAAAAAAAGCGCATTAAGACAGCTCTGCACATTTTCATACCTCTGTAGAAAGAGCTCTACAAATATCCTACTGTCATTCTCATGCTCAGTTTACCTGCTAAAAAGACTTCGTACATTATAAAGACCCGATTTTTCCAAGGATTTCAGATCGGTAGAGAGAGGTTCCACTGAACAGCCATGACATGCATTGGGAAGTCTGCCCTGAATTTTGTTCATGTCCTAAACCAGGCCCAGAGCACCACCATGATACCGGAACAGTGGCATACCAGTGTTCCCCCATTCACGTACATGAAGGTGTCGTGACTAGCGAAACACATCAGCTCAAATACTGTATATTTTCAAAAAGAAATCATCCTCACTATCATTCCTAGGTTTGCATGATCATTATTGTTGCTGTTCTGAGCACAGGGACCCTTTTAAATGCTGTCAGCACTCAGAGACAAGAAATCTGCACAAACCGACAATTCACAGTGAAGGATGGAAGAGTATAAACAACAACAACACAAGAAAGATAAAAGGTGGAGTTAAAGAGAGTTCAAGAAAAGAGGAAATAACCAGCAAAAATTTCTGTTGAAGGCTGGGATAAGATTAATACTGAAAGCACCCCTGGTATTCCTGAGGGCAGGGGGTGGGGGTGGGGGTGGGGGACGACCACACGCAGTCAATTTCTGGCACTGAAAAATGTAAGTTTTGTATATATCATTAATGATGAATATCAACCACAGAGAAGACTGCATAGGAAAAAATTCTTCATTACATCTACCCAACCAATATATTGTTGACTAAAATGGGAGCTACCGGTTCTGATAAATGAAACGCATGCACAACTGGAGATACAGACTATGTTTTAAAATGACCCCAAGTACAACTCTTAACAATACTGAACACTTCTTTTTAAAATGACTCCAAATACAACACTTAAAAATCTTGAGCACTTCTTTTCAAATGACCCCAAATAAACCAATCTGGAGATGAACCGACTAAGAAGTTAGCACCAGAATAGGGTTGAGCATTATCAATAGACAGGCAACAGCATTTATCTGGACAAAGACAGAAACACCATTAAAAACAAAAAAGTATTCACCCATGCAAACTAAATTCACAAGAACAAGGTCAACATCCGTATCAGCCCACTGTACGTGTGTGGAAGCGTGAATATCATAATTTAACAAACTTACTAACTGTATCAATCCACACTGATGTCAAACTATATTGCAATTTCAAATGAGCTACATCTACACACAATGCGCTCTGTACTATCCATTCTAAATCAGTCAAAAAAAAACCACAAAAAAACAGCCCACACTTCTTAACCCTCCAATAACACATCTTTCCTTCATGACAACCCAGCCCACAACACCTAGCTATCATCTACTTACCTTGCATTCATGATAACCGCATATACATATATGCAAAGAATGACAGTCTGCAGTATTTTGAATCTTGTTGAAGTATTGAGAATAAAAAGACATGACACAAGCATTTCCACCAAGGAAAAGTAACTAATGGGGATCAAAACCATTTCTAAACATTTGTCAATCTCAATATCCAGTCAATGTCTGGGTCCAACAAGCATATTTCTGCATTAGTTCAGAACATGTCTGAAATCAGCACAGTTTGCATGTCTGGCAATTAACTGTGCATCAGTGCTAGCCCAGCTTATACTTGCATCGTCACTCTCTACCTTTTGCCACTGCATTTTATTCTTGAGTCAAATCCTCTCTTCCAGCTTTGCAGGGTGAGCTTGAAGCTACACTCCAGTGTACACATCACTCCCTCAGTCAAGTTCCACATGCTTCTCACAAAGACATCACTGCACTATTTCTGCCACCTTCTCTGTTTGCACTTGAAATATTTCTTTCTTTCAGCCTGGATGCATGACAAGTTCAACGAAACGCATCAATGAACACTATCCCACACTCACATAACCTCTCTCTCTTGAATACAGCAGATCATGTATTTTTATTTTCCACAATATTACCATTGGCTTAACTCTTCACAATAAAGTAAAATCAGTTGACTATGTGCTGCCTTTTTCTGTTGCACTCTCCTCTCAAATATTCAGCAACTCTCTTTTTGGTGGGTTTTTGTCATTTCTGTCAAATTCAAAACATATCCAAATCATTAAATGCAATCCAAAGAAAATCAGAATCTGCAATGTGATCATCCTCCAAGATAGATATCTAGGCCGTGAAATGTGTACATAACTTTTTAAAATTGAGATGTGTGTGGGAAATTTTTTTAGAAAGTTAATACTTGATTCAAAATGGGCATAGTAACCTTAGTAGTAAAATGAACCAGAAGACTACCCCAAAATACAGTTATCTCATTTCAACCCATGGCATGAAGAACAAAGTATTCATGCTTCAGACTTAAGCGATAGTATTCTTTGGTTTGGTGAACAAATTAAACTTGAGCAATGGTATTCTTCGTTTGGTGAACAAATTAAATTCTCCTTATGCACATTTCTCTCTTTATTTTTCAACCAAGAAAATAATTTTAAATGTAATCATTCAAGAATGTCAAAATTATCACCATGTTTAAAATAAAAAACAAATTACATTTAGAACACCGATATGTTTTCAGCGGCAGAGCAACATTACAACTTTTGAGAAAGAGTTGATGTGGGGGAAAAAGGGGAGTAATTTTGATCGGACACTCTTTCAGCCTGACGGCCTGAGATGACCTGGTCAGCAGGATGAACAGGGTTGAATACACCAGCAATGTTCTATGCACAGCTGGGAATGGAATCAAGTCTGACTCATCAAGAGCTTGCCACTAGCTTGACGTTGATCTTTTTTCCCATAAGTAAAACTATATAACTGTTATGAAGGACAATGGACAAGGGAGAAAACCAGGTTAGGTAAACAATATAATAAATCGGTATTCAGTTAGCTAAAGATGTTCATAAATGGGCCAACTTTCAGTTCATAAACCCAAATTGTCTAGTTACACAGTCTCTGTGATCTTAAGGATCCCCCATCTTTGTTCCTAATTGCATGACCTAAATGCTCCAATCAAGATTGTTGACTTACACATAACCTGGTGAAACCAGGTAAAGTGGACGTCAAAGAATCACTCAACACGTTTTGGGTACGGTTCAGGTTCACGCAAAGGGAATTAACCATATAAAAGCTATTTTGTGATTGAATTAAATCTGTGGTAAGCTGACACTTAATTACTTTCTCATCCAATTCCTCAGAGATGTGTTTTCTTTTTTTTTTCCTTTTTCTTTTTGCATGGCACTAACTGTCACATTCAAAGTATTCTGAAAACAAACTGGTGAAATCAGTTTCTCAATCTGAAAACAAACTGGTGAAATCAGTTTCTCAACTATTTAAAACAGTTCCAAGCTCAGCAGATCAATGGATCCATGCAACCAAACACCAAAAAGGAGTATTTTTGCAGGGCATGGGAACATGTTCTTTCCTTTGAGAAGTTGGCTGTCACATAACAACAAACTGTGCAAACAAACCAGCCACTGTGGCAAAGTGGTTAGCATCGTGGACTCCCGGCTGGGGGGTCGTGGGTTCGATTCCCATCAAAAGCCATGTGGGATTTTTCTGCTCCGACCGGCTCCTACCCAGATTGAGTTTGCTACGGGCTCAGTTGGGAAGACTGGGACCACACAGTCGAGTTTCATCCACTTAATGGATGCTTTTCTGAAAGTGTTGCTCAAATTTCCTGACCAACACTGCAGGTGTCTGTATTTCTCGGGCCTGGTTGACGCCGGGATATATTATGAAAGGAAGTGTAGAGTACAGCCCTGTCATGCAGTCTCAGACCGGAATGGAAATCCGTAGCATCTTAATCATCCTCATTCTCATCGATCAGCATAAAAAAAAAGGAACAAAAACACACAAAAAAGGAAAAAAAAAACCCTGTGCAAACAATATTGTAGATCAAATTCAGTCAAGCATAAGTCAGTTGTTCTAGTTAAAAGTAAAGCCCATGATGTTAAATATGTTTTTTCCTCTTCAAGCTGACATGCGTTCGAGTTGTTCTACCACTTCATTCCCCTGCCCACAACTTGGAAATCGCATGAACACACCAGCAAAACAACTACTACTGCAACAAATGGAGTGTGCGTGAGTGTTACCTGCTAGTATAGTGATTTTCTGCAGTTTGTGAGAGGGAACAATCAGGATACCGATCAAGGAGGGTCAAGTCATGTTGTTTATAGCTCAAAATTCAGTACACATAAATCAGGGTAAAGTTAATTCCGTTTAGAAAACTGCTACACACCTGGAGTTTATTACATCAGGACAACTGTGCTACACACCTTAAGTTTATTACATCAGGACAACTGTGCTACACACCTGAAGTTTATCAGGACAACTGTGCTATTTACAGGAAAGATATTCCAGCAGGACAACTGTGCTACACACCTGAAGTTTATCAGGACAACTGTGCTATTTACAGGAAAGATATTCCATCAGGACAACTGTGCTACACACCTGAAGTTTATTACATCAGGACAACTGTGCTACACACCTGAAGTTTATTACATCAGGACAACTGTGCTACACACCTGAAGTTTATTACATCAGGACAACTGTGCTACACACCTGAAGTTAATTTCATCAGGACAACTGTGCTACACAACTGAAGTTAATTTCATCAGGACAATTATGCTACACACCTGAAGTTTATTACATCAGGACAACTGTGCTACACACCTGAAGTGTATTACATCAGGACAACTGTGCTACACACCTTAAGTTTATTACATCAGGACAACTGTGCTACACACCTGAAGTTAATTCCATCAGGACAACTGTGCTACACACCTAAATTTATTCTATAAAGACAATGGTACCACATACCTGCAGTTTACTCCATAAGGACAACTGTGCTATACACCTGAAGTTTATTCCATCTGAAGAGCTGTGCTACATACCTGAAGTTTATTCCATCTAAAGAGCTGTGCTACATACCTGACATTTATTCCATCTGAAGAGCTGTGCTACATACCTGAAGTTTATTCCACCAGGACAACTGTGATATACACCTGAAGTTTATTCCATCTGAAGAACTGCGCTACAGACTTGAAGTTCATTTCATACACACATTTGTGACAATACACACTGAAACCCAGCATCAGTTGCACAGTGCATGTTGGAGTACTACAAAAAGTTTGACAACTTTTCTTAAAAAAACAAACAAAACAAAACAAAAAGCTGTTCAAGGCATTTTCTGACTTTTTCGTATCATGTCTCCTGTACACGTCTAAATAATATGTGAAATGTAAATGCTTTCCACATCTGTTTATTCCTTTCCCTATCCACTGGCAATAAAAAATTTTTAAAAGCGTCCTAATTTCTAAACCGTTTACTCACAGATGGGTAGTCACAAAATTCCCGGCTGTTGTTCAAGAATACTTCACTTTCAGACAAGAATATGGTAAAGAAATTGAATTTGATCTCAATTCCTTAAAACTGCAGGTTGTATTAACCCGTTTGGTGCCTAACTTGACAAGATAACTCGATGGCAAGGGCGTGTACTCTTCTCTGCCATGGCCGCCGAGTATACTCACCATGGGGAAGTCTGGAATATTCCTTGTTTTATATTTATACTTCTTACAAAACAGAGGATATTTTCAGAGAGGTGAAGTCTCTAGATTCTATTAATAGTTGGTAATCTCATTTTTGTCAGTGAGAAAGTCGGTAGAATTTTTTGAAAATATATACTCGTATTTTTTGGGAAAATAGGATTTAACTTTAATAAGCTTAATTCCTAGGCAGCGAAAGGGTTAATGTCAAACACTTGTTGAAAGCATAAAGCTCAGTTTGTACAGAAGAAGAACAAAAATATACACCTGGTTTTTACACGGAACACAATGTTGGCAACACATGACATTTGTGCCACACATGTAAACATCTATATTGCCAGTTAAATCAAAAAAATAAATGTATTTTGGCAAGAACAATATATTATGAACATCTCTATTTCAACAAGTGTAACAGGATGAGTATGTGTAAGAAAATGTATAGTTTCCTTCTTTTGGAGATATGCTAATTAATACATTAACAAACAAATGATATGCAAACAGAGAAGGCAAAGACAATGTCAAACATCCAATACACATATTTCATTGCTTCTGAACAGTCATCATTCTAATGGCTGCCTTTTGCCATTTCCAACAACAACCAATGTTCATTCAACAGACCTGCGAAAGTTCACCGTCTTTCTGTCAAATATCAAAATATTGAACCAGAGTGACTGTCAATCATTTCCACACAGTGACGCATTAGCAACAAATCCAACATTCAACATGAGACAAGAGAAGAAGACCTGACCAAATTAAAGAAAATACAGCTACAACATAGTACAAAGTGGCTTTGGTTGGTCATGAATATTATGTAAAACATTTTGCAAATCAATTAAAAATTAATTATTTCAGTTTCTCCACCTACTTCCTATTGTCTATGCTCTAAGTGTGCTCTCTCCTTCCACCTCTCTTCTGTGGCAGTACTCCCATATACCATACTCTGGCCACTTCAAACACGTCCATGCTCGGACAATCCATCACATTTGTCCTGTCACAGCCCTATAGTCCGTAGGGAGCGATCAACAATAACAAGTTCATCATGAGGCAACCCGCTAGAGGAGACACTGCACTGCTGCCCACTTTGGTGGAGCTCAATACCGACTGTTCTGATCCATTGTATGAAAGACACTGCCAACTGAACCCCTGTTGATGACAACAATGGCTTTGTTGTGGAGCTATCGCGAGTATACCTCTCAAGACGGTGCCATAACGTCTATCCAACAAGAATTCAAATGAACATGCTGATACCAACCGCTCTAGTATAAAACTCACTATGGGCATGTGCTTTCACTGAAACTTACAGCATACATACACATGCCTATGTAAGTTTATAGCATACATACACATGCCTATGTATGCACACACACACACAAGAAACCTCTCCTATATTCTTCCAAAACTGGGTGGGAAAAAAGTACAGACACAAAACCTGTTCCAAAGGAATGAATCGAAGAATTTTCAGATAACGGAGGAGTTAAAGCTGCCTGCCATTTTTCATTTCAGCGATCAAGTCAGGTCGAAACAAAACCAAATGAAACCAAAACAGACACAAAACCAAAGCTATGCAAAAATGGCAGAAAATGTGTGAAATCAGTCATAATATAACAAAAACTGTTATCAGTATTCTTGAGATCGGTCATAACATAACACAAAGTGTTATCAGTATTCTTGAGATCGGCCATAACATAACACAAAGTGTTATCAGTATTCTTGAGATCGGTCATAACATAACACAAAGTGTTATCAGTATTCTTGAGATCGGTCATAACATAACACAAACTGTTATCAGTATTCTTGCCATTCTTTTCAGGGACATCACTTCACCATTTGTGAGATTTTTCAGAGTATAAAATCTTTTTTCGTCACTGATCATTTTCACTTTCGGCAGATGCCACACACAAAACAAAAATCGGTGTGATTTTCTGCCTAAAGTGGAGGAATTTCAGGCCTGTAAAAAAAGGTGCAGTATGACTGGAAACAATAATCTTTTTTTTTTTCTTTCTCCTCTGGATGTATTAACAACTGAAAAGACACCATTTCTTTCCATACGTTTGCTCAACATAATCGTTTCTTCTACTAGGCTGCCATTTGTATTCATATTAAATGCATTATTCTTAAGAAACAAGACTGCCTCAAATCAATTTTCTTCTGTATAACATGGTTCAAACACAAACAATTTTTTTTTCCAAGTAGATTAATAAGACACTTGTAAGCTGTTGAAAGAAACACACTAAAACGAACAGCTGCACACTATCTTTCAAGACAAATCAAGTTACGAAGTGATCTTAGCATCTACTTCTTGAGTTTCTGATCTGATATTTCTGTGTCAAAGTCAGGTTGCTATCCTTGTGGGCATCTCAACATAACCAGTTTAACGCTATTCTGATCATCGCTGCCTTCACTGCAGCAGCACCGATAGCCTGAAACTGCTCTACACAAACAACCTGGGCAGTCTTTCTAAATAACAATACTTTTCCTTATAACATTAATTCTGTTCTGTAATAATTTTCAATGATAATATTTGTTTCAAAAGTGGAGCCAGGAACAGAAACTGCAATTTGTTAGATAACATCAGTTTCAGACTCAAAATCCTCATCCTAACTTCATCAAATCCAGGTTAACTCAGAACTTGCTTGGCTGTAAATCATAGTGTGAATTCGTTTTCCCCCCCATCAAATATTCAAACAAAGTATCAACATGAAGTGCACTTTGAGGAAAAATGAACATAATCATAAAAACAACTTTCAAAATATATTATGGAATGTGAAAATATGGTCCTGGAAATATATCTTTTTATTATTTTCATTTATTACAAGAGTACTCAAGGCCAACTGAAAATGGTTAACATAGGGATGAATTCTGAATTAAAAAGTGAAAACAACAAAAGGATGTTAGATATCATGTATCAATTGAGAGTTAACTCAGGCAAGACTAGAAAATGGTTAACATACGGATGAATTCTGGATTAAAAAGTGAAAACAATAAAAGGATGGTAGATATCATGTATCAATTGAGAGTCAACTCAGGCAAGACTAGAAAATGGTTAACACAGGGATGAATTCTGAGTTAAAAAGTGAAAATGACATAAGGATGTTAGAAATCATGTATCAACTGAGAGTTAACTTGGGCAAGACTGACTTAATTAATACAATAGCCAACATAAAAAAAAGCCAATACGTAAAAGAATGGAATGATGTTAAGCTCACATGTCAAAACTTGAAAGACATCACTGGATACAAAATGTTAAAGTACTTTCTGTGACTACACTCTGAATGAGTGAATGAGATTCTGTTTTTTGTTGTTGTTTTTTTACACAGAGAAAATACTGAACACTCCCTCCTCATCAAAAACCTGCTCTTCAAAAACCAACACATACAAAAACCAAACCAAACCAAAACAAAACATAATCAAATTGCAGAGTATACTTTCATAACAAAGTTGAAAATACTGGACACAGGAAAGATGCTGGTTTTTTTTTTTAGACATGTTCACATAAAGGCATATTCATTTCAGTATTTTACAAAATACAACACATCATAAAATATAATACTGAGTATTTTGTTAAGGTAGTAAGGCAATTTGATCAACATGCAAAAGTAGAAGCCGGTCATTAAACACAGACAGAGAAGTCTGAGTGCCATTTCACTGACATCCATCCGCCTTGGGTCAAGGCTGTGTCAGGCCAGTTGACACAGGCTAGCACACCAAGGCTACATAAAATGTTGTTATGCTCTGCATAGTTATGCGGGGATTGTCTTCATTTGTGACAAGCTCCTAGCATAACATTATCAGTCTCCAAAATCTCCCGAAGTCAGAGTGTGGCTGCCCACGTGGCGGGGTAATCAAAAACGGTCGCACACGTAATGTTCTCAACCCCAGCTGATGCATTTGTACCATAGTGTTCAAGTGCTTCGGCTGTTTGGATGATCCCTGGAGTCTTTTAGCCAGGGTACGACAACAACAACAACAACACCACTGACATCCACTGTCACATACATAGATATGTCAACTATAGCACATGTGCCCAGGCATTGAGCCTTGTAGTGCTGAGTTCTACACTGAAGTGCAGCTGTTTTCTGTTTTGCTGAATCTGACTGAATCCACTGAAACTGAACACAATGTTTTTTTCTGTTTTGCTGTATTACATTGAATCCACTGAAAGGGAACAGTGTTTTTCTGTTTTGCTATAATACACTGAATCCACTGAAAGGGAACAGTGTTTTTCTGTTTTGCTATAATACACTGAATGCACTGAAATGGAACAGCGTTTTTCTGTTTTGCTATAATACACTGAATGCACTGAAATGGAACAGTGTTTTTCTGTTTTGCTATAATACATTGAATCCACTGAAATGGAACACAGTGTTTTTCTGTTTTGCTATAATACACTGAATGCACTGAAATGGAACACAGTGTTTTTCTGTTTAGCTATAATACATTGAATCCACTGAAATGGAACACAGTGTTTTTCTGTTTTGCTATATTACACTAAATGCGCTGAAATGGAACAGTGTTTTTCTGTTTTGCTATATTACACTGAATGCACTGAAATGGAACAGGGTTTTCTGTTTTGCTATATTACACTGAATGCACTGAAATGGAACACAGAGTGCACTGCTTTTCTGTTTTGCTGTATTGCACTGAATCCAGTGAAATTAAACGATATATGCACTGGGGTTTTTTGTACTTGTTTTTTTGGCTACATTACACTGTACAGAAAAAAATCATCAGCTTTTAGGGTATTCACACATGTTTTTTTAAAAGGGTATTAAGATAGCGAAAAAGAAATCTGCGGCATTTTGTGTCACCTCTCTTCCCCATTGAAGTGGACTGTTGTGGGCGGCAGTTAGATGACTGGTAAGTGTTCCATCATTCTGCATACATATGAACTGCACTGCATGTCTTCTGAAACCATTGCCTCTAATAATAGGCTATTTCAGATTCTCTCAAAGAGTCTGGAGAAATACTGTGTCTGATGAGCAAGTCGCTTCCCAGCAACAGCTGTTTCTTGCAATGCATTCTCTGCGGCCCCTACCTTGACATAAAAATGAACAAGAAACAACTAGTACACATCCACAGAGAATCTTGTATTTAGATATAGTGTGGGATTCAGCAAAAACCTAACATGTCTTTTGTTCCTTTTTGTTTCTTTATTTCAACGTTTCAGCTTTCTCTCTTTCATTTTTGTATGCAATGGTTTTCAGATGAATAGAATACTGAAGAAAATTGTCTGAAGTGTGGTATTATTACATACAATAATATTTTTTTTTAAAAGGGGCTAAGTGGGTGAATGGGTGTAATGGTTGTCAACTATGTATTGTCCTACAGATTGCACAAACTGACAGGACTGCATAGCGGTGCTGTTTTCTATTATGCTGTAATAGTTTATGACATAATGCATTTTAACTGGTCCCTACTGAACAGTATTGCATACCTTTAGGTATGTGACTCTTCCACCCAAAATGATTAACTTTGCACCTCAACCATTTTTCCCTAACACCTAGAAGCACCATGGGGATTTCTCAGGCTATCTCCTTTCTTTTTCTTTTTTTGGAGTAAAAAAACAGGATTATTCAAAACTGAATAAATATAAGAGTGAAAACTGCTTTTGAAAAAGGTTATCTATGACTCTGGATACTTACAAAGAGTTCAGCTTGGGTCTGTTTTTTTTCCCCCATGGTTTTTATTCTGCGGATCCAACATTAAACCATGCATTCCAAAAGTCCCATCAGTTTGATTCAGAAATGGTTTTCAGCACTACAAAAAAAAAAAAGGACAGAACAGAGGCGCACCATGAGTCATTTCCAGGCAGAGGTCACATGAACACTTCATTCATGTTGTTCTGCACAGTTCTGTGTGCAGCTGCCTCATGTTTTAAAACTGTGCAGTGACTTTCTAAAAATTTTCACACTCTGAGTGCATCCTGTTTCAATGTACTATTATGCAGCACTGATCTGCCATCCAGTCCCCTTCATTGTTTTGACGTGTGTAGTTAGACTAGCATTTCTTTGACTGCTCTGTCTGGCTCTGTATCGGCGAACAGCAATTCATTCAACCGTGTTGTCTTACACAGCATAGTTTTGTACCAGATGTATGAAAATGAATTATATCTTAAAGCTTTGTACCGCAATATTTCACAGTATCATCTACTGTTATATGTATGGTATTACACTGTGTTGTATTTTGTTTCCCATACAACTACATCATTGTCTTGTACTATAACTCTACTCTGCAGCATGGATGGTGAGGGGTTTGTTCTTGGGGTTGTCGAAGCGGTCGTTGGTGGTCAGGGAGGCCAGCATGTACAAGCCGAAGAAGAGGATGAGGACGTGGATGGCCACGGGGATGAGGGCCATCCAGATGGGCGCGGTGAACCATCCCATACAGTCCTGAGCCAGGAAGAAGCCTGAGCTTGGCGTGATGAAAGGCTGCACCTGCAACATCAACAGATGACAGGTCAGGCATCTGAAGGACAGGAATCATACTAGGTGGTGGGCTGAAGACAGCCCTTGGTTCACCTGAATAAAGTGATCTTGTCCCATGTGAAAGTGGTCATGAAAGAGGTGTCTGGCCACCTGATCTGTCTGCTGCATCCTACCACAAGGAGGATACAGTTCCTCACTCAGACAGATCCTCACTTATAACCCCATTTCTCTGCCCTATCCCATCACAAGGATGTCACACAGTCTGTCTGCCCCGTCCCATCACATGGATGTTACAGTCCACAATGATGAACTCGGTCTGTGCCGTCCCTCACAAGGATGTTACAGTCCACAATGATGAACTATCTGTCTGCCCCATCCCATCACAAGGATGTTACAGTCCACAATGATGAACTATCTGTCTGTGTCATCCCATCACAAGGATGTTACAGTCCACAATGATTAACTATCTGTCTGTGCCGTTCCACCACAAGGATGTTACAGTCCACAGTGATGAACTATCTGTCTGTGCCATCCCATCACAAGGATGTTACAGTCCACAATGATGAACTATCTGTCTGTGCCGTCCCATCACAAGGATGTTACAGTCCACAATGATGAACTTGGTCTGTGCCGTCCCATCACAAGGATGTTACAGTCCACAATGATGAACTATCTGTCTGTGCCGTCCCACCACAAGGATGTTACAGTCCATAATGATGAACTATCTGTCTGTGCCGTCCCATCACAAGGATGTTACAGTCCACAATGATGAACTAGCTGTCTGCCCCATCCCATCACAAGGATGTTACAGTCCACATTGATGAACTATCTGTCTGTGTCATCCCATCACAAGGATGTTACAGTCCACAATGATGAACTATCTGTCTGTGCCGTCCCACCACAAGGATGTTACAGTCCACAATGATGAACTATCTGTCTGTGCCGTCCCATCACAAGGATGTTACAGTCCACAATGATGAACTAGCTGTCTGTGTCGTCCATTACAAGGATGTTACAGTCCACAATGATGAACTATCTGTCTGTGCCATCCCATCACAAGGATGTTACAGTCCACAATGATGAACTATCTGTCTGTGCTGTCCCATCACAAGGATGTTACAGTCCACAATGATGAACTCGGTCTGTGCCGTCCCATCACAAGGATGTTACAGTCCACAATGATGAACTATCTGTCTGCGCCGTCCCATCACAAGGATGTTACAGTCCACAATGATGAACTCGGTCTGTGCCGTCCCATCACAAGGATGTTACAGTCCACAATGATGAACTATCTGTCTGTGCCGTCCATCACAAGGATGTTACAGTCCACAATGATGAACTATCTGTCTGTGCTGTCCCATCACAAGGATGTTACAGTCCACAATGATGAACTATCTGTCTGTGCCGTCCCATCACAAGGATGTTACAGTCCACAATGATGAACTATCTGTCTGTGCCGTCCCATCACAAGGATGTTACAGTCGACAATGATGAACTATCTGTCTGCCCCATCCATCACAAGGATGTTACAGTCCACAATGATGAACTATCTGTCTGTGTCATCCCATCACAAGGATGTTACAGTCCACAATGATGAACAATCTGTCTGTGCCGTCCCACCACAAGTTTGTTACAGTCCACAATGATGAACTAGCTGTCTGTGTCATCCCATCACAAGGATGTTACAGTTCACAATGATGAACTATCTGTCTGCGCCATCCCATCACAAGGATGTTACAGTCCAATGATGAACTATCTGTCTGCGCCGTCCCATCACAAGGATGTTACAGTCCACAATGATGAACTATCTGTCTGTGCCGTCCCACCACAAGGATGTTACAGTCCACAATGATGAACTCGGTCTGTGCCGTCCCATCACAAGGATGTTACAGTCCACAATGATGAACTATCTGTCTGCCATATCCCATCACAAGGATGTTACAGTCCACAATGATGAACTATCTGTCTGTGCCGTCCCACCACAAGGATGTTACAGTCCACAATGATGAACTCGGTCTGTGCGTCCCATCACAAGGATGTTACAGTCCACAATGATGAACTATCTGTCTGCCATATCCCATCACAAGGATGTTACAGTCACAATGATGAACTATCTGTCTGTGCCGTCCATCACAAGGATGTTACAGTCCACAATGATGAACTATCTGTCTGCCATATCCCATCACAAGGATGTTACAGTCCACAATGATGAACTATCTGTCTGTGCCGTCCCATCACAAGGATGTTACAGTCCACAATGATGAACTATCTGTCTGCCATATCCCATCACAAGGATGTTACAGTCCACAATGATGAACTAGCTGTCTGTGCCGTCCCATCACAAGGATGTTACACTCCACAATGATGAACTAGCTGTCTGTGTCATCCCATCACAAGGATGTTACAGTCCACAATGATGAACTATCTGTCTGTGCCGTCCCATCACAAGGATGTTACAGTCCACAATGATGAACTATACTGACTTCCATAAAAACGCGAAAAATTGAAAGGCTATTTTTCGGGTGAAAAGGGGTGAATATACGATATTAAACCATTGTGGCAAGTTGTTTGGGTCCAAGACTCACGTGCAGTGAAAAAATTGTGTGAGCAACACATCATTTCCGGCATTGGAGGGTCAACAAAAATGGCAAACTGGTTGCTGCATGTGAGGCACGTGCACACCATGCAGAGCAAAGTTAACCAGCGACAAGTACGCAGTCATGCAGCCTTTATAAAGCCGCGCTACAAGGTTCAGATAACGACTTGCCGTCTGAGCGCTACAGAGATGCCAAGACTACGAGCAGAGGAACGCAATCGTGCCCTAGGCCATCTGGAGGCTGGTGTGGATGCCAGGCAGGTCGCCAACATCTTTAACGTCCACATCTCAACCATCTATCGTCTGCAGCACTGCATGCGAGTCACTGGTACCACTGATGATCGTCCCCGGCCAGGCCGTCCTCGGGTCACCACACCAAGAGAGGATCGCCATTTTGTTCGAACCCATCTGCGGGACAGGCGGCAAACAGCCACTAACACTGCTCTACAGGTGCCTGGGAATCTCCAGCAATGAATCAGCCTCAACACTGTGCGGCGGCGTCTTCAGGAGAACGGGCTGTCATGTAGGCGTCCTCACAGAGGTCCGGTACAGACACCAAGACACCGGCAGGACAGGCTGCAGTGGGCACAAGCCCGAATCAACTGGCGCAGGCAGCAGTGGGGACGCATACTGTTCTCAGATGAGAGCCGTTTTTGTATTGACATGGCTGACGGTCGTGTCAGAATATGGCGTCGACCTGGTGAACGCTATGCTGACTCCTGTGTGGTAGAGCGGAACCCCTGGGGAGGCCCGAACGTTATGATATGGGGTGCAATTGACATTAACCACGCCATAGGACCAGTCATCTTTCAGAACATTGGTCCTGGTCACGGACAGGGTGTCAATGCACAGCGCTACATCCACCAGGTGCTCAGACCCATGTCGTTCCTTTTTTTGCGCAACACCCAAACTGGACATTCCAACAGGACAATGCAAGACCACACACAGCCAGGGCCACCCAGCAATTTCTTCAGCAAACAACGTCAATGTGCTGCCCTGGCCAGCCCTCAGTCCCGATTTAAACCCAATAGAACATTTTTGGGATGAACTTGGCAGAGGGTTGGACCTCCTGCGTCCACGACCAGCAACAGCGGCTCAACTTCACCAGGCCATCGTCCATGTGTGGGCTGGTGTGCCAAGGAAGCGCATCAACCACCTGGTCCACTCAATGAGCCGCAGGTGTCAAGCAGTTGTCCATGCAAATGGTGGCCACACACGGTATTAGGACTTCAAGCTGGTTTGTCACGTGACCTTGGATTTTCCACACAAAGACATATTGCTGATGACATTTTCACACATTACCGGTGTAATGAATCAAATCACGTTGAATTCTCGCTTCCACTCTGTACAATTGTGACCAATAAAATTCGCCCCTAACCTTCAGCTTGTTTTGCTTTCGCGTTTTTTATGGAAGTCAGTATATTTGTCTGTGCCATCCCATCACAAGGATGTTACAGTCCACAATGATGAACTATCTGTCTTTGCCGTCCCATCACAAGGATGTTACAGTCCACAATGATGAACTATCTGTCTGCCATATCCCACCACAAGGATGTTACAGTCCACAATGATGAACTATCTGTCTGTGCCCTCCCACCACAAGGATGTTACAGTCCACAATGATGAACTATCTGTCTGTGCCGTCCCATCACAAGGATGTTACAGTCCACAATGATGAACTATCTGTCTGTGCCGTCCCATCACAAGGATGTTACAGTCCACAATGATGAACTATCTGTCTGTGCCGTCCCATCACAAGGATGTTACAGTCCACAATGATGAACTATCTGTCTGTGCCGTCCCATCACAAGGATGTTACAGTCCACAATGATGAACTATCTGTCTGTGCTGTCCCACCACAAGGATGTTACAGTCCACAATGATGAACTATCTGTCTGTGCCGTCCCATCACAAGGATGTTACAGTCCACAATGATGAACTATCTGTCTGTGCCGTCCCATCACAAGGATGTTACAGTCCACAATGATGAACTATCTGTCTGCGCCGTCCCACCACAAGGATGTTACAGTCCACAATGATGAACAATCTGTCTGTGCCGTCCCACCACAAGGATGTTACAGTCCACAATGATGAACAATCTGTCTGTGCCGTCCCACCACAAGGATGTTACAGTCCACAATGATGAACTATCTGTCTGCCATATCCCATCACAAGGATGTTACAGTCCACAATGATGAACTATCTGTCTGTGCTGTCCCATCACAAGGATGTTACAGTCCACAATGATGAACTATCTGTCTGTGCCGTCCCATCACAAGGATGTTACAGTCCACAATGATGAACTATCTGTCTGTGCCGTCCCATCACAAGGATGTTACAGTCCACAATGATGAACTATCTGTCTGCCATATCCCATCACAAGGATGTTACAGTCCACAATGATGAACTAGCTGTCTGCCATATCCCATCACAAGGATGTTACAGTCCACAATGATGAACTATCTGTCTGTGCCGTCCCACCACAAGGATGTTACAGTCCACAATGATGAACTGTCTGTCTGCCATATCCCATCACAAGGATGTTACAGTCCATAATGATGAACTAGCTGTCTGCCATATCCCATCACAAGGATGTTACAGTCCACAATGATGAACTATCTGTCTGCCATATCCCATCACAAGGATGTTACAGTCCACAATGATGAACTATCTGTCTGCCATATCCCATCACAAGGATGTTACAGTCCACAATGATGAACTATCTGTCTGTGCCGTCCCATCACAAGGATGTTACAGTCCACAATGATGAACTAGCTGTCTGCCCCGTCCCATCACAAGGATGTTACAGTCCACAATGATGAACTATCTGTCTGTGCCGTCCCATCACAAGGATGTTACAGTCCACAATGATGAACTATCTGTCTGCCATATCCCATCACAAGGATGTTACAGTCCACAATGATGAACTATCTGTCTGTGCCGTCCCACCACAAGGATGTTACAGTCCACAATGATGAACTAGCTGTCTGCCCCATCCCATCACAAGGATGTTACAGTCCACAATGATGAACTAGCTGTCTGTGCCGTCCCACCACAAGGATGTTACAGTCCACAATGATGAACTAGCTGTCTGTGCCGTCCCACCACAAGGATGTTACAGTCCACAATGATGAACTAGCTGTCTGCGCCGTCCCATCACAAGGATGTTACAGTCCACAATGATGAACTATCTGTCTGCGCCGTCCCATCACAAGGATGTTACAGTCCACAATGATGAACTAGCTGTCTGTGCCGTCCCATCACAAGGATGTTACAGTCCACAATGATGAACTAGCTGTCTGCCCCATCCCATAAAATGTTGACTTCAGCTCTATTTCATCACTAGGAGGCAACAGCCCTAGCGACATGTACAAGTCACAATGAAGGCAATGACAAGCTTAAAGCTTATATCCTGTGCAGGCACTTAGGAAGAAGTCCCATCCTTTACCAACACAAAAACATACACCCTTTTCTCATCACAAAAACCTGTATTCTTTACCCCTAGGGAACACCTTTTACTTTTTATCCAGAGGAAAACCTCTATCCTGTGACCCATTGAAAAACCCAATGAAAAAATTCCACCCCTTATCCTTAGGGAAAAAAATCATGTTACCCATGGGGGGAAAACCATTATTATTTACTTTCTTGATTTCTTTTTGGACAAGCCAGCTATATACAGAAAATGTTCTTTTTTTTTCTTTCTTTCCTTCAGCTCAGGCTGATAGTGATACTCCTGCAGACACTGTCTGTATAGACGGGCAGTGGAGTTTTGTGTGTATGACCGTTTTTTTATCCCACCGTTAAGGCAGCCATACTCCATCTTTGGGGAAGGTGCATGCTATGTGTAACATGTCATCCATACCAACGGCCAAACTGGCCTTCTCTTCCGAAAGTTGGTGATGGGATTTTACGTGTGTGCCAGATGTTGTGCGTGCGTCCACACACGGAACCTCAGTTTATAGTCTCAATCGAAGGACTGTATGTGGAATGGAGTCAGAACCAATGTTAACTCCGAGGGAAAAATCCCCCTGTACCGAAATTCGAACCCGCAACCCCAGGATCATGAGCCCGGTGCTCTACCAACTGAGCTATTCCGGCCCCCACAGAAAGTGTTCAAAATGGTATATCTTTGCTTTTTTTTTTTCTCCTTAGACTGGGCACGTGGTCAATGTACCCAAGGTGATGAACAGGCACAAGAGACAGGAACCTCTGACCTGGAAGCCCCCAAGGACAATGTAGGCCAGCATGCGGGAGTCCACCTTCTTGGGGTTCCACACCATGGAGGTGCAGTGGAAGGAGTAGAGGAGAGGGATGACCGTGTCATAACCCTCGGTGACCAGCTCGAAGTCCTGCACTGTCATGTTGCTGGAGAAGTTGGTGATGGTCAACACGCTCTCCAGGATCTCCCAGCGGTCCTGCTGATGCCTGAAGGGTATTCTGCATGCGCACGCGCGCGCACACACACATACAGACATGCACACACACACACACCACACACACCACACACACACACACACACACACACACACACAGACACACACATGCACAGACATAGACATACACACATTCACACACACACACACACATCCACACACGCACGCACGCATGCACGCATACACACACACACACACAGTCAGCACTGGAAGTGACAGAATGTCCCCAAGAGAGGAAACTTTCCATGCTTAGGGTAGAGGGAGACTCGACACAATCCGGCACAGTGACAACACAAATCCCACCCCTGGCTCCACTGAACACACATGCCGTTGGACTGTGATGACAGAAACTACATTTCCTTTTTGTTCTTGTTGTTGTTGATGCTGTTAATGTTGTTGTTGTTGTCTCATCTTCCGAGCTGCTTCAGTGGCATCACCCCTATGCTGCTAATTCTGGCTCCCCATCCACACACCTTTACTCTGGCCTGTCCTGCTACTGCCCCGATATCAAGCAATCCACAGGTATTCTACTTTTTCTATATCGTGTGTTCACACTGGTCACAGTCCAGCCGATACGTGAGGGAGGGGGTTGTGGACAAAACTGTGGCTTAAAACATTGAGGACAAACTGTTCAACATGTTATTTTCAACACTGTGGTTTGAACCAATGGTACCACATTAAATATGCATGTATGGATTTTCTCAGTTTTTTAATCTATGCATGCCCTGTCTTGGTGATTTCCATTTGTCTGGAAAAACAAGACAAGAAAGGGTTATAAGTTGTGCTTGTTTCTAGTACTTAAGCACATGATTAGATAAAACAAAATTAATAAACACAGAGAAGACCAACAGTGTTTTTAAGCTATGTATGCCTGTATTGGTGATTTCCATTGGATAGAAGAAAAAAAACCAGACATGAAAGGGTTATAAGTTGTGTTAATTACTAGTACTTCAGCGCATTACGAAATGAAACAAACACAGAAAAGACCAATGGTGTTTTTAAGCTATGTATGCCTGTCTTGGTGATCTCCACTGGATAGAAAAACAGACAAAAAAGGGTTATGAATTGTGTTCCTTACTAGTACTTCAGTGCATTACTAAATGAAACAAACACAAAAAAAAAATGGCAGTGTTTTTAAGCTATGTATGCCTGTATTGGTGATTTCCATTGGATAGAGAAAAAAAACCCAGACAAGAAAGGGTTATAAATTGTGTTTGTTACTACTACTTCAGCACATTACGAAATGAAACGAACACAGAAAAGTCCAATAGTGATTTTAAGCTATGTATGCCTGTCTTGGTGATTTCCATTGGATAAAAAAACAGACAAGAAAGGGTTACCAATGTGTTTGTCACTACTACTTCAGCACATCACCAAATGAAAGAAACAAACAAACACAGAAGAAAATAACAGAAAAGACCTGTTTCCTCCTCTTCGACAGCATGCTGAGTCACAAAGGGGGCTTTGCCTACTGCTGATCCACAGCCTGTCGCAGCTGCGGCTGCTATGTGAAGAGCAAACCCTGACAGTGTTTGCTGCTTGCCATCAGCTTTTACTTGCTTTTTCCTGACAGCTTTCTCTCGTTTGCTGCTCAGCTTTTCTTCTGTTTACTAGCTTCGTGACCACTTACATGACTAGTATCCTCCATTCCAAACCACTTAACTCAATCCATGCACACATTCATTTCTGAATTCACAGGCTCATAACAAATACATCTTAACCCTCTTATACTTGCAATGGGAGAATACGGGACTTAACGTCAGGCGCCTGTTCTTCTCGTACCGGGAATTACCGGGACCTGTCCGTGGGAATTTTCCGTCACGCAGTGATCACGTGTGTAGACACGCAGAGTCGCAGACAGTAACTAGAAGACTCAGACATGGCCCAATCATGTGTTGGCACTACTTTTGGGTGATGGAACCGCGCGTGCTCATTGAGAAAAGGCACAAACACAGTGAGTAAGTTTGTGAATGAAACCGATCGACTTTCACAATGGCTGCTTTGGCGTCTGCTACGAACGACGAAGACATGATCGACTACTCGCAAGAGGAGTTAGATCAAATTATTGTAGAAGTGGAGACATTTGAAAGAGAGATGGAGAATGAAAGTGATACTGAAGTAGGTAGTGGTGTTGAAGAAGACGGTGAAGTGCAAAGCGACCCGGAATACGATGTTCCACTGGCAGCGTTTCAGACAAAATGGCGGCCCGCGACACATGACATAGCTGAGGTGCGTCAGTTTCAGGAACCCACTGGGCCGGCTCATTCGTTACCTGACACTGCTACACCACTTGATTTTTTCGTTTTGTTTGTACCTCTTTGTTTTTTTAAGACTGCTGCCGATGAAACAAACAGGTATGCAAGACAAAAACAAGCTGCAAAGGGCGCACCTGACCCTCTTTTATAGTATTGTGTGTGACATGTGACAAGTTTTGTATGACATTGTTGGGACAACCAGTGGGACCTGTACTGCCAGGGAGCGGATGGATCACGTCAGGTAGGCCTCAAATTCACCTTACAATAACAACTTGCATCAGCATGGTGATTGCACATGCTTGCATGCTGTAAACTTGATTGTCACCATAAAATGTCACGTGTCTGGTGGCAATTTGATGACAGTGACATGACCTATATCTCTAAGACAGACAAAATACAGTTCAAAGTGAAGTGCACGCTCTTATGAAACTGTCTGCCAATTTTCTTCCTCCTAGTGATTCACGTACATTCCCCATAAGTTAATAATCGCACATACCCATTTTTAGGCTGAAACCTGTAAAAGAATCTGAAATCTATAGGAAGTTTGCAGTCAGAGAAACTGAGTACAAGAGGGTTAAGCTTATCAGATACACCATATATTAAAAAAATAGTCCATCAAAAATCAACCTCACAGTCACAGATATACGCAAACTACAAAACATCAGTGTACTCACACGCACAAGAGCTGTACAAAAAAATAACGCCAAGACAAAAGTTGCTGCATTTCAGAACACATAATGATATTAACCACCCAAAGAATAAATCCATGTCAGGACTGGCTGGCTGTGCAGCAAGGGTTTGACAGAGGTCTACAGGAAAGGCATACCACAACAGGTGCAGTAGGCATATGAGTCATTAAGAAGCACCAGTAAGCTATGCCTTCAGCACAGTTTGCTTTGACGGAATGAGACTTTGAGCTGAATATTCTTTACGTTTTGAAACCCCTTGACTTAAGCTAGTCGATGACACTGCACCTTTATAGAGAACTTTCGCTGTGTGAATTTTCATTTTACCCTTCAGTATACGAGACTTGCAGCTTTAACACACGCTTGATAAAAATACCTTTTTCCCGTACCTTCATTCAACTGAACTTGTGCATTTGAAGGTGAAACAGCTAAGTTCACATACTGGTGATTCATTGTGTTCATTGCTCACAGAGTTTTGTTAATCTCGTGACAACCCTACCTCTCTCTATGCCATGGGATTTACATCAAACCAGCATCTGTGAAAATACTCATCTTTTTGTCATGTTGAAGAAATGAAGTTAAATATCACAAATTCAGAAAAAGATAATCAACAAAGATCATATCTGTAATCTTTGAATACTCCAAAGTTGCAGACAGGTTTGAAGTATTCAGTGGCTTGACACTTCTACATTTCTATATTTGCAGGTTCTATCATCAAACGTATGTATGTATCTAGAGTAGTAAGACACAAGGAAAACCTCCATTCAACATGCGCTGTAGGTTTATGTACAAGTGTCTTTCTGTTTTCAATTCTTTTCTTTTACTTTCTACATGACTGAAGATATGAATGTCTCAGTGACCGTTCATGACCAGGAAGATTAAGCAGAAAAACATCATCTACAGCACCCATGCTGGTTTGATACTGTCATTATCTTTTCCACAACATAGCACTTAAGTTACAAAAAGCATTATTTCATCAAACTGAAAATACACATCCTTGCTCTTTTTTTTTTTTTTTAACACATTCTCAACAAAAACAACAACAAGAAAGATGTTGCTTTTTTTTGTGAAGCAAAATTTATGATTACTCACAGCAACAGGACAAAAACTGCATCTTTTGAGGAGTTAGTTCTAGTTCATTGAAACCTGTTTTCTATTTCTTTGTCTTTTTTTTCGTAATCTTGCACAATAAAAGATACACATGGACAATAATGATTGTTTATGATGATGCGTGACCATATATCAATATGTACAAAGAATAGTTCAGAATAATTCTTAATGCAGACAATTCTACTTACGTCAACTTGAAGTTGTAGAGACCAGAGGAATTTTGGGGCTGGATGTTAGGGATCGTTAATGTAAGGCTGAAACAGAAAAACAGAGAAAGAAGGATGTGAAAAAAAAATGATAAAGCCAAACATCTTTTTTCCAATTGAAAATCACATATGTATAGAATGTGTCAAATGACCTTCACTTTTCAAGGTCACACAAAAAGATCATGACCCAAAAAAGTTACTGGTGTCAGGTCTTCTCTAGCTCACTCCCCCTGAAATTGGTGTTGGACGTTTAAGTGTGGCATAGCAGCTGCTTCTACAATCAATTCTCTTCCCTGCACTAAATTCAAACTAAACTTCCTTAACTCCTTAATTCATAGTTATATTCATTTACATTGTTTCTTTTTCTTCTCGTTTTCATTGCCCCCCCCCCCCCCCCCCCCCCCCCCCCTTAAATAGCATTATTATGATGTCACTCCGTCTGGCTCTATGTTCACAGCCAAACCCAAGTCTGACCCATCGCAGTGCCAGTACCACCTCCCGCAAGGAGCTATCAACAGGTCATCTGGAGGCAACCCACCGAAAGAGACACTGCACTGCTGCCAAGTCAGTTAGGTGATCTTGTGTGGTGCCTGTTTTGTTGTTGATACAACATAGGCAGGACACCATTACCAGAAGAACTGTACTGTCATGGAGCAAGCCTGTGGCAAGGATGTCCCTTTGGGAAGGTGCCATGATGTCCATCCCACCTCCCCTGTGGAGATACCGGGGGGGCCTTTTGTACAAATAGTTCCCCCTCCTTCTGTGCTAGTAACGTCCCATTTTCCTTTCGCTCTCAGTAACTCTGTCTCCTCCTTTGCTGTACTGTCGTCTACTGTCCTTTCTGTCTACCATACCATTTATCTATCTTTTTCCACAACCTCTTCCCACAAATTTCTGCACTCAACGAAGTCGGAGTGAACTGACTATACTTTCGAGTATAGTGTGAATATCCCAACAGGGTAAAACGAGTTCACACGCTACCAGATACTGGAACGCTGAAGAAGAAGAAATCCATCCCACGACAGTTTCCACAAACTTGCCAATACTGATAACCATCACATAAAGTCAGTACAAGCATAAACGTGGACAGGGGGAAATCATTCATATCTTGTTTCAGGAAATCGGTTACAGCAAAACCTCCCAATAAACACCTGCCAAACAGACTCCCTCCAACTTAACCCAAAGAGTGCCTTTAAAGCCGTCAGCTGAAGCCACAGTAAAAATAATTTCCCAGTGCCTATGGGCCGTCCACTGACGACATGCATTTTTCTTGAATTTTCATTCGTTACTATTTCTATTAACAGACTTAAATAGAGTGTGCGTATAAGCCTTATATGTCTGTAATATTAAAATGATATGCAAATGACCACATGTGATGGTAAACACCATTAATTTTATTCTCATCACTGACTGGATGACCAGCCAGCACTTCGTCTCACTTGCAAAGATGGCGGCGTAACCTTCGACAAGCGTAGCGACCAAATCAACACAGATAAGATAATGTTGCTTATAGCCCAGCCGACCGCAAAGGGCCACATCAGGGCTGTCACCACGTTAAAATCAACTCACCAGTCATTTAAAAAAAACAAAAAACAAAACTTTTCATACATCTCTATAAATGACATCATCTAGAAACGTACCAGAAACTTCGTTAAAAATCTTTCTTCCGTAAAATCTTAAATCAGATGAAAAATGTTAATCTCTCTCAAAAACTCAAGGATCACATCAGCGGGACATCCCTGAACAGGATCGTCATGTACTCCGCTGTAAAATGTTTGTGTCTCACATCGTGCAAGTCCCAACACTCTAAAAGAACATGTTCATTGTGAGTGGCGCATGACATGGAATGCACCACGGAGCTTCTTCACTCTTTAAAAGGTAAGAATGGGTAAAATACGAATGGCCGGTGTGCAGCCGGCACAGAACCGTTTCCTCTTTACGACCTCCCGACGTAGATGGGAGGAAGTCCTTAAGTTTTGGATGGATCTGAAAGAGTTTGTTATTCGTCTGTGTGTTCCAATCCTCCTGCCAGAGGTCTCTCACATAATCGTTAATTTGGGTTTCACATCTGAGCAGGGATATAAATGTTGGACAGTTTCTCTCTTGTGGCGTTCTTGGCTAAACGATCAACCATTTCGTTCCCGCCGATGCCAACATGACCAGGAACCCAAGCAAGAGTAATGTTGTAACCGTCCGCTTTCAACATGCTAAAACGTTCAAAGAAATGTAAAAGTTCTGGATGCTGAAGGTTGCGGCCAGCTATGGCCTCCAAAGCTGACAGCGAATCCGACAGAACCAGAAAGTCGCTCTTCGAAGATTGTGAGATTATCTTCAAAGCCAGAACCAGAGCAGTAAGTTCAGCGGAATAGACAGAAGCATCTGAATGTATATGTTCCAACAGTATCTGAGAAGGAGCCCCAGGGCAGTAGGCTGCACAGCCACTCCATCTTCAGACTTGGAACCGTCAGTGAAAACTTTTTGATAGGATGGGAATTTCAAAAGAGCTCAGCATACAATGCCTTGTACGCCAGAGAGCTGGTAGACTCTTTGCGAAAAGCTGCAAGATCAAAACGAATGTCTGGTGTGAAAAAGGTCCACGGAGGTTGATCCGGAAACTTGGAAAAATCGGACACAACTCTTAGGTCTAGACCTGCATTCCGCACGTGAGGCTGCATACGAAGACCAAACGGCGGAATACATTTAGGGTTGTTTTCAAACTTACTTTGGAACGGAGGGTCAAAGACACAGTCATAGGCAGGGTTTTCTGGTTCTGAGAACAGTCGGATATAATAATTCAAAGACAGTTTCAGCCTGCGGTTGGACAGTGAAGGTTCACCTGCCTCTGCATACAGGCTGTACACAGGGGTGGTGCGGAACGCTCCAAGACAGAGACGAAGCCCTTGATGGTGGATAGGGTCCAAGAGTTTGAGGTAAGACGATCTTGCAGAGCCGTACACAGCACAACCGTAGTCCAGTTTGGAATGGACCAAGGCTCTGTAGAGTGCAGCAAAGTTTTCTTATCAGCGCCCCAGTCGGTGTGCGCTACGACCCGCAGAATATTCAGTGCTTTCTGGCAAGCAGTTTTGAGGTGTTTGATTGGCTGAGAAAGTTAAGTTTCTGGTCAAAAATATAACCCCTAGAAATTTGGCCTCTTTGACAGCTGGAATGGGAGATTTCCCGACTTGAAGTTCAGGATCTGGAAAAAACTGACGGAAATTATGGAAGTGAATACACTGTGTTTTTGTAGCAGAAAAGGTGAAACCGTTTTCATCCGCCCACTGATGGATTTTATCCACGCAAAGCTGCAGCCTGTGCTGGACACTCGGGTACAGGCTTCCAGTTGCGTAGACAGCGAAATCATCCACAAACAATGAGCAGTCTGAACCCTGCTGAACTGATTTCACAATGTTGTTAATCTTGATGCTAAAGAGGGCAGGAGACAGTATGCTCCCCTGTGGAACACCCAACTCCTGCTCGTGGACATCAGAGAGAGTGGTGCCAACCCGACCTGAAACTGTCGTTCTGCCAAAAAATTTTGAATGAAAAGCGGAAGATGACCTTGAAAACCCAGATCATGGAGATCATGAAGTATCCCCGACTTCCAGGTGGTATCGTAGGCCTTCTCCAAGTCAAAGAAAATTGCCACTGCATGCTGTCTGTTCAAAAAGGCGTTCCGAAGTGTAGATTCCAGACGAATCAAATGGTCAACTGTAGTCCGATGTTTGCGGAAACCACACTGTTCTTTCGCCAAAAGGCCATCGGTTTCCAGTTTCCACATGAGCCTAGCATTGACCATTTTCTCCATCAATTTACAGACACAGCTGGTCAAAGCTATGGGACGGTAGTTTGATGGATTAGAAAGATCTTTTCCAGGTTTGGGATGGGAATAATGAGGGCTTTTCGCCAAGAGGGTGGAAAGAAACCTGTAGTCCACACATGGTTGTATACCTGTAGCAGTATGTTCAGACCTTCTTGCGGAAGATGTTTCAACAGTTGATAATGGATTTCATCTATACCTGGAGAGGAATCGCTGCAAGAGAGTAAGGCAGATTTCAGTTCGTTTAACGTGAAAGGAAGATTGTAGTCTTCCATGTTGTCTGACGAAAAGTTGCAGGGTGATTTTTCTTTAAGGGCTTTGTTTTTGACAAAAGTGGCTGATTTGTTAGAAGAGGAGGAATTCTTTTCAATTGTTGAAGCAAGCAGATTAGCAACTGCTTTTTTCTCCGTTATTAAAGAGTCCGAAAACTGGAGATGGTTCACAGTGGGACAGGTGTTCTTCCCTTTGATTTTCTTAATGATGTTCCACACTTTTTTCTTGGAAGTTTTCGATGTCAGCCTGGAGCAGAAGCTTCTCCAGGACTGACGTTTACTGATTTTAAAAGTGTGTCTCGATTTAGCACGGAGTTTCTGATGGGCTCGAGCGTTGGGACCCGAAGGTCGTTGGTATACCCGACGCTGAGCCCGTTTTCGAACTTTGGAAATTTGTTGGCAGTCTGAATCGAACCAGGGTGTTTTTGGCATTTGGAGTTTGTCGGAAGACACTGGAATACAGGCTTTAGCACATTTGATCACAGTGTTAGTCAGAGATTCTGCTGGGTCCGGACTCTGAAGAAAATCAGTTGTCCTGGAATTCCTTAGAAATAGTGGCTGCAAATAGATCCCAGTTTGCTTTTCTTATAATTTAGATGTTGAGAGACAGAGACGTGTTCAGTTATTACAGGTTGTAGAAGGACAGGGAAATGGTCACTTCCGTGCAGATCGTCATGGACAGACCACTCATAATCCAGGACCAGCGAGGGGTCACAAATCGACAAATCTAAACACGAAAGTGAACCTGTGGAAGAGTGGAGGTAAGTTGCAGATCCGTCGTTCAGACAACACAAATCCAAATCCGAAAGGACATCCTCAATTAGCAGACCTCTGGATGACGTACTGACACTACCCCAAAGAGGATTGTGACCGTTAAAGTCACCCAACAGCAAAAAAGGTCGAGGAAGTTCTCCTATCAGACTGACAAGGTCCTGACGACAAACCTGGACAGAAGGAGGTAGATAAAGAGAACAGATTGTTACAGTCTTGTGGAGAGTGACTCTCGCAGCTACAGCCTGAAGGGAGGAAGTCAGAGCGACAGGACTAAACAGCAAAGTTTTATGTAAAAGAAGGGCAACACCACCAGACAGTCCCAATGTGGATGGTTGTGCAGGTTTTGAAAGAACATTAAAGCCAGAAAAAGTGAAGGTCTTTTGGATTTGAATTTTAGTTTCCTGAAGAGCCACGACGGAAGGTTTCATAGTTTGACACAGAAGCTGCAGCTCCTCAAAATTTGAATTTAGGCCACGGATATTCCAATGGATTAGTTTACTATCCATGGTGCAGAGGACAAATAAAACCTTGTAACTATTCACCAGCAAGTTCCTTTCATTCCATGTCAACATCTTCTAGATCTGAGAGAACTGCAAATCTGTTGGTGTTTCTCTCCGCTTTTTTCTCTCGATCTGTTAAAATATTAGGTGCTTTCTTTTTAGGCGGCGACTTTGTCTTTCCTCCAGAACCGCCAGCTCCCTTGTTGACAGCTGCAGGGTGCCCTTTGGAGGATTTTGAGGGGTGGTCTTGTCTTGTATTTCAACAACTTCCACTTTCTGCCGCCCTGAAGGGCCTGTTGATCTTTTGCCCCCTAATGGTCTGGGGGCGGGAGTAGGTTTTGAAGACTGAGTCGTATCTGAAGGCGATGACTGCTGGAGCTCGTCGCGTGCAGTATTTCTGCCTGAGGCTACAGACTGGGTTCCTGGCTCTCTCTCAGCAAACGAGGATTCGACCGTCTGCACGCCGATGCTGACTGTTGTTGGCTTCCTTACTGCGGCTGCAAACGAGAGCCCAGCAGTCGGTTGACTTTTCATTACAATCTTTTTCGCCTCAAAAAACGGGGTTCTCTGTTCAGTCTTTATTCTCTGAATTTCCTTTTCCTTCAACCAGTTTGGGCAGGTCTTTGATGACGATGGGTGCTTGCCTCCACAGTTGGCACAGAGTGGTGGACTGTCACACACACCCTGGTGGACTGGCTGGCAGCAGGTACCACACACCTCTTCTTCCGTGCATCTGTCTCTCACATGGCCGAACCTCTGGCACTTGAAGCAGCGAAGAGGGGACGGGATGTAGAGCGACACTGAGACTCTCAGGTAGCCCACCGTGATCGACTCCGGTAGAGAGGTAGAGCAAAAGGTCAAGAAGAGGGTGTCAGTTGGGACTCTGTCATTGCCTTTGCGCACAAGCACACGATGAACGTGGGTCACTCCTTGCGATGCCAGTTCCGACTTGATTTCTGCCTCCGACACTCCTCTCAGATCTCTGCACCGGATTACTCCCTTGGAAGAGTTCAGAGTTTTGTGCGGAGACACCCTGATCGGTCGATCAATCAACGTCGTCGATTTTAGAAGCATTTCGGAGTGCAGCTTGGAAGGGCACTCAACCAGAAGTGACCCGTCCTTAGTCTTTTGACACTCTTTGGTTTGCCACTGAGACCATTGATTCCTTTCGCGATCGCAAAAGGACTCAGGCCCGACAGAGGTCTATCTTCATCCGCTCCCTCAACAACCAGCCAGCTGGGCCAGAAGCCCGAAAGGTTTCTTGTCTCACGTTCAGAATCCGTATCAGTGTCTGTTTCTGAATCTTGCCTGTGTCTTTTTTTGGTTTTAGGTGCCATGTTGTATTTATTAAAATTCGTCTCTCTTGATTCCCACCCACCACCGAGTCCCAACAAGGGGATGCCCATTTTATACGGAATCCCAGTATATCAGGGCACCAGGATTTCAAAAGAGATATACACAGGTCTGAAAGCGTCCCTGCCACAGAAGCTCCCAAACCCGTCTGACCCGAGCCGCCGCCTTCTAGCCTGAGCTAGGCATGCACGCGACCAGCCCGCTTGATCGAAGTGGGCCACTTCGACCACCTGTCTAGAGGAAGTCAAATCAACACAGCTGAGCAGGCTCTGCTAATCATTTTTGACAAAGACAATAATCTTTTATTCAACGACTTACTCGAGCATGAAGGTGAGATGATGATAGTGATGGAACTGCCGACCATATTTGTCAGTTATTGAGTCGGGCTGTGTGACCTCAGTGTGTGTTCAGCTGACTGCGTCGAACGAGCTAGCCTAGTGTGTACTCTGCACTGAGTGCCAGTGGCCAGTGATGTGATAGTGGCGACGTAACACGGGGCAGAGGGAAAGGTAGGGGAAGTGGAGGAGTGAAAGAGAGGCTTGAAGTCCAGCAAGGGGGCGTGGTGGGGGAGGGGGGTGTGGTCGTGGACTGACCTGTCTGCATAGAGTGTGATCGTCTTGATAGACTTCTAAACTTTTACTTTCATTTACAGGTGTAGTGTGACAATACAAACTTTATTTTCAACTTTTTTGCTTTGTGTTCTTTTTTGGATGTGAAGCTGTAGTGGTAAATACATATGTTTTTGATCTCGCAAAAAAATCTATCCAAATCTAAATGCCTAAATATTTTTTATTATCAAAATTAAAACAAAAGAAGCCCAGATTCAAAATCTTCATTCAATTTCCTTCAAAAATTATATATATTTCATTTTTATATCTTTTGTAGTTTCTGAGCTAGGATTTTTTTGTTAATTATTACCCCCAAATCATTAGATTTCCCTGGCACTGGAAAGCCTTTGTTTGTAACATTTCCAGGCAGTGAACGGGTTACGACACGTTTTTAGCTAGTTTTTTTTCTTACATTTTTGTTTTTTTCTATGTATATTCTCGATCATTTACCTCTCCATTAAACATTTTAGCTGCCCTTCTATCTACGACCTGTCCATCATACTCCACTTTATCTATGATCCATCCTGTTCCATCCTTTCATGGTGGTCCCACATTTCATTCCCTTGCTGGAACTTTGGGAAGCTCTGAGACTCAAGACACCATGCTCCAAGACATAAACTGCTTTTTGAACATCCGTCATTGGCCAGGTGTTTTGAATCCGCTCTTGAAAGGGTTTTGGAAAACAGTTTAGCTCATGTCATGTGTGACAATGAATAACAGAGAAAAATGACTGTCCACTCAACCGTGTCTTTAAATAAACACTCCAGGCTCCAGCGAACCAATAACAAAGGCCCAGAAAGCCATGTAGACAGTATGCATGCACTTGCACTCATTTCAAACTTCACTGGCCAGTGTGAAATGACCACGCAGCGGGAAGTCCGTCTCAAGATTACGATGGACTACAAACTTGCAGAATGCAAGTCAGTGGCCACACCAGTTAGTACATTACCAAAGCAACAACTGGCAAATGCACAGCAAACTATATCCACTAACAGATTTTCATAAAAAATTTAGTATGATCTATATGTGAAAGGAATAAAAGAAAGAAAAAGAAGAGAAAAAAAACCTGAATTTCAAAACATCAATCAAAGTTCAACTGACATTTCGAAAAAAATGAGTTGGTAATTACAGAAATATTATTTTCTTAAAAGAAAAAAAAAAATCTGTAGTTACAAGGCAAAAGGTAGATAAAAAAAAAAGTCTGAAGAGCATTACACAGAGATTCTGCTGTCCCTATAACTATTACAAAGACACCCACTTCAGAGTCCTGCTGCCATCCACTTTGACAGACATGTCGGAGCTGGAGAGGTTGTGAACCGTGAAGTTGAAGGGGCAGTAATGCAGTGGTGTGATGAAGGGCGGCCTCACACAGACGCTGACAGAGGTCAGGTAGGCATACAGGTTGCCACTGGGGTAGCTGACGTTGTAGAAGGCACCAGCCTTGTCTGTGTCTGGCGTCTGCAGCAGGCGTCGGCTGAGGCGAGCCTCGCGCTTCTCTCGCTGCGAAGGAAAATAAACACTGTGCAGTCGCAGCTGGTATTTTAAAGTGTGCTCTTTTCTGTGATCACGAACCACTATACTGTGGTAAACCTTGTCACTGTTTCACAAATATGTTTTCAAAAAAAGATCAAGGCAGCGCTCATATTTAATCATAATAATAAATTTCTCAGTCAGCCGTTTCTAAAATAAAGAATTTCATCTGAATAAGGAAAAGCTTTACCCATACAAACACACTTGCAGGCGCACACGCACGCACACACGCAAATGATTACAAAGAAGACAATTACCTGTTCCGACTGGGACGCTTCAGCTGTATACAATGCTGTGTACTTCACATTCTGCTCTTCCAAATGCCTTGATATTTTTCCAATCATGTTGTCTGCACAGATCAATGGGGGGAAAAATATAGGCTATGATTCATCTTCACATAAGCATGAAACTTGAAAATTAAATGAAAGTAAGAATCTCATTATTTTTCCATTCCACCACTCGTTGAAAAAAATGCAACCTATAGGTGCAGACGCTGCAGAATATTTCTCCTTTTTTTTCTTTACAAGAAACAGAAATACATCAGGGCCTTTTATTATCACGACTGTTACAAGTCTTTTAACTCCATTTTGCAAAAACAAAAACAAAAAAAAAAACTTTAACTCAATCAAGCCATAGCCAAAATGGACCAGTTTGTCCCTCAGATCACATGATTTTTGGCCATTTTCAAAAAATCATAAAAAAATCAACCACTTCACCAAGGAGCATGAAGCATACACCACTGGATAGAAAAAATATATTTATCAAAAATGCTTGTGCTCAGTGAGGAATCTACACAGTTCACATGATGTAAGTAATCCAAAATGATATACATTTGCAGAAAAACAAAAACTTTTTGTGCACACTGTAATCCACTTCTTCGTGTCCTCTATCCTCCCACATTAAATTACACTTTTGAGCACTTGGTATGACCAACAGAGAATAGTATAGTTATGACAACTGCAAAAAACACAAGAATTTGACCACAAAATGCTTGGTCCATTCAAAATCGTGTGATCGTGTTCAAAATCGTGTGATTGCAGGAACTGAGAGTAGGACAATTGAAATCCGTATAAAACTAACACATTACACGAAGAATGGTCTAATGGAAGCAACTGCAAAAAAAAGGCCCTAAGCTGCCCCTGAAACAAGATTTATTGCCCTTTAATAAAAGGCGGTATGATTTAAAGATCGTTAAACTCTGTCGGAAGTATGCGTCCGACGTGCCTTCAAGCAATGTGAACAGTGTCTGAAACCCGCTTCCGACAAGTCTCAATTGAGTTAAACAATGTCTTTTCTCTTCAACCACTGCTGTTTTCCACTTTGAAGCTGCACAGTAACGAGTCATACTTTAGAAACAACTTGATCACTTCAAGTGTTTTTCTAGGATGCACTGCTAACATAATAGCAATGATACTGTGACAGGCAAATCTGGTTTCACAAAACTTCTTACCACGACAAAAACCTCTTAAAAACAATGTTTCTAAGACAGATCCAAAGTTTGTGAATACTTTCCTATCTTGTCATGACATCTCGTTTTTCTTTTGTTTTGTTTTTTTGTTTTTTTTGCTGTCCCAACCTCAGCGCCACCTCAGAGGCAGTGCACCCACGCCGCTCATTCCGACACCCCGTCCACAGCCACAGCCTGGTCGAGCCCGCCCAGCCCCAGCACCGGCAATCCACAGTCAATGTCAAGTCGTCAAGAGGCAACCCACAGGAGGAGACACTGCACTGCTGCCAAGTCACTTCGGTGGTGTTCAGTGGCGCCTGTTCTGATCTAACATAGGCAGGACACCACCTACTAAGCCCCCTACTGACGACAATAATTGCTTAGTCGCGGAGCCAGCGTGAGTGAGCTCTCCCTGCAGAGGGCGCCACCACATCCGTCCAACGACAGCCCCCATGGACTCGCCGATACTGGTGACCCTGATGGAACCAAACCAAGGCCACAGACGTGGAGAGGACCTCGAAATTGAGGTCACCATGAGAGCAGGGCATGAAGGGCCACAGAATTTGAGACTTTTTTTTCTTATGCTGATCGATGAGAATGAGGATGATTAAGATGATGCTACGGATTTCCATTTCGGTCTGAGACTACATGACAGGGCTGTACTCTACGCTTCCTTTCATAATATATCCCGCCGTCAACCAGGCTCGAGAGATACAGGCACCTGCAGTGTTGGTCAAGAAATTTGAGCAACATTCTTAGAAATGCATCCATTAAGTGAGTGAAACTCGACTGTGTGGTCCCAGTCTTCCCAACTGAGTCCGCAGCAAACTCAACTCTCGGTAGGAGCGAAAAAAAACAAAAAAACCCAAAAAACTCTGGGTAGGAGCCGGTTGGGGCAGAAAAACCCATATAGCTCTGATGGGATTCGAACCCACGACCTCCCAGCCGGGAGTCCGCGACGCTAACCACTTCGCCACAGCAGCTGGCATGACATCTAGTTTTGACCAACATTATCAATCATCACACACAAAAAAAAAGGCACTGAAAAAAAGAAAACTTAACGACTTCATCATTGATGAAAAATATCTGCTTCATGCCATTAGGTAGGCCGAGGCGGAAAACACAAATTCGATAAATGTTCACAGCTTGGTCCCACAGATAAGGAGATATAGAAGAATGATTCTTAACAAAGACGCATTTCAGTAAGTGAGAACAGCGTTCAGAGAAATGCTTGACAAACTGAAGAACACTTCCATGTGGTGGTGACACATCCTCAAGTGAAAGAAATGTGATGAGAATCAAAGGTGAATGGTTCCCATTACTCTCTCTCTTTATTTGTTGTTGTTGTTAATATCTTACAATGTATTAGAATGACAAAGTATATCAAAAGAAAGTCTGAAGTCAAGTGCCTTTGCTTCCATGTACAGCATCGGACGAAAGCTCCAAGCACAGCAAATCCTTCCCTCTGTGTAGTTCTCATCCCAGAAAAAAATCCTGGAAAAATATCACCAGTTTTCAGTTGCGCTTGAAGTTTAATATCACCTATGCCAGTGACAAACACTAGCAAGGAACATAACTCTGTCCTTCTAGCCAACTGTACCCCAAAGCAAAGAACAGGACTGTGTATGAGGTAGAGTGAAAAAAAAAAAAGAACAAAAGAACTGGCACAATTTCCTGAGTGGTCTTACCGTTGGCAGCAATGGCTGCCTCTTCGTTTGGAGCATTGACCACAGACTGGAGACCGACGATCATCAGGGAGAAGCCTTCGCCCTGAAGGTGAAGGTCACCGAGGTCTGACGTATCTTTAACGTCAAGGACAGTGCCCCGGAAGTCTTGTCAGCAGAGCATGCAGGGCCATGTGAGAGTTCTCCACATGGGGCAGCTCCAGGGAGAAGTGGCGATCCAGGTGGGCCTGAAGTCAAACCATGTACACAGGGTAAGGAGATGGAAGAATACCTGTATCGCCCTAAGTTCCTATTTCTAGCGGGCAACTTTCAAATTATCAGCAATCATAATAAAACAACATAAACAGCACAATGGTACCTAGTCACTGTGTTAACTAGCACCAAGAATGACCACACACTGCTGAAAGTCCTGGACCTGAATCTGAAATACTTTAATAGTCTGTGATGTCAGATCTGAAAACTAACTTCAATGTCAACATCAGTAATCAGTTATGATTATTACACACTAAAAATGCACATCTGAAAATTCCCATCTGCTGCACTAGAGTTCAAGCAAATGCATTATTGAAATGTACCAGAATTTACCATAACACAAACATTTTTTCCTGTATGCATTTCAACTTTGAACAGCGCATCACATAGAAGCAATTTTGTCCTTTCCGCCATGATCCAAGTCAATCAAAACATAACTTTTCATGATGTTTTAGAATATTCTGAATTGATGAAAAACTTCCGCTTCAGAACTCTTCTCTACTGAAAACCAACAGGCACTCTCAAAACAGCCTACCAAGTCTATGATTTGATAACAAGATAACATGATTAAGCCAAAAGCGAAAAACATGGCAAATTTTATGAATTCTGGCTTTTCATAACCTAAATCGACAGTTCAGCTGTGGTTTGCAGGTGATGATCCAGTAAATGGAATAAAAGTCCAGGAACTATGCAACATAACTGGCTTGAACAATCAAAAATGGCTGCATTACATCATGAAGGACGAATGTTTTGCATACAGTGCAAGTGACCAGCTTACATAGTTTTCGTCAAGGGTTCATTGCTTGCTTTTTGTTTGTCAACAGACTTCCAATTATCATCGCATGGTGACTGGAATATTGTCAAATGATTGAATTATGAATATTTCCACACTGTCAGATCCAGTTCCTGAGGTGGAAATTCTGCTTGATACAAACTGTGACGATACTGAAGAGGATATCCCACAATTCAAGTTTCACTGTTAAAATCCTGAATGTGTATGTGCACACATGTATTCATTTCAGCTGATAACACTTTACTAATTGTGAAACACAAATCTGGATTCAGTGCATAGGTTATGTTAAGCATAATCTGGCGTGTCCTATGAACGTTACATTAGTTTCTCTTTCAATATCCATTTCTGTCTCTCAATCATTTTCTCTGTGTGTGTTTATACATGTAAGCCAGTCAGAATGCGTTGTCGTGTGTGTGTGTGTGTGTGTGTGTGTGTGTGTGTGTGTGTGTTTTCAGTTCATTTTTCAGGTAGTTATAAAGTGTGATTCCCTAAATATTTCATAGTGACCCCCTGAAAACTTCGCAAGGAGTTTTATGCAACCAGTCCAGTCCTCTAATTTCTCTAGAGGAAATAATCATCACTGAGTACAGTACAAAATATAATGCATGAAAACAAAAAATTAGCAAAAAAAAATCTTCAGGTGGTATTAACATACAGCTTTTGCATCAAGTAAACACTGAAACAGTAATAAAAGATACAAAGTACATGTCCTACACCCACCTACCTTGACATGTTTGAAAGCTCCCCCGTCACTGTCAGGCTTGTACACATCTGCATACTTGGAAATATCACTGATGTGCAGCTGCCAAAAGAGAGAGAAAAGAAGACTTTTAATTGCCAAATTAAAAATAGCATCACATCTGGCCACCAGGCCAGAATTTTTTTGTTTTTCCTGCATACGTAGGCTGATACTCCTGCGGACACTCCCTGTATAGACAGGCAAGGATTAATCACCTCTATCTTACAGACGGAGTGGAGTTTTGTGTATATGACCGTTTTTTTTTAATCCCGCCATTAAGGCAGCCAGATCCAACTTCTGGGATGGTGCATGCTATGTGTAACGTGTCATCTATACCAACGGCCAAACTGCCCTTCTCTTCCGAAAGTTAGCAATAGGATTTTACGTGTGTGCAAGATGCTTTGTGTGCGTTCACACACAGAACCTCAGTTTATAGTCTCATTTGAAGGACTGTATGGGTAACAGAGTCAGAACTAACGTTAACTCTGAGGGAAAAATTCCCCTGTACAGAAACGGCCTGGCAGAGATTCGAACCTGCAACCCCAGGATCACCAAGATTACAACTA
>CM031604.1:69862748-69887748 GCA_018398815.1 Conus ventricosus
TGTGTGTGTGTGTGTGTGTGTGTGTGTGTGTGTGTGTGTGTGTGTGTGAGAGAGAGAGAGAGAGAGAGAGAGAGAGAGAGAGACTCAAGACTCAAGACTCAAGATAATTTATTCATGATTAGGCCATTGCCCTCATGAAGGGGTGCTAGCAAGTACAATCAGAGAGAGATGAGAGAGAGAGAGAGAGAGAGAGAGAGGAGAGAGAGAGAGAGAGAGAGAGAGAGAGAGGAGAGAGAGAGAGAGACAGACAGACAGACAGACAGCCAGAATCAATGAAATCAATTATGGTAACGATGCTAATTCAATGATAATAACAAATGAGAAAGTGGTTATTGGAGTTTGACAATCATAATATCCTTTGTTTTTGTTTGGTTGGTTGGTTTTTGTTTGTTTGTTCGTTCATTTTCGTTAAGAATTATAGTTTCTTAGACGTTACAGAGCGACAATATTGCAACTTTCGAGGGCAGGAATGTGAATATATTAAACGGAATTTTGGTCTGATTTTGGATCTGTTTTCCACCAAGTATGAATTAACCTGTTTTGCGATATTTTGTTACGCGTTTACTTTGTGGATATTCACAAACACGTACTTTTCCTAGCGCATCCGGTCAGGAGCTCTCGCAATCTCTCACGAGAAAGTGCCTTTCCTCCATTATCGCCATCATGGGTAAGTCATGGAGCACATGTGCTTACTAGTTTGCTCAAATTTAAGTTATCCTTTTTCATTTATATGTCTTCGTCGCTCATGGTCATTTAACACAAGTCATGATGTATTAATTACATCTGCCTGTCAGTTCACCTGAGCGGTTATATATATGTTTTCATTACGACTGGCAGTGTTGGTCCATGTTCAGACAAAGATTAAAATCTCAATCTTGCTACATTTCTTCGTTGTGCCGGGCCACGGTCCGTATGTAGAAGCTGCCATTGAAGATTCTGCCGCTTTTTTTAGGTCTGCACTGTTGATATTTAGGTTGCTAAAACAAGACAGCTTATCAAGTCTTCCATTTCAGTGGCTCTTGCCGTCTTGGGCTTTGACCCGGCAACCAGGAGGACCAGGACTAGTAGTAGTAATAGGGACGGCGTTTGGTTACGCCTAGACCCCGAGGTCTAATATTTGTCCCCTCATGGTTTGGTATTGGTTATTTTTATCTAGATCAGTCATACTTAATGGGGTTTCTACTCATCTTAGCCATAAAATAGATCTAGCTGGGGCAGTGTGTCGATCAGGTTCTTAAACTCATTCACAGATTTTGCAAATTTAACTGATGAAGGTAGTGCATTCCAGGGGTTAACAACTCTGAAAGAAAATGAGAATTTGCACTTATTTGTTCTGGCATGCATTACAAAGAGTTTTCCTGCAGAGTTTCACAGGTGCATAGGAAAACAAAGAGTGCAAATCAACATCATATCCGTGTAAAATTTTAAACATCTGTATAAGTTAATAAGATCACCACGTAGTCGTCTACCCTTCAGTGAATGTAGATTCAAGAATTTTAGTCGATCATAATAGTTCATTTCTTTGCGTTCCTTCAGCAGTCTAGTTGTACACCTCTGAACTTGGTCAATCAGGATGGATTGCCTCTTTTAGGTTTGCAGGACACCAGATAACATTTGTATATTCCATATGTGGTCTCACAAAGGACTTGTAAATGTAGTGAAAGTATCTTTGTCTAAAAATGTGAAGGTCCTCTTTACCATTCCTAATTCTTGGTTTGCCTTACCAACAATTCGGTTCATGTGCAGGTCAAAATTAGACTTTCATCAAACATAACACCCAAATCTTTTTCTTTGTTACATCTTGTAATCTTTTGAACATTATTACCCAGCTTTATTTCATACTCATTTACAGGATTTTTTATTCCCCATATGTAGAACATGACACTTTGACACTTGAAAAATAAGCTCCATGTCTCTGACCACTCTTGAAGTTTGTTGATAATATTTTGGATGGTGGACTTTTCCTTTGCAGTGTTCATTATCTTGGTATCGTCAGCAAAGATGTGGCACATACTCTGCAATGTAGAGGGTATATCGTTTATAAAAACAGTAAAGAGAATGGGACCTAATATGCTACCCTGGGTATACCACTCAGTACTTCTGCTTTTTTGGACTTAGCATCACTGCGGACTTGGCAAGGGGCACTGTTAGCGTGCCCCACCAATTCGAATTGACAGGTGCTGACCGTCTGCCCCCACCAGTACATAGGGCATGGTGAGCCCTCACATAGGCTCAGCAAACAAGTCAAAATGCAAATGAGAAAGATTGAATTAATGGTTAAATCCTACTCCTAGATCAGTAGTCTAAACCTTCCTGAGTAGTTTTCCACTCAAATTTTGCATTGTTTCTAGCATTCAGTTCTATGGTTGTCCAATGTTCAGACTTCTAAAACATCCTAATTTGCATGTTGCTTCATCTGCATGAAAAAAATCTTGATGAATATATCTGATCGATTGTGCATGCGTTCTGTCAAGGGATGAAGGTACGTTGTGAGACTTGGTGGCAAAGCTGTTTGAAAAGTGGAAGTTTGTCTTTTCCCATTGATTTTCTTTACTTTGCCCTTTTCCGAGTCTTTGTCTCAAGCTGGACGGTTCACCTCGTCCTCTGTACATCTTCCCTTTAATCTGCACCTCTTTAGTCTTTGTGCATATATCTGAGTTATAAATCTCTTCCATGTTCTGTAGAGGCTTTGGTCTGCATCTGCTTGTGCATATCATAGGGATATTCGCATCTGTAAGTTCCTGTACAGGCTTTGTCTGCTTCTCGCCCACTCCCCCATCCTAAGTTTCATGGATTATTCATAATCTCATCTGTATGACGGACTCTGCTCAGGTAGTGCCAGACTGTCAATCTGGATTATCCTGGTCCGAGGGGTGATCAGTTCAGGATACCTGTTTCTTCCCTCTGTATCATGTATGCATTTATGTGAGAACGTGCTTTTGATTATTTGCACTTGTAGACATGGAGTATGCTTAGAAATAATTTAGAGAAACATGTTTATAAATGTAGTGTTCCTTAAACAAGCCTTTTGAAAGCTACATGTTATAATAATGATAGGCACTGGAAATTTCACAGTAATAAATTGTTCTCAGAGTATTTAAAAAACATTGATGAGTACACTGGTTACAAAGTTTTGCTTACAGCTGAAGAAGAGAATAGCATTAGACTTATGTGTCTTCCAGCTTTCTTCGCATCTTTCTTCAAAATACAGCTGATGTGGCCCTCTGCGTCGGCTGGCTTAAGCACATTTATCTTATCTCTCAAATATTATGCTAAATTTGTTCATAACAGAATATTCATTTTAACTAGACGTGGCTTTCAAGTACACTCACTCCACAAAACAGGATATTCAAGCCTTATACATTTTTTAAGAGGCATGGCCTCAAAGAGTGTAGGTTTTGGAAGACACATCATTGGCAGAGAGGGAGACATAGTCAAGCTCACACTTAAATGTATGGGTCATGAGAGATTGGCATTGCTGGGAGCGTGCAGTCAAGAGTAATGTCTGGTAGATAATTCATACTCGAAGCCTATGGCCAGTAAGGGTCTAATAAGACCCTTGTTACTAGAACCAGAAGAGTTATTTTCAAATTAATCGTACACTAAGAAACTAAGATAACCAAATATTGGGTGAAAAATACATGACAGATTTTTGACAGATAACAAGCAATATCTACCTAAATCTTCCAAAACAGAAAGGATAAGGGTATAGTCTATTCAGAGGAGTGGTAGAAAAATTAGAACCAATTGTCTGAAAATGTGGAGCCGCCAGATTCTTACATGTCGCTTATTTGTCTGATGGCACTGCTCTGAATCGGTGAATCACTGGTTTCGGCCATATGAAAAGAGGCATAGCGCTCGGCATCAGAATAAATCACTTTCTTCTTTCAAAATTTGCAGGGGTCATTCACTGATAGGAATGGTTAACAGGCAAGCTGCAGTCTTACCCATCATTTGGAGGATTTTTTCTGTCGGTTAAAATCGGGCACATCAAAATTGGGAACTGAGATTTTCAGTTGCTCAGAAACTTTGATTTTTCTTTTTCCGAAAAGAAAGTGTTTTCAAATGGCAGGAGACGGTGTAGTAAAGTATTTTTTGTGCTGTTGCAGGTAAGCCTATGGGATTGCGGACAGCGCGCAAGCTGCAGGATCGTCGAAGGGACCAGAAATGGCATGACAAAGACTACAAAAAGGCTCACTTGGGCACACGCTGGAAGGCCAATCCCTTCCAGGGATCTTCACATGCAAAGGGCATTGTGTTGGAAAAAGTGTAAGCTCATTGAACTAAGTTCACAAGCTCAGTGAGGTGCTGGGTGAGCTTTATTTGTGCTGAAAGTTTACATTCTAAGTAGGCTTTAGAAAATTTGATTAGTGTTGTAATAATTATAGAAAGGGTTCTTTTTTTCTTCTTGGGACATGGAAAGGGAGTCCCTTTTTTGTGTTGTAATGTTTGTCTTGGTAAATGATAATTTTTTTTTGCATGTGTCTGTGTTGCTTTTGTATATTCTGTATATATGTTTGTATTTAGAAATGAATGATATCTTTTTTATTTTACACCAACTACCCACCAACTAGGAAATTCACATAGGGGATTTGCGGGTTTGTCCACTGCAGAATTTGAATCCTTTTGGTACCATTGTTAACTGCAACTTCCATCCCCGAAAAATGGGGGAAGATATAGATCTATAAACCAGTTTCCTATGAAAAGCTAGTTGTGGATGTGGTTTGATTAGACTGTGTCTGCATTTGTGTTGGTTTTACATCAGTGGTTCCATTTACAGACATGCCTACCGTCCCTGTACATCCGGGATTTGTCCCGGAAAGTTGATTTTAGAAGCCACTGTCCCGGAAATCCCGGATTTTCATTGGAGTCCCGGAAAACGAAATTTAAAAAAAAAAAAAAAATATCGGGTATCGAAAAGCCGTTCTATCGTCCCGTGCGTTTAGCGAAGAACTGAGCCAGAAATTATCGTCTGCTAGACGGAATGCGCATGCACGAAAAACATTGCCTCTCTTTCACTTCCGAGTAGAAGGCAACATGGCGTCGAAGAGAGTTCGTGTAGACACCGAGTCTGATTCTGATTCGATTCACAGATCAGCTAAGAAGAAAACGGCCGTGAAGCGCGCGTGTGTCTTCAAGGAACTTCACAGAAAAGTGGCCTTGTCTTAAAGAAGGTAAAAAAGGAGATTCCTTTGTATTCTGCCAGACGTGTGTTTGCGAATTCTCCGTGAAATCTGGCGGGAGAGATGATTGTAGACGTCACATTGAGTCGGACAAGCATGCTCGATATGCGTCGTCGGCTAAGACGAAGAACCAGAACATCAGCGCCTTTTTCACAAAAGCGAGCAGCAGTACAACTTCGAGCATGTCAGCAATATTCACTTTGCCCCACTCATCTGCGCACTGTGAGAGAATTTTCTCCCTTGTGAGAAAAAATCAAACTGACTTTCGCAGCAGACTTGGGCGTGATACCCTGGAGGCACTACTAGTGAACAAGTGCAGAGGAGGGGACTTCTTGGAAAGGCATTACTCTGCCAGTGACCTCAAAGACCTGAAGAGTGCCTACCACAGGTCTCTTCAGGCCTCTAAGAACTGAAGCCAGCAGTCTTCACGCATTTTGTATATAGTGTAAATAAGGTAAGCAATTAGTGTTTCTGTCTTGACCTGTCCTGTCCCTGATTTCACAAATTTGTCCCTGATTTTGTTCTTTCTTGTCCCTGAAAACAAATTTTTGGGTAGGCATGTCTGCATTTATTGCAAAATTTTGCGTAATTATTGCGTTTTTCTGCCTTCCTACGCATTTTTTTCGCGGCCGTGCGTTTAGCGACGCAATTTTCCCAGGACCCTGTTCTCAACCGCAAGCCTATGTCAGAGGGGCAAAACACGGCACAGACCTACAGCAGACTGCTTGTCACCGCCAATTAGTGATAGTGCGTGCACATTTTACTCTGTGGGACTCGCTGACATTTTGCTAGATCAAGAATGTTCCAAAACGCCTCATCCTTTCTCCCCTCGAAATAAAATGGAATCTTTCCCGCGTCTGCGATGGTGCCACCCTCCAATCGGAATACGTTATGACTTCCCACGCACACATGATCATCCCACGTGATTCTGGATGCCAGAGTGCGCCCATTGATGGGAACTTTACCGTGGTCACAGCGTGTAGGAATAATATCAAGGTTGACTGACCCGGCTTGTTTTCGCGGGCTTACTTAGCAAAAATGGCAAAGAGACAATCAAACATGTTTGCATTTTTCGGTGGGGGAGCTGCTCTGCACGTTCAGCGGTGTTAAGGCGCGTGATTCAGAGCTGTTTTGACGGGAGTGAGTACAGTTTACTTTGTTACGCTTTTTTTTTCAGCGCTGACGCAATTTTTGCGGAGGCGTGCGTTTCTTGACGCAAAAACTAAAACGTCAGTGGAACCCCTGTACATTTATAACTGACCTGCATTTGTGTTGGTTTTACATTTATAACTGACCATTGTGGTCACTCATCTTCTTCCAGTAAGTGTGGAATCCATCTGTAAATGCAAAGCTGACTGGTCCTCTCACATGCTGCAGCTGAAGTTTGAAGTGAGTGCAAATGCATTCATATAGCCCACAGGGCTTTCTGGGCTGTATTGTCAATTCATTGATGCTTGGGCATCCAAATTGTCCACAGTCATGTGGACAGTCATCACTGTTGCCCATTATCATATTTAACAAGGAGCTGGAAAATGTTTGTATATCTAATTTTTTTTTTTTTTTTCTGGAAGTGAATTGAAGCAGTTTCACAATGGTGGCTACTTCAGTGAATGCTGCTGGCTGCAAAGGGAGCATCGAAGCTTCCGAAGTTCCCTGTAATTGGAATGAAATGTAGGGCTACCTTTAGGAATGGGGCATAGGGTGGAGGAGAAGTTGAAAGATTTGAGTCAACTCAAATAACTAATTTTTAAATACAGGGTTGAATGTGTGAAGCACAAGTCAACAAGAACCCTGGCAGATGTTGAAAACTTGGGTTTTGAAGAGTTGCAATAGGATTCGTTTGGTCTTGGAACTGTGAAAGGAATGTGATAAGATAATGATTTAGGTGATTTTAAATGAATTTAGAAGTAAAATGGCTTTTGCGAATGTGTAATGTACATATTTTTATGCTTGTGATTTGTGATGTTTCAGTGGTGTAGAAGCCAAGCAGCCTAACTCTGCCATCCGCAAGTGTGTGAGAGTGCAGCTCATCAAGAACGGAAAGAAGATCACCGCCTTCGTTCCCAATGATGGCTGCTTGAACTATGTGGAAGTAAGATCAGAAATCATGTTCTTTTTGTCTAGGGCTGAGGGGTTTTTGGTTATGACCAGGAATTGCAATGGTTTACAGGCTGAGTTTCAAGAGTTACCAGTGGTGCATTTCGTTTTGAAGTTGGCTGTTATGTTTCCAATCTTATGTTAACTCGCTTGGGTGATACACTGCAGCATAAGGAAAACATTTCTAATGTGTGTTTGAATATTACATGATCAATTTGTAATAGATTTGAATGAGATCTATTTGAATATTATGCTTTATTGGAAGTATTTAATTGTGTGCGTTTGAAAAATGTCTGGAGAATGAGACTGCTAATATTAATAGCTTGATGTGAGAAAAGAAGAAACATGTAGCTTGGTATAGTAATCTTTGTTACATAGTGCAATAAATTTTACACGTCTTGTGTCTGTAGGGACCCATGCTTTTTGTAAAGATGCAGAGTCTTGCCTTTTGTCATGGGTCTCCAGGGCAGGCCTGAAAATTGTCCTCTTTTCACTTGATTTCCTGTTTGATCAGCTGATTTTTATTGTTGTTGTTACTGCAGGAAATCTTCAGAACGTAATGCCCTATCCCTGATTTTTTCCTCCTGTTAACATGAAATTTGAATGAACAGTTACTGAAGATGTATTTGAAAGTGACAAATTAGTTATTTTTTGATGGGGAACAGGTGGCCCTGAAAACTACGCAGGTCTGGGTTTTTTTTGGGGGGGAGGGGGCTTCAGGAAGTTCGCCTGTCTTCAGGGATGCATTTTTTTTGGTTTGTTTTCTTTTAAAGGACTACAGCCTTGCTGTATGTCGTGGGTCTCCTGGGACCTGTACCTTTTCTGTAGGAATAAACCTTTGCCTTTTTAAAGTCCTTTCTTTGTTGACAAATACAATTTTTGGTACAGATGCACAAAGTCATAAAATTATATGGAGGCTGCTTGAAAAGTCGCTCAGATAAATGGAAATCACCACTGATTTGACATTTTATACAAATGATTTAAGGCAAATATTAAATGAAAACGGTAGTTTTGATAACTTACACGTTTCATTCTTGATTCGTTGATGTGCTAATTAAGAGCAGTCTTGTTGTGATCCATTCTCTGTCAGATTTGTTGAAATTTTGCCCGAGTTGTAAACATTCTGTGTCGGTAATGAGTGTTTCTTTTTGAAGATTTGTTTAAAAAGATCTCTGGTTTAGTATAGCTTCATTAGATTAAGCTTGCTGAGTTGTGATTTGTTGGGTCTGCAGGAAGCATATTTTGAAACCTCTCCTCTTTCAGAGTATTATGCAGTCAAACCCTCATGATTTGAATTATTCTCTTTTTCCCAGGAAAACGACGAGGTCCTGGTTGCTGGATTCGGCCGTAAAGGTCACGCTGTGGGCGACATCCCCGGTGTCCGCTTCAAGATCGTCAAGGTGGCCAACGTGTCCCTGTGGGCTCTCTTCAAGGGCAAGAAGGAACGTCCACGATCATAAAGTGTGAAACACATTTCCAGTGCTGTTAATAAAATTTGTCACAGGGATTACTTTTTGTCAGTGATGTTTATTCATTTATTGTCTGTGTGAACAGATTTGAAATGCAGGTTTTCAGAGTATTATTACTAGCAGATTAGAACAGGTTTCAGAGTCCTACAACCAGAACAGGGTCTGGTATACATAAATTTGAAGTTGCATATCATAATGAAAACCGGTTACTCAACCGAGGTTGTTTTCTTACTGTTTTTCAGATACTTGGTCACACCACATTTGTGTGTGTCCCTCCCTTACATTGTTACGGGAAACACTTCTGATTCAGATTTGAAACGGAATGCATTGAGTAGATAAATGAATAGGTAATAAGAAAGTAAAAGCAAAAAGAGGAAAAGCTTCCATTGTGCAGACAAACCAAACCAGTGACTGTTGACCTGGCGAAAGCCATGCTGCTTCAGCTTCAAATGTTGCTTTTGCTTGTGCAGAAAACTAAGCCAAGTTGCCTTAGACTTAAAGGCTAATCTTTATGTTTATATTTCTGCTTTGCACCCTTCCACCTAAGAAAAGGTCAAAGATAAAAAGAGCTAAAGTTGCCCTCCAAAGAAGCTACATTTTAGTCTTGAGCTAATCGTTTTCTGTCTGGACTCTCTCGCATAACATGCACACAGTCTCTCTCACGTTTTCTCTGACGTGTTAACTCACAAGCATCTGATGTATCCTTTTTCTTTCTAAAAAAATTAATGCCCCCCCCCCCCCCCCCCCCACTAACAAAACGTGTGCTAATAGAATGTTGGGACTTGAATAATGTCAGACATCAACACTACGGCAGACTCCATGAAAACGTTCAAGATGTTCCACGTAACCTTTTTTTTCTTTTCTTTTTTTTTTTTTTCTTTTTTTTTTTTTTTTAAGTTCCTGAAGGAGATAAACATTTTTCATCTCATCCAAGATTTCAAAGCAAAGCACTTTCAACATGTTTGGTTTGTTTTTAACAGCCATGTAGAGAATGACTGTGACGAGGTGACAGCCCAGATGTGGCCCTTTGCGGTCGGCTGGCCTATAAACAACTTGATTTATTATTCCAGTGTTTTACGCCTTCAAGTTTGCCAGTTGTTAACCATTCGTCATCATACAATTGTAAACACTTTGGTAAGTAAAATATTGATAAGTTTATCAATAGGCTTACACTTGCCAGATCCCGTGTACCCTACCTGCGTGTATGAATTAGCTGCCGATTCCGTAAAAAAGAAAAGCTTTGAAAGCTCTTACATATGTTTGTAAAGTCGTTGCGCATTTCGCAGAATAGGCAGTTATTTGCCCATCGGTTGGATCAGCAAAACCTTCGTCTGTTATGCAAAATCGGCAATTATAAATCATAAATCAGCATGACATCTCTCTCTCTCTCTCTGTCTCTCAGCTTCGCCTATTATGCGAAATCGGCAATCATAAATCGGCACAACTCTCTCTCCCTCTCTCTCTCTCTCGCTCGCTTGTTCATTCTCTCTCTCTCCTCTCTCTCTCTCTCTCTCTCTCTTGATATATATATATATACACACACACAAATAGATATCCATATCCTAACAATTGCCGAATTCGCGGCATAGGCAATGCTTTTGCCAATTTCACTTAACTGGGAAATGACTGTCTCCTGCAGTGAAATATCTCTGTCTGTCTCTCTTCATCTATCTATATAGATGTGTGTGTGTGTGAGAGAGATTTTAATGGGTATAGGCCATGGGCCCGTCCGATAGGCGTACAATATAACGATAACAATTCATACAGCAAAGTAATATGATATAGTTTTAACAATAAGAAGCTGACACATAAGCATTCTAAGCGCACACAATGAATACGACAGTTGGAATCAATTGACTAACCATATATTCGTGCGTCTCTTAAGGGCCTTGTAATAATATATGCACATGCTCTTCAGTGACAGTACTTTTTCATTTTCATTTGCCATGAGCAATGCGGCTCGAAATGAACAAGGGTTTTCCGAGAATTTCCGGGTAATGTATTCATATCATAAAGCTTCCAGCATAGACAACACATTAGGAAAGGCAATTTGTCTACATTTGCGTTTTTGTATAGTGAAGATAGCATACTAATGTTATTAATATCTGCATATCAGTACTGGTGCGCTTTGATGTCTGAAATTCCTAATCTAAATCTTGTCACAGAACTTGTAATATGCCTGTCAATATTAAGTGAGACATTTTTCACTAGCAGATGTCTTAAAAGTTATATGAAATGAATGTCCCCTCACTGGTCTGGATGCTTCCATGCCAGTTTTGCTATCAATTATCAGTCAGTCTTTGCCGAAGTTGCTTCAAAAATGCATGTACATGTCCAGCCCCTTGATTCATCCAAACTAACCCAAATCCCTTATGAAACAGAGCATCTCGACCACCCGAAACCCACGATCGTTTACCACGCGATTCCAACCCCAGCAACATGTCGTATGCTTTAAGTGTTAGCCTGTCATCATCCATCTATACAATCTTCAGCCAGTATCTGATGCAATGCACAGATGAATTGATATAGATGGGATAGCGCTTTGTAAACACACTCATTTGGAGTCTTCAACTGAACCCCTAGAACATTCTTGAGAGCAAATGAATGAACTCTTTCTACATGAACAGCAGATTTATATAGGCCACAGATCTGGGCACCATAATGAGCAACCGGTTGAACCTGAGCATCGAAGAGTTTAAGAAACACTGTCAAGGAATCGGGCTATTATTATTATTGTTGTCATTGTACCCTGGCTAAAAGACTCCAGGGATCATCCGAACGGCCAAAGTACTTGAACACTATGGTAAAAATGCATCAGCTGGGGATGAGAACATTACATGTGTGACCGTTTTTGATTACCCCGCCACGTGGGCAGCCATACTCCGACATCGGGTGATTTTGGAGACTGATAATGTTTTGCTAGGAGCTTGTCACAACAGAAGACAATCCCCGCATAACTATGCAGAGCAGAACATTATGATGTAGCCTTGGTGTTCTAGCCTATGTCAATTGGCCTGACATAGCCTTAAGCCAAGACGGAGGCTATCATTCAATACGTATATATATAGACCAGTGTGCCATGTGAGACGGGACAGTACAGTTGTACTCTCTTTTTTGACACTGAGATGTTTTAACTCTGTTTTATTGATGCTGACGAAGCCTAAATAAAAGGCGAAAGCTTCTTTTTATATAAAAACATGAGGAGTGTGTGGCTGGTGTGCCTGCATTTATTTTTGTACTTTATATATATATATATATATATACAGATCAGTATATTTAAAATGCCTAAAACAATTTTTTAAGTGCTCAACCCCTTGGGGAGCAACATTAGTTAAAACAAGTTAAAAGAGGAATCTTAAAACTATCTACAAATTTGTTTCGAGCGTGTTGCGCTGTCATCAGGATCTACGATGATGGCCTGATGACAGCGCAACACGCTCGAAACAAATTTGTAGATAGTTTTAAGATTCCTCTTTTAATTTGTTTTAACTATATATATATATATATATATATATATATATATATATTTTTTTTTTTTTTTTAAATCAAGATACACAAAAAGGAATTTTTCGCTCTTCTGCGTAGATAATGACAAGCGACTGTAAAGCGTAAGTGTGTAGAGAAATAAATACTAAGTTATCTATAACAGTTTACAACAGCCACCCTCTGTCCATAAAAAAAATTGCATCTTTCGCTTGCTGCCAAGTAACCTCCTTTTCTGAAAATCACAATATTACTCTTTTCCATTTTACTTTTAGCTGAAGTCCAGAAGCTGCCTGGCACACATTGAGTCTGAGTCTGGAGGCTAGCTGGAGTCTCGGATAACAAAACAACACAAAAAAAAGTCATCAGCTAGCAACAAAGTAAGTACTTCAATAAAATGAAGAGAAAGTGCTGCCCGATGCCCTCCTTTCGCTCTGATTTCTAGAGCTAATTCGTTTATAAACAATGAGAAGAGAACAGGGCTTCAAGCATCCCCTTGTTTTACACCCTGTTTACATGAAATATAGTCAGTCAGTTCCCCACCAGATCTGACTCTTGCTTTGACCTTATCCTACTTACATTTAATACATTGATATAATTTGCTGTTGATACCATTCTTTTTGACTAGTGGCCAAAGTTCTTTTCTAGCAGCACAGTCAACTCAACGTCAATGAAGCATAAGCCTTATAGCCTACGATTATATGAAACTGCTTTTGAACAAGAGCCAAAAGCGTAAACATGTGATCTACAGTGGAATTCTTTTTTTTTTTAAAGCCAGATTAATATTCACCAGTAATGTTATTTTGATCGCTCCACTTTTGTAATCTGTTGTTGATGATTAGAGCTGTACAATTTGCTGCTTATAGTAGACAGTCAGATTCCTCTAACAGCCAGGATCATTGAGAGAGAGAGACAGACAGAGAGAGACAGACGGATCAGAAACGAAAAATTGCGCCAACTGTTGAGACCGCCACGTACAGAGCCTAACAGCTGCCGTACCATACATGCAGACAGGCGGTTGAAAGAGCTTTCTCGAGATGTGGAAAACAGGTTTTAAGCACCACACACACACACACACATACACACACACAACACTAACAACCCACTTTGAAACGACTTGCATGAACGGGGCAAAAAATTACATATCTTATTGAAAGAGTTTGTATGGGCGAATAAATGAAAGCTTATCAGTTTGTGTCGTTTCGCACACTGCGTGACCCCAGGAGAGTTTTCCGGTCTATCTGAAATAACAATTCATCCACAGGTCTATGCATGCTATAATCTCTCTCTCCTCTCCCCTCTCTCTCTCTCTCTTCCTCTCTCTCATCTCTCTCTCTCTCTCTCTCTCTCTCTCATTATTAAGAATGAGTTTGTTTAAGCCGTCAATACTTATTATGCGCCAGTACACCACTAACTAAATAAATTTCGTTCTGTCTAAATGGACTGCATCTGAGCGTATGTTAGCGTCGAAAGGGTAGAGGTTGTGGAGGGGATTTTTTTTTTTTTTCTGTTCAACTATACGCAGGCGCCTGTGCGCAAGGGACGCAACATCAGGGTTTTTCCTGTTTTACGTGACTGTGGTGTAAGAGCGATGTTGACACATTTTCTTGCTTTCACAGGTGGTGCAAGCAAGCAGCCTGTTTAAAGCGTGCTTAGTGATAAGGGAGTGTCCCTTTTGGGAGAGAAAAAAAAAAAAAAAAGAAGAAGGATGCAGGCAATAGGTATCTGAAGGAGATTCACCCTTGCTTATTTTTGTTTATATACTATTGTGGCTTGTTTTATTTCGTTGTTTGAAAATAAAGGTCTGGGGGGGGGGGGGGGGGGGGGCGGACCGGATGGAGGGGATGGGGAGGTCGTGGTGATGGTGGTGGTGGTGGTGGCTTATGTTCTGGAAATGGTCGTCTAAAGTAAGCTGCAGTGAAGGTGTGTTTATATAGCTGACTTTTTTTTTTCTCTCGCTCCTTTTTTCAGCCTTTCTTGCTTCAAAGACCTATTGATTCAACACGTCATAGTCTGGGTCACCAAACGATTATAAATACAACGCAGCTTTGGCCATCCCAGGGCCTGTTATCACGACTTGGGGTGTTCTAACTGAAATAGATCGCCGGTAGTGGTTTGAAAATATTTAAGAATCTCAGATTGATCGTTGGTTGACCAGGACTGTTCCAAACCTTGATCCTCAGCTTCTGAAAGTTGACCATTTGTCCCTGCCGTTTCTGGCGTCGACCTCATGTGTAATAACTGTTCTTTTTTTGAAGACACCTGCGCAACTTGGGTCGATCGATCTCATTTCACGACTGTTGATCAGGTAAGTTAGCATTTTCGTGTGTTGTCGGTCTGGGGTTTTTTTTTTTTCGTGTGCGTGTTGTTTATTTATTTACCGCTTCCCCTTTCTCCTTTTCTCACATTCTGTGAGGGTGCATCGTTGAGGTACACCCGACCAGCAGCCATTCGGGTCATTTGCACGATAAGCTGTATACTGTATGTTAGACTTGTAAGTCTGCTGACTAATCTTGGGTTGAGAGCTTTCGCGACGGGGGACACTTGTCCGTACCAGTGCTGAAACCCATGCTTACTACAGTTTTATTCATGTATTCATTTACTCTGCCGAGGAGGTTATATCTTCACTCCGTGTGTCTGTTAGTTTGATTGTCAGCCTGTCAGCAAGATTAGGCAAGAACTACGAAACCGATTTTAACCAAATAGAGTGGAGAAAAAAAAAAAAACAAGAAAAAACAAAACAAGACAAACAAACAAACAAAAAAGATCCAGAATGCAGTCCAAGGTAAAAACCGTAAAATTCTGGCGCAGATCAAAGTATGAATCCGGTTGTTGTTTTTTTCACTGTGGTGCGAAATAGAGCCTTTTTCCGAGTCTTTCGTGAATTTCTTTGAGAAAAATGAGTGGATCTCAATGCAAACAACAACAACAACAACAACAACCCCCCAAAACAAACACACACACACACACACACACACACACACACACACACACACACACACACACACACACACACACACACACACACACAGCGCGCGCGCGCGCGCGCACACACACAAGAAAGAAAGAAAAGAAAAGAAAAACAAACAAACAACAACAGACAAAAACCCCGACGACTTTTTAAATATACTATACTTAAAGGGTTATAAGAGTTGGTGCAATCCGCATCCAGAGGGCCGAGGTGAGAAGGGATTTGGGGGGGGGGGGGGGGGGCACTGATACTGATGTATTCAGTCACTGCACTGGGATAAACTGAGCCAGACACCTGCAACTGCCGCCAGCCAAAGTGTACCTCAAACAAGGACAATTTAGGCAGGTGCAGTTCTGATGTGCAGCATGATAGTTTTGGGAATATATCAAGAAATATAGGATAGGTTAGGGGGTATATTAAGAATAAAGGAGAGTTTTGGAACTACGACAAAAGAGACGAGACAGTTCTCGAGGTATACCTTCAGACAGACAATACACGACTTTTGGAGACATATCAAGAGATAGAAATTACTTTTGAAGACTATTTCAGGTGATGAAAGGTAGTTTGAAGATTTATCAAGTCGAGAGGGGGGCATAACAGTAAAATCATGTAAGAAACAGAGAATGAAAGAGAGAATGAACGAAAGAAAGAAAAAATGACAGACGAGAGAACTGACCAAAAAAAAAAAAAAAAAAGAAAAGAAAGAAAAACCAAAACCAAAGCCAACCAACCAAACAAAAACATAAATAAGTACATCTAAAGCAGGGTAGAAGTTCCCGGGTAATTTTCAGTTCTTCTGGGAACAAGTTGATTTTTTTTTAAAGTCTGCTTGTCTCCCCAATTTCTACTTGCCCTACCAAGCAAACAAACAAACACACAAGAAACAACCAACTAGTGAAATAAACAAAAACCAATCAACCAAACAACAACAACAAATGGTTAGCAAAAGTGGTCATCAGCAGTGCAGTGACAAGTCAACAAACGTAATTCAATAAAGATATAATCTGCTCACGCATGTGTACATTTCCCATTGTCTTTCAGCAAGCGTAAGAGATGAACACAACAGAATCGTCGTGTAACCACCACTTAAACATTCCTTGACTGAACTGAAATAATAGAATCTCTGTCACGCTTTCTGTATCTTTTCTTTATCTCTCCTCTTCTATCATCACACACACACACACACACACACACACACACACACACACACACACACACGGAGTTTTTCTGGGTTTTGCCCCGAATTAAAAAGTACCATATGTGTTTTTTCTAATGATAAAGAAAGTCCATTTTCCTTCATAAATATATCAATTTTATTTAGTTCGGTTGGTACACTTTTTGGTATAGTTAAGTGCTCTAATTGGAGTTTTACGCTTCATTGTCACCTTCATCCACATGCATATATCATCTGCAAACTGGGATAAAACTGTATCTTTTGATAGATTATTTGGAAGATCTGCTATAAGTATATTGAATAAAATAGGTGAAATAACCGAGCCTTGTGGAAGACCCATCTGAAGTTCTCTGGACTTAGAATATGTGCTTCCAACTCTTACCTGTATAAAACGTTGTGATAAAAATAATTTGTATATAGTTATACATATTACTATTTATATTGTAGTTTTGAAGTTTTTGGAGTGATCGGTAATGCCATACTTGATCGTAAGCTTTTTTTCACATCAAAAAAGGTTGCTAGAATATTTTTCCGTCTGCCAAACTGCTGTTTAATTTGTGTCGTAAGTTTGACTAAATGTTCAGTAGTGGAGCGACCTTAGCAAAAAGCGGCTTGATTTTTTTGAATAATGTTTTGTTTTTCACAGAAATGAACTAGTCTACTTGAGACTATTTTTTTCCATTAACTTGCATACATGAGATGTTAAGGAGATGGGTCGATAGCTATGTTTATCAGTCCGAGGTTTTCCCTGCTTGTGTATAGGGACAACAATTGAGTGTTTCCAGATAAGAGGCATTTCACCATTAGACCAGCATTTTTGTATCAAAGAATGCAAAAATTGAACTACATTTTGTGGTAAATGCTTTAACAATTCATAAGATATCCCATCTAGTCCAACAGACGTCTTATTTTTACCCATATGTGAAATACATTCAATTACTTCATCGAGTGTTATATTTGAATTTACATAGCTTTTTAACTGAGGTTTATTAAAACTATGATCTGACATGATATTACTTTCCTCCTCATTTTTTCTGTATTGTTCTACTTTCAGTTGATAGTCCAGTAATTCTACTGCAATTTGCATACAAATCAGCAAATGCTTCCGCTTTTTCTTGATTAGAGGGTATATCTGAACTCTCCAGTTTGATTGGGCATTGAGGTAAGTTTATCCCATTCTTCATCGTTTTCATTTTTTCCCATACCTTTTGCATATCTTTATAGTTATATACTTCATTAGCACAAAATGATGACCAATACTGTCTTTTTGCTTGTGCGTTAACTCTATTTGCTTTGTTTTTTGCTTTTTTGGATTCTGGTGATTAGGAATCGAATTATCCTTTAAGTAATTTTCAAATTTTATCCATTTTTCAGATTGGCCTTTTCACAATCATCGTTCCACCAAACATTACCAGAATGTTTATACGATTTCTTTGTTTTAGACATAGGAATTGATTGATTAGCAGCACTTAGGACTGCATCTAGTAAATATAGAATACAATTCATTGATATCTTTATCATTGACGTCTTCAATTAGCATGTTCCAATTGCATGTCCCAATTAGCATGTTCGTAATTATACTTCGGGATTTTATCTTCTGTTAGATCCTTGGTTTTTTGTGCTAGAGAGTTCAAAGCTAGCAATAACAGGAATATGGTCACTATTAAGGCTATCATCTAAAGAATCCCATTTACAAATTGGTGCCAGATCTGGAGAAACAAGAGTTAGGTCAATAGCTGTTGCTCTATGATAAGGATTATCAGGGATTCGCGTTATTCTACCGTCATTCAGAAGATACAATGATGAATCAACATATTCTCAATGAAACGGTTGCTAGTAATTTTTTCACAGTTCTTCTCCCAAAATGGTGAATGCGAGTTAAAATCTCCTGTTTTGGGTACCTTTTTTCCCTTGTCCGCTTGAAACGTACGAATCCATTCTGTATTATCATCATCTGGGACCCTTTGGTAATACACAGATATGACGGTTAATAAAGTGTTATTTAACTTAACCGTCACTGCACAAGAATGTATACCAAGTAATTCTGATGGAACTGGATTTGGGCACAGAGTGTAATTTACCCCTTCATGCACATAAATGGCAGTATTAATTTTCTCGTTAGTGTCTATCTTTTGGATGATAGGAGGAAAATAGTAATTGTCTAGTTGGGGCAGCTTTTCTTTCTTAACATTCAATGACTGAAGACTTAAAACATGATATTGGTGATGGGCTAGGTGTTGTTCTAGATGTTCATAGTTTGTGTTAATTGATTTGCAGTTCCATGAAAAACGTTAAAAACATTCCCTAGAGACATATGTTTAAAGACTAAAGACAAAATGGACAGAGGTAACCCAGCAGCAGTGTCACATTAAAAGACATGGCGGCAGTAGGTGTGAGTTGACTAATAAAAGTTCCAGTCCTCCAGATTGTAGAACCGGTTGTGCCAGCTGGGAGGATGTGGGCCAGGATGGTCGTGGTACCAATGGCGACGTGAAGGGCGGGCAGTTCTCTTGGGGATCTCCCACAGCAAGGCCCTCGTGTGTCGTCCGATGTTCCCCGCCAGCAGACTGGAACCTCTCTTTGTTAGGTGCACCTCGTCTCGAAGATGCTCCATTCTGATGTTGTTATTTTGAATAAACGAAATGTTTTTCACCTCATACAACTCAGAAGGATTATAGGTCAGGGAACCAGGTTGGTAAGCCGAATTGGGATTTGAATCTCCCCCGCTGGCTGATGTCGAGACAGGCACGATTTGGCCTGATGTTCAAGTAGCGGGAGTCTCATCCGCCATTCCCCCAAAAAAACTTCTGACCCTTTTGATGCTGGCCCCAGAGGACATGACCCCCCAAGTATGAGGACTTCGATGTCTTCATTTACAGAAACGTTGGTCAGTAACACTCGCGCTTCAACTACGTCTGTAACACAAGTCAGTACACCACTCCTTTTTTCGTGCGGACAGTGATGACTGGAATTCTTGGGGAGTTCGTCAGTGCGCTCTGTCAGTGCAAGTACTTCACTTGGTCGATCAACATCGCCTGCCTACTAGCATCCTGACAGCAGTAGAGTTTTAGCCAGCTTTTTTTAACCTGTAGAAAACCTGTTGTGGCTACTCACAGAGACCTTAACCAGTGAATTGTGAGGACAAAGTGGTGGCTTTTTAAACTATTTTTGCGCTTCCCCTTTCCGTCGCGATTTATAGCCGTTGATTGGCTTCTGCGAGTATGTTCCAGATCCAGATCCAGATCCTGAAGTGACTTTTGCATTAAACAGAACACGATTGATTTCGGTATTTTGTCTCTTAACTGGAGTCAGTTTGTGACGCGAACTAACTTTGTGTGCTTTTTAGCTCGGTTTTAGCGTCTGCACAAACGATGTGCTTGCTTCTGCAGCAGATTTTAGATGGGTTAATGCAGCAGTGGGATTCCACTGATCAGAGTTTCTCCTCGGCAGTCAAGTTCTTGCAGACGTTGCTCTATCCTTCACCTTATAGCTTCTTCGACGTGTGCATTCAAACGTATGATTTCCATGTTCTATGTCCACGCCGTTGGCAACCAGTCATGGATCACCAGAACCTTCGGTTAGGCTAGTTTTCTTCCCTTGTCTTCGTTTTCTTCTTCTTGACAATCATCGTCACACGTGATTTGACGTTTATAGTCTCATACTAATCAGGTTGATTGTGGAGACTCAACGGAAAGAGCGTCATTTTTATCTTTGCATCAGTTTGATAGGAGGCTGACGTCTGTCTGTTTGATGTTTTTTCACCTATAACGGGGTTTTGCTTCTGCATTTGGGCTTTTTCTGTAGGGAAAAAGGTTCTGTGTTGATCGAGTGTTCGCGTGGGTTTTGCCACTTCAGCATACATGTTGTGTTTGGGACATATTTCTGTTGTGTAAGCTTGTTGTCATAGAAACTGGGTTGGTTATTTTCTCCAGGATCTCGTTTGAGCTAAAACGGCTTCTCAGTGATTTGATGCGATCTTCTAGAGTTAATTCATCCAAGAGCGTAATTTTCTTCACCGACCTATTGTTGTTGTAGATGATCCGTTGATGACGATGGGTTGATGTTGCTTGGCAGTGTAGCATTAAGGCTCCAGTAACGAAATGTTTGTCTCGTGCTCAACTGTTTCGGCACAGTTCTGCTGGCGACGTAGCATTTCCAATAAAGTGAAACGCCACGGTCACAGGCTTTGATTTGGGCGCGCTAACTTTCTGAAGTCTTGACTTATTACCCCGCAAACTCACAAAAACTGCCGCATTTAAGCTAGCACTGTGTGTGTCGCCATCTTGTGTGTGCTGATTCACTTGGTGGCGGTCATTATTATTGCAAGCGTAGGTTTCATGTGTAATTTATCATCCAAACTTACGTTGAATCAACATATAGACTATATATATTAAATAAAGCCAGAAAAGCTTTAAATTTTCTCAAAATTATTAGTAAACAGCGATGGGGTCAAGACACAAAAGCACTTTTATGTTTTGCAAATTCCTTTGTTCGTTCGCGTTTAACCTACGGCCAGGAATCTTTCTTTGGTGCACCAAATACATTTGTTAAACAAACTACAAAGTATAGATTGTAAACCTTTAAACTGGCACTAGGAGTGCCGACTCATGCTTATAATCTTGGGTCATATAAAGAAGCAGGAGTTCTTCCTCTTGATGAACATAGGGAAATCTCTGCAGCTAAGTTTGTATTAAAATCCTTTGCACATAACTCATTCTGTAATGAAGAAACGAAGATAAATTCTAAGCATGACTTTGTTAACAGGGCTAAGACAATACACTGTTTGCAACCAATTAATTCGTTTGTCTCCGACATGATTAATTCTACAGAATTAAAAAGTAAAAAAAAGCAATTAAGCCATCTTTTTTACCTGTACCATCTTGGGAACAAATTAAAGCTATTTTTGATATTGATCATATAGAACTGAGCAAAAGTCAATCTCCAAACGTTCTGAGAAATTTAGTTAATGATCACATGGAAAATTACTATCGTGATTACATTAAAATATTCACAGATGGATCTGTACTTGATAATGGCAATGCAGGTTCAGCATTTGTAATTCCTACTATGAAAACAGTCAAACGATACCATACAGGTAATCACTATTCAGTTTTTACTGCAGAGTTGTTAGCTATTTTAATGGCTTTGCAGCATATGAGGAGTTACCTATGAATAGTTGTAAAATATTACTCTGTGTAGATTCTAAATCGGCATTACAAGCAATCAAAGATCAAATACCAAAAAACGTCTTGAAATGATACTGAAATCAGACATGTAACGAATTCAGACATTTAAAGACATTAGTGTGACTTTTTACTGGGTTCCTTCCTTGCGGAATATATGCCAATGAACTGGTTGACAGAGCAGCTAAAAATGCAGGACGTGATACTGAAGGGGCAATTCTAATTAACATAAATCTAGATCTGCACGAGTATTATAATCACATTGAAAAACTAGCGAAAGATAAGTTTGATAACATGCTGAAGACATCAGATAGCCAATATTCACACAATTGTAGTATAAAAAGCGTCAGCACAATAAATTCCAAATTAATTTCAAATCACATAATATCTGATACAAGTTCAAGACATATTAGTTCTCTGATGTTCAAAATTCGTTTAATGTTTTTAAAACAAAAATTTCTAAAGATATTAAATGTGTATGTGGAAATCAAATTTCCATTAGCTATCTGATTTTACACTGTCCTAGTATCAAAGAATTAATGACGAAAACTACAGGGGATTTACTGACTCGTCAAATACCATTAACTGTTCAGGAAGTGTTAAATGACTTCCATCTTCTTAAATGTTTTTCAGAAGTTTTACACCTTAGTCCTATTGGTCTTTTCCTTTGAATAGTTAATTTATTGTTGGATTCAATGTGTTATACTAATCTTCTGTTAATTGTTAAGTTCGTTTGATATAGATGTTAAACCTCACTTCCTTTCTACTAATTCTGTCATGTTCAACAATTCATATCCCATATAAAGCTTGATCATTATATAGAATTGTAGGTGTAGGTATGTAGGAAAAACACATAATCTTTACTACCACACACTCTCTAAACAATATCAATGCGTGCATAAACAATCTCTTCTTTCATACCTTTATTTCTCCTATTTCCTCCCCCCCCCCCCCCCTTTTCCCGTCTAATATCACTTAAGGGTGAACAGACGTAAAACTAAAGAACGAACACACACACACACACACACACACACACACACACACACACACACACACACACACACATTCCAAAGTAAACCCACGTCCTATGTACATATCTCTAAAACAGAAATAAAGGGAATAGGTGTAACATTTTCGTGGTGACCAAGCACAAATTCTGCGTGCAGCTGACACGTTTTATGAAAAAAAAAACAACACCGCGGAAGGGGGAGGAAGCAGGGGATGGGGGAGTGGGGTGGGTGGGGTAGGAGTGGTGGTAGTGAAGGTGTGAAGGCGAAATAGGAAAGAGGGAAGCGCGATCGGTTTGTACAAAAGCTTACTTGTCAGTCCCACGTTCACTCATCTCATCAAAAATGTACTGCCCGACGAAAAAGTGGACAGAGAATTTCTGCTTGTCCGCCAGATTTTAGTTACTACGGACACTCGGACGAGTGGGTATTTCGACCCCGGTGAACAAAATCACATTAAAGACAAAGCACAGGAGTAAATTACATGAGGCAAAACGCGAGTAAGGCATAACAATTGAATCATCAAAAAAAAAAAAAAGTTAAATAGATAAATGAAAAAAAAAGAAGCAAACAATGATAATAATAACAGACGTGGACAGTGCCGAGATCGACAACTACAATGATGCGGAGAGGGGGAGAGAGCGCATACAAGATCGTGCGTGCAAGAGAGAGAGAGAGAGAGAGAGAGAGAGAGAGAGAGGTCTCAATTCAATATAAAGAACGACAAGAGAAGTTAATTACAACTCGGCATTTGAAACCAGGACACCTCGCTGATGAATCGGGCCGCTCTATCTGGTGGTCTCACCGCTCGCTTAATAGCTTTCTGAGGAAAGCGCTACTTTTAGAAAACGGATACATAATTATGTTCATGATCTCACTCGATTTTAGGACTCGGTTGTGGCCTATTCCTGATTTTCGAATGTGGAAAAGAGGGGAGTTGTTGTTGTTGTTGTTGTTGTACCCTGGCTAAAAGATTCCAGGGGCACCCAAACACCCGAAGTACTTGACCACCAGGACAAATCATCAGGGGGATGAAAAACATGACGGTATGACCGTTTTGTTTACCCGAAAATTTGGGCCCACACTACACTTGGGGGGTTTTGGGTGACTGATAATCAAAAATGTTATAAATGTAGGTAATAAAAAATGTTTAAATGCTAGGAGCCTATCACAACTGAAGACAATCCCCGCATGGGGGGGGAGTAAAACGTATTAGAAGGGAGTAAAGGGAACGGGTCACGCACAATCCGTTGTCTCTTGCATGCCGTTCAGAGTGATACCCCCTTTCAATGATGCCCCAATCAATGTCGTTAGTTTTTTAGGGAAAGGGGGGGGGGGGGGGGGGGGGGGGGGGGGGGGGGGGGGGGTTAAATGTCTGCGACTAAAATAGGCAGACTCTTTTCCCCCTCAGCCGCCTCAAGACAACGTCATCTTGTTATCGAGGGTGAGGTTACTTTTAAAGTCCCCCTTTTTTTTCTTTAAAATTCTCCTCTCTTTTTTTTTTAAGTTGATATTGATATTTGTTAGCGCCACGTAATTCGTCGAATTCTGAAAATTTTAATGGATTTTTACGTGACAAAACAGGCATTTACTGATGCTTCGATGTCGACTACCATCGAGAACGGAGAAAACTTTGGCGCGATTTATACCCCTCGATGTCCCCCATTTGAAAGTGATTGACCAGTGTCGCTTGTTTCGTTTCATCACTGCCAGCCCCGTTTTTCTTTTTCTCTATAGGCTTGCTGTTTGATCGTTGCTCGATTGATCTTTCCCGGGCGGGGAAGGAATAAAAGAAACGGGAAAAAAATTCTTTGCACAGCCCGTCGTCAGAAAAAAAAAAATTTGGGGGGAATGGTTTTTGCCCCCCCGAAAAAGGTATTGAAAATTTAATTGGGGCATATGAATCTGTCACTGATAGCCATGAAAAAACCCAAAAAAGGCAATATTTTGTTCATTTTTTTTTGCGTGTCGAAGCTCTAGAACTGCATTAGTTCTTCTTTTCTTTTCTTCTGTCGTCTTCTGTTTCTGTTTTTTTGTCTGTCTGTCTGCCCCCCTCCCCCCCCCCTCTTCTCTTCTCTTCTCTCTTGCAGTACTTAGCCCAAACCAGCTTTTTCCCAACACCGGTTCATTATTGCATAAATACAGTCATAAGGCGTCATGTTCATCACTGAAAAATTCTCGTGGTGCGTACCGGCACTTTGACCTGCGCAGGTCAGTCTTGTTCACAGCAGCTCGTTCCAGAATGATACACATTTCCTGTGAAAGCTTATCAGTGGAGTTCATTAATCCGTATTCACTCGCTCATTGCCTGTATATAAATGAAATTATTACTAGCATTTTTGTTTGTTTCCTGGAGAAATATTCTCTGGTTGTGCTGTTCAGCAAGACCCACACCAATCTCGTCGACGTTTGGGCCTGCTCGTTTCTGACAAC
>CM031604.1:69892748-69901886 GCA_018398815.1 Conus ventricosus
CGATTTACATATATATCTATGAACCTCTCTAAATCTGTGTGTGTGTGTGTGTGTGTGTGTGTGTACGTGTGTGTGTGTGTGTGTGTCTTCCTCCCTCCCCCCTCTCTCTCCCTCGTCTCTCTCAGTCTCTCTGGCTATCTGTCTCTCTGTATCCGTATCTGTTTGTCTGTCTGTCCGTCTCCTCCTCCCTCCCTCCCTCTCTCTCTCTCTCTCTCTCTCTCTCTCTCTCTCTCTCTCTCTCTTTCTCTCAGAGTTTATATGTCTAAATATCTATGTGCTGACGTACATCCGTGTGCCATCTAACCAACTGTCCTGCTACATGCCTTTATACTTGCTTACCTGGCACAGACGTATCCATATATCCGACTGTTATGTCAGCGTCTGTGTCGGTGTAGACTAGAATGCTACAGACCTGTGAATTCATCCAGAACAACTGAAACAAAACGGTACCACAGATTGAATGGAGGAAGCAAGTGAATGGATACTTCGGAGCATGTTTCCTTCAAGGCAGTGTGTTGGTGTGTTAATCTCTTTTCTGTCGCCTTTCTTCAGTTTTGCTATTTATGCGTGAATACATGTGCCTGAATGCATAGGACGTTTAAACTTCGTATTCATCTTTTATTATTCTGTTCTAGGGTTTTTGTTGTTGTTGTCTTGAAACATATAAAACAAATTGATTAACCGAAGCTGTTCTTGTCCACTTTCAGATGTTGATAGTGATGACTGTTCCGTGTCTTGCGCGCGCGCGCGAACACACACACACACACACACACCACACCCACACACACACACACACACACACACACACACGCACGCACGCACGCACGCACGCACGCACGCACGCACGCACGCACGCACGCATTGTCTCGTTCTCTCTCTCTCAAACACACACACACACACACACACACACACACACACACACACACACACACACTCACTCGCACAGACACACACACACATCTCTCAAAACACACACACACACACACACACACACACACACACACACACACACACACACACACACACGATAACAGCTGCTGACAGTCAACACTCTACACTCACATTGTCTCTCTTTCTCTCTGTCTGTCAAACACACACACACACACACACACACACACACACACACACACACACACACACACACACACACACTCACTCACAGAAGGCACACACGCATATTGTTCTCAAAACACAACACACACACACAAACACACACGCACACGCACACACACACCAACACACACACACACACACACACCACACACACACCACACACACACACACACACCATCACAGACAGGCACACACACATATTGTCTCAATCACAGACACACACACGCACACGCACACACACACACACACACACACACAAATATATACATACCTATCTTATAGCTATGTATTACGCCAATCACACTGTGCTTTGCAGAAACCCTGTCCAGACCCTGGCGCGTCCCTGTGGTCCAGGCTGACCTTTTCCTGGACCAGAGAGTAAGTCTGCAATGTTAATATCGCTCTGAATCCATCGGTTTGCTGCTGTTGCTTTGCGGATGAATTTCGACGGCCCCTTCTACCAATCACTAGGAAGCTTTCAAAAATCGACTGTTCGCGTCGTCTGACGTGTATGCTACAATACAGAAAGAAACGAGACAGAACCGGCCGCCGTGGCGAAGTGGTTAGCGTCGCGGACTCCCGGCTGGGAGGTCGTGGGTTCGAATCTCATTAGTCATGTGGGTTTTAGGCCCCGACCGGCTCCTACCCAGACTTGAGTTTGCTGCGGACTCAGTTCGGAAGACTGGACCACACAGTTGAGTTTCATCCACTTAATGGATGCGTTTCTGAGAGTGTTGCTCAAATTTCCTGACCAACAGCAGGTGCCTGTATCTCTCGGTCCTGGTTGACGCCGGGATAATATTATGAAAGGAAGCGTAGAGTACAGCCCTGTCATATAGTCTCAGACCGAAATGGAAATCCGTAGCATCATCTTAATCATCCTCATTCTCATTGATCAGCATTAAAAAAAAAAAGTCTCAAATTCTGTGGCCCTTCATGCCCTGCTCTCATGGTGACCTCAGTTTCGGTGTCCTCTCCACGTCTGTGGCTTTGGTTTGGTTCCGTCGGGGTCACCGGTATCGGCGAGTCCATGGGGGCTGTCGTTAGACAGACGTGGTGGCGCCCTCTGGAGGGAGAGCTCACTCACACCGGCTCCGCGACTAAGCAATTATTGTCGTCAGTAGGGGCTTAGTAGGTGGTGTCCTGCGTATGTTAGATCAGAACAGGCGCCACTGAAACCACTGAAGTGACACGGCAGCAGTGCAGTGTCTCCTCCTGTGGGTTGCCTCTTGACGACTTGACATTGACTGTCCCTGTGGATTGCAGATGCCGGGGATGCGGTGGGGTCGACCGGGCTGTGGGTGTGGACGGGGGTGTCGGAATGAGCGGCGTGGGTGCACTGCCTTTGGGGTGGCGCAGAGGTTGGGACAGGAAAAAAAAAAAAAAAAGAAAGAAAGAAAGAAAGAAACGAGACAGATGAAAAACAGAGTTTGATTAATTCAGTTTCTGAATTAGCTTGTTTCCATTTGAAATCCCCTTTATCTTCCATACAAACAAGACAAACGTTGTCTTATTAGCTTGTGGGTAAAGCTATCTAATCACGTTCAAACAATATTTCATTTTTTCCCCCCAAACGCTTAAAATAGGAACGCTGTCTGACAGGTAGGAAGAACCGTCAGTATTTTTACCCCCACTGCTCCTGCCATTGTTGTTTTTTTCTGTTGTTTGTCTTGGTTCCTTGTTACTCTGTTCTGATTTCAGGTCATTAGAGTTTAAAAACAACAACAACAAACACACAAACAAACAAACAAACCGACAGCAAATTGTTAGACCTACACAGTAAATTATCCAGATCGGCCAACAGATTGTGAGACCTGTGTCGTCAGCTTTGCAAAGGAGCCACAGACAAGTTGGTGGATCTCCCGTGAACATAAACAATCCACGTGAACCGAACAGGTTGTTAGGACTAAGGAAATGAGCCAAACAAGTCTACTTGTTTGATACTTACAGAGGACAGCGGGATCGGAACAGATGAAAGCAATACCAAAAAAAAAAAAAAAAAAAAAAAAACAACACGCAGCAACATTCTCTCCAGGGTATGAAAAAGAACGGCAGGTTTGTTTGTCACTGAAAGAACCTATGGTTCGAAATGCTGCCGTGTTTCATCCCCCCTGAAATCAATCCTCCTACTTTTTTGTTGGTAGTGTTTTTGACTTGTTTGATCCACGTAGGCTTTCTAAGTTAGCCGAACAATATGTTAGAATTCTTACTTCGTGAACTCTTTGGATGGTCCCAACAAGTGGTTAAACCTACATTATAATCTGTCTGAATCATGTTGCAAAGCGAGACGACTGCAGGCGGAAATCTAAACAAATCTTAAATAAATGTTAGCGAACCGCCCAGAGAACGTGGACAAACGAGTCACAAGACAAAACACAACGCGTTTCGACCTCTTAGGTCTTCGTCGGGTGATAAATAAACGAATAAAACAACGAAAATTCACTTAGCTTTGATCGCTTCAGATCGCTTAGGGTTCAGCGCAAGGAAGAAGGCGTTGAATGATCAGAAGCGATCAAAGCTAAGTGAATTTTCGTTGTTTTATTCGTTTATTTATCACCCGACGAAGACCTAAGAGGTCGAAACGCGTTGTGTTTTGTCTTGTGACTCGTTTGTCCACGTTCTCTGGGCGGTTCGCCAACATTTATTTAAGATCTGTCTGAATCAGTTGAATTGTTAGATCTGCATTGTGGTCGTTATCTTTTCAAGTGGAACAAAGAAGTTGCTGTAAATGAATATTCGTGAGGCACAAGCGTATGAAGAGGTACAAGCAACTGATACAAAAATAATTTTCCTACCGACATAATATTATGCTTTCGAAAATTGTGCCCCTTTGCATGCTGAACACCCCTTTTTCCGCAGAGGAAGCTCGATTTGTTTATAAGAAAGGAATGAATCTTTGAAGTGCTGAAACTGAAAGTATCCCCATCCTCCCATTTTTCATATAACAGCAGCAACAACAACAATACTAAAAATAACAATCACACACACACACACACACACACACACACACACACACACACCCCACCACACCATAACAACTGGTTAACTCTTGGAAGCCTCGCACTATGGTGCCGTTTGAAATGATTCTGTTAGCCAGTTCTTCCCTGCTGACTTCCTGTTCTATGTGAAGCGGTTCAGAATGAAGTCTCCTTTGAATGTCATACCGAATTGCCGCCACGGTTAACGTTGTCAGATTATCAAAAAGATGTCCCAGCATGCCATTAAACGGAGTTAAACATAGATACGGGAGAACACCTCCGAAGAGTTGCCTTAATATGACAGAAAGCATCGACAGCCTTTTCATGCTTTGATTTCATCTGCGTGTAAGTCAGCCACTTTGTCAAAATCCAACTGATCTGACTTGGATTTGTGATTATTTGACAGTGATTCTATGGACTGATGACCATTTTTGTTGTTGTTTCAGAATGCTGGTGAAGGGACGGACGGACGACTTCAATGAGGGCGACATATATGATCTGTTGCCAGGGGAACAGTCCTGTCATGTAATATCCAGGTTTGCACGTGCGTGGGACCAGGAAGTGGAAAAAGCGATGCTCAGGTTGGTGAAGACCTTAAGTTTGGATGTCTGCAACGAAAGGGGATTATCGTCGTTTATCTGTGTTTGTTTACAAATGTCTTGATCTGTTTCTATGTCTACTGTCTCCCCCTCCCCTGTCTCTCGCTGTCCAGTTAGATTAAAACCTAGGTATAAGCAAGAAGAAAATAAGACACACCAAACGACACAACAAATGCACAAGAACAAACAGAAATACACAAAATGCATGCTGCGTCTAACAGCTCACACAGCGTTGAACTGTATCTCCACCCAGGTCGGCATTCTCACTCTGTCTCATCCACCCATTCCCAACTTTCAAAACAAAGAAACATGCAAACAAACAAACAAATAAACACAGAAAAGGTAAAAAGAAACTCAACAAAACAGATCTTTAGTCTTGTTATTGTTAACACTGATGGTAGATGAACATTTATCAAATTCTGATCTGTCTTTACCCCACTTGGGTCCACAAAGGGAGCTGTTATTCTTCTGTCTTTGTTCTTTTTCCCTTCTTCCCTTCCTTTCTGTGCTTTTTCTATTCCTTCTTCCCTGCTTTCTTTCATTCTTTCTTGGTCTTATGTCTCAAACTTTCCAAACTTTCTCAATCGAAGACACACGTTTTGATACCTCAAACAAAGTACTTTGATTCTGAGTACATTCTCTGGGTTTTCAACAGGAATAAACCTGAAGATCTCCACACATACGAACCGGAAGTCGCTTCCAACGACGAAAACGACGTCCACTATGAGGGAATCCGCAAACGAACCACAGGCCACATGGAAGGCCCACAACAAGGTAAAGACGACACCACCTCCAACCACAGTAAAAACTCCCTTCCATCCAAGGAAGGTTCGACTCCTAAGATGAAGGACCGAAGCGGAAGCAAAATGAAAGACTCGGAAAAAATGCGGGACCAGGAAGCGGATCGGAACAGAGACTGGAAGAGAAAGACGGGGATGGGTCCAAGTCCAGATCCAGTCCGTCTTTACCCTGGCGTTATTGCGGACGTTTGGTGTGGACTTCGTGCTGCAGCAGATTGTGTGAGCTGGTCAACACCGCGCTGCATCTGTGTGATCCCCTGGTTCTGGGGTGAGTCGTGGAAGATTCAGTTTCCGGCATGGCACGATTTTCTTCAGCGAATGAATTTAACGATGAACAGTTTGATATGTTTTGATGAACGTGGTAATGATGATGATAATTTAAGACGGTGATGGTTGTTCATAGTAAAAGCAAAAACAAAACAAAACATTTCAAAACAACATAAGAACAAAGCAAATCAAAACAAAGTAAAACCCAACAAACAGTGCATGTTTAATCTAGTGAGTACATTTCCTCTTGTTGTCTTTTATTTTTTATTTGAACTGTTGAAGACCGCCCCCTCCCCCCCCCCCCCCCCAAAAAAAAAAAAAAAAAAAAAGAGAGAGAGAGAGAAAAAAATAGAAAGAAAATCACGACATTGAAGATGTTCAGCGATTCTCTGTGTCACAAGACAAAGTTTGACGAACGTCAGCATATACATGTATTCAGATCGACAGTACACATCGGTATCTCACTGATGTCCACAGATACTGTTTGTGACTTTGTTGTGCTGTGCGAAATAGTGCATGTTGTACACAAGACTTTGGACCATTTTGGCATCCGAGAGAGAGAGAGAGAGAGAGAGAGGGGAGAAGGAGAGAGAGAGGTGATATGTGCACATGCGTGCGTAGGTACGCGCTTACGTGTGTGTGTGTGTGGCATACAAGTTATCAAGACCGCGGCTTGAAAGTCAAAGGGATGTTCCCTTTGCAGACTTTTCCTGGACTATCTTGAGGACGGGACGGCCCCCGCGTGGAGGGGCCAGCTGGTCTGCCTGCTGATGGTGACATCCAGCGTGGCGCAGACCCTGCTGAACACCAGAACCAACTTCATGAACAAGAGCTTGAACCTGCGGGTCAGGAGCGCCATTGTCAACAGCGTTTACCGGAAGGTGGTTGACTCCCGTATCTGCTAAAGAGTAGCGAGGTTGGTGTGTGTTTGATATTAAAACTGAGAGGATGTCTTGTCTAAATCACGCTTTTTAATGACTGGTATTAGTTTTAAACGTAAAAGAGAGTCATGTAAACGGTTAATCAGAGAAGCAGCGGTTCACCATTTTGATCGATGTTCTTTTTAAGTTCCTTTTGCCGCTGGAGAGCTTTAATCCCCGTACCCACTCACAAAGAAGGACCAGGCTTTCACCGCTTCGGTGCTTCAAATTACTTTCTCTCTTGTTTTCTCTCGTCAATTTCAGTGATAGAATTTGGAACACTTATGTTGTTTAACGTCAAAAAGCCATTAAACCGACACATTCTGTTGAGACGAAACCGACCTTATATATTTGCAATGATATCTCTTTTAAAGGGTGTAATTGCTGAGGTTAACGGTGGCCCCCGCCATAACTGAAGTCGATAATTTCCAGTATTTTTGGGAGGAGTGAGTATTAAATGGCGTGTTGACCGTACACGTCAACGTGTGTACCGACACGGGCGTACGTAGACCACTGAACCAGTCAGAGAAGAAAACTAACATTGGTAAGGGCAATGTGCAGAATCCAACGGCCTCCAAGGAACTGTTGAAGGAGAGAAACGGAGGGGGAAAAAAGAAGAAAGAAAACCAAATAGCGAATAAATAAATAAATAGATGAATAAAGGAATTGAATTAAATTTCGCAAAACTACAGAATTGCTGGGACCCAGACTCTGACACTCAACTGACAAAACTGGAGGAACGTGGTGAACTGTTCAGGGTGATGCCCCAACGGCCCCCGACGGAGGTAAGGGAGAAGAAGAGGAAGACTCCCATAAGGCCTCGTCTGACCATTTTAAAAACAACAACATTTCTTTGGTGATAAGTGATATATACATAAACAAACTGTTGAACTGAAGCAGCAACAAGTAATAGCTTATAGAGTGCTCAGGGACGGGAAAAAAATTAAAACAATAAACACATCCGCGGAATTACATAATCAACATTGATACGAAAAAGAGAAAGAAAAATGTTAAACATTGTAAGGGGGAAAAATTGTACAAAATCTCAGTTGGAATTAAGAAGAAAGAAAAGAAGATAAAACGGAACAGAAGAATCTAACTACTATGCAATCAGGCAATCTACACAAGTATGATTCCCGCTTGCACCCAGACGTTTGCAGAGGGAAGGAGAGAGAGAGAGCGAGAAAGAGAGAGAGAGAGAAGAGAGGGGGGGGGGGGGAGGGAGGGAAGGAGGAAGAGAGGGGGGAGAGAGAGAGAGAGAAACGGAGAGAGATATGCATGGTGTCTCCCAAGACACCACAGAACGCAGCCCCGTGTCGCAGTGGGTCTAATGCAAAGCGAAATCTGACATTGAAAAATGGAGTACTGGCCCACCATACACAGCCATCCATGGGCCGCCAGCCTGGCAGCAACAACGTGAACAGTCACAGCCACAAAAGCGAGAACTGCCCACAAACCCAGTTGAGGTCTACACAGTATAGTAGTGGGCTTGTTAAGAACACGTTTTCGACAGTAGATTGATTATTGGAGTGGTGTGGATATATTTCTTACCGTGTGTATTCAAAAAGTGGTAGAAGCAAAGGTTTGTGACCTTTGTGTGACCTTTTGGGCGTGGCCATTTCTGAATCTAGGTCATGATCGATTTTTTTGGGACCGGTTACTGCTTTCATAAGAACACAGATGTTATACGATTTTTAGCTATTTTGGCAGACATAACCCCTAGCGTACAATTATTTATTATACTGGGTATTTATATAGCGCCTATCCTCGGTCACAGACCAGGCGCTAAGCGCTTTACAATAAACACACTACCTAAACCACTCAACGGGCTGTCTACCCAGGTAAAGCCGGCCAAAGAGCAGCCTACTGGCGCTCATTCAGTCGTTTCCCGTACCATTCAAATATCAGTCCTCGTTTTCATTTATCTCATTTATTCCTCCAGTTTCTCACATAGTATGCATGCGATGTTTATACGTGTCCTCCATTTCCACCGGTACACGATGGCACACCATAACAGTAAATGACAATTTTTGTGGCTTGGTAAGAAATACCAGGCGGCTATCTTCAATCTACATCAATTTTGCCAGGGCAGCGGGGAACCCCCCTGCTCTTTTCGATTTTCAACTGCCTTGGGTTCTTTAACGTGTGCAGGGGGCCAAGAAGGCACACGGATCAGACTCGCTTATAGTCCCCATCTGATGGACTTGACGTTGTCATTCAAACTGGGGATGTTACTTCTGACCGTCAAGTTGATTTCACCGTAACTCTGTGCCCTGCGAAACCAAAACCACCAGTCACAGGTGGACGAAGTGGCCTACTGGCTTAACACATCCGCCTAAGCAGCTATGGATTCCTAAGTTCACGGTTCGAATCTCGCACGAGTGTCGTCCCCGGCGTGTTAGACAGCGAGTGGTGGTTGATCGGCGCGCTAGTCTTCCGTATGAGATTGTAATCCGAGATC
>CM031604.1:69901986-69928997 GCA_018398815.1 Conus ventricosus
CCTTGTGTAGGCCACTCGGTCCTCACTGTGTGGTGTGGGTGTGGCAGGCCCTGCGGATGGACGCGGAGTCGCGGCAGGAGACGACGGTGGGTCAGGCGGTGAACCTGATGTCGGTGGATGCGGAGGACATCAGCAGCACCCTGTGCTACACGATCTCTGAGATGTGGACCGCCCCGGTCAAGACGGTGGTGGTCATGGCGCTGCTGTACAGGCTGCTCGGACCCTCCATGCTTGTGGGTGAGTTGGACTCCCGTTTGTCGGTTTGTCTGTCTGTCGGTCGGTTGGTCTGTCTGTCTGTCTAGCTCTGTCTGTCTGTCTGTCTCTGGCTGTCGGTGTCCGTCCCTTTTTCTCTCATTTCATGCTTGTTCGCAAATTGTACTCTCTCTTTATCTTGTTTTGTGTATGTGCTCTCTGTATTTGTTGTGGTGTGTGTGTGTGGTGGTGTGTGTGTTTTGCGTGCGTGGTGCGTGCGTGCGTGCGTGCGTGCGTGTGTGTGTATGTGTGTGCGCGCGCGCGCGTGCGCGTGTGTGTTTGATATGAGGGAGTCGAGAGGATGAGGTTTTGTGTGTAATCGTTGTAGTGACCTTATAACTGGGTGAGTATATTTGCGGGATGGCAGAGAATTGGTGCGTTCTGCCATTTCTGCCCACCCATCTGCAGACAATTTGGGCCAGCCTTTAGAACTCCTGCAGCGGTAACCGCTGTAAGGGTGCTGGGAAAATACAAGCGCGTGCGCGGGCGCGCGTGCACACATACACATACAGACAGACACACACACACAACAGACAGTAACAAACACAATAACAACAGACACACAACAACACACAATCAACACACACCCACACACACACACACACACACACACACACACACACACACACACACACACAGAGCGATGTAGAAAACACAATGTGAATAAAAACAGTGGCCTAAAATGCGACACAGATCCAGCACAGAGGATGCTACACGGCAATGTCGAACGGTTTCTTTTATCGTAATTTCGTCAATTTTGCACGTCCGCTCAGTGCCCTCAGGACCCACCATGAGCGTGACTTGCACACATCCATAATTTCTATAGCAATGCTGAGCCTCTTCCCAACAACCCGTCAAAGTTCAGTATAAGTTTGTGCAGCTGTTTTCCAAGCATCTTGAGCAGAGAAAGACAAACAAGCTGACTGAAATGAGAGTCCGCTGTGCAGCGCCTCTGCGCGCAGGGTCATTGGTGTACAGAAAGCAAAGAAAGCGTCCACTTACGGGAAACCGAGAACAGCTTACCAAACATGAACGGTGAATGTGTTAAGTCTCTAATTTTCTGTTTGCATGTATTCTCTCAAAGTTTGCTAAGAATACTAGAAAATGGGGGAGAGAGAGAGAGAGAGAGAGAGAGAGAGAGAGAGAGAGTCAGTAATTCAGGAATTCTTACAAGAGGGGTGTTTACAATCAAGCACATGTTGCACAGCATGCTTCAGTTGAAAGCTGTTTTTCAGTGTGTCAGAATGACGCACCTTGTCCCATCTCTCTGTCCTTGATAGATGTTGTATTATCCGAATGTATTCACACTTCTTTTTGTGAGGCTTCAAACTATTCTTTCGAAATCTGAGTATCGTATGTACTGCATGTGAACAGATATTGGGGTAAAATTGAGAGGATCATAAGCGATGAATTTGTTGTTGTTGTTCTCCACATCTGTCTGTTTGTGTGTGTACTGCGTGTGTGTCTCATTTTTCGGCGAAATTAAAAAGACTTCACCTTATAGAGTGGTGGGACGTTTTTGTTCTTTCCTTTTCTGTTTGTATATGTAGTGCGTGTGGATCGCATTTTCGGCTAAATTAAAAGAAAGATCTCAATGAACATGAGCCATGGAAAGTGTTGTGTCTTTCATTTTCTGTTTGTACGTATGCTCCGCATGTGTCACATTTTCGGTGAGATTTTGAAGAGCTCACCACATGGGCAGTGGAACGATTTTTTCCCCATTCTCTTTCTGTAGGTATATTGAGTGTATAACACTTTCGACAAAATTTAGACGATTTCACGAACATGAGTGATGGAATGTTCTGGTTTTCAATCTCAGTCTTTATGTATACTGCCTGTCTGCCATATTTTCGGTAAAAATTAGGCGACATCAAGAACATGAAGTATGAAAAGTTTTTAGTCCATCCTTTCGTGACTGTCTTTGTATATGCATCTATGTTATGTGTGTGTGTCCAGGAGTGTTGATACTGCTGATGATGATAGTCATCAACGGCGTGGTGAGTGGCAAGCTGTCCACGAAGCAAACCCACCTCATGGACCTCAAGGACCAGCGCCTCAAGATGTTCATCGAAGTCGTCAACGGCATCAAGGTGTGTGTGTGTGTGTGTGTGGGGTGTGTGTGTGTGTGTGTGTGTGTGTGTGTGTGTGTGTGCGTGCGTGCGTGCGTGTGTGCGCGCGCGAAAGAGAGAGAGAGAGAGAGGGAGAGAGAGAGAGATTCTTTTGTTTTGTACGTCACATATATATGGGAGGTCTGTGACGGAATGTCGATGCGTCTACGAGTGTGGCAGAAGGGGCTTTAAGGTTTATGTACGATAATGACATCGTAGACGAAGGTACTTTGTCGAGTATTGTCTGAACATTAATAGATATATTCATCCTATATCATAGAACTGAATATTAAATGTGGACAAATGCTCATTTTCCATACGTTGCCACTTTCGCTAGACATCACTGTCCATTTCGTAAAATATTGACATTTTAGCCCACAGCTCCCTCAAAAAGTGAAAAGATAAGACGCAGCCTCGGTTTGTATATCATGAATTTGGACTTCAAACAAGTGAGTTATCAGACGTGGAGTTTGATTTCAAACAAGAGACATGAACCCAACGTCGTGTTTTCTACCCCATTCCCAGCGATTGTCGCGACGTTTGTTTCCTCCTCCTCCTCGTCCTCCAGCTCTATCTTCTTCTTTGTCTTCTTCTTTCTTTCTCTTTCTTTCTTCTTCTTCTTCTTCTTCTTCTTCTTCTCTCATCTTCCTCCTCCCCTCCTCTTCCTCCCCCCTCCTCCTCCTCCCCCTCCTCCTCCTCCTTCTTCTTCTTCTTCCCTGTTGGCTATAATGTAGGTAATCAAGGCGTCGCACAGAAGAACTCTACACTTGATTCCTTCAGCTCCGTTAGTTGTGTGGTAAAGCCTGGGTCTCTGCAAATGTTTTCCTTGTCCGTTATGCTGCTGTTAGTCATCGTTTCTCTCTCTCTCTCTCTCTCTCTCTCTCTCTCTCTCTCTCTCTCTCTCTCTCTCTGTCTAAAACTTCCCACCACTAAATCTTGAAACATGGCCGTATTAACGTAGGTTTCTTTTCATAACCGATGTCGAAAGATCTTACGGTCCGATGTGCTGCTTGATTATTTGGCCCACTTGTTCGTTTGTAAAATAACCGGCGAATCTGGCTCTAAGTCTCGATAAAGTCAGCAAATGTTAAAGCCCTGTGTCTGTGGGATTGGCAGATCCTGAAGATGAACGCCTGGGAGCCGTCGTACCAGAAGAAAGTGGACGACGCCCGCCAGAAGGAACTGGACGTGTTGCGAAGCAAGGCATTCTGGGAGACGGTTATCCACTTCTACTGGCAGGTCACCCCACACGTGGTACGTCACATCCTGTGGATAAGCCATCATAAGCCTGCGCATAGAGAGAATCAATTCCGATAACTCTTCCTACCAAGGAATGGACGTTACTATTTTTGGTTCATGCGGAAAAAAATAATGGCTAGACCTATGAGGAAGAAAAGTCTTTTTTGGATTTACAGCCGCTAAAGACAATATTTATCATGTTTGTATTGAAGAAAAGCGGATTTTAAACGAAGGGAAGATGAACTAGAAACTAGGCTTTCAATTTTGTCTGTGTTTCTTTGGTGAAGCAATCCTTGCAATTTGTAGGAAGAGGTATCGGAATTCACATGTTGTTTAGGCGTACTTACTCAGTCCATTACTAACTCTGAAAAATATACACATGCAGACATACACATACACGCAGGCGCACGTGCACACACACACACACACACACACACACACACACACACACACACAATTCCTTTGAAATATGCGTACCATTCTCACTACATACCAACTAAACAGACTCTGTGATCTTTGCAAGCACACATCGTCTTTTTTTTGTTGTTGTCCCTGAACGTTCGCCCGCCACTTGACTGTCATGGCGTGCGCTCCGTTGAAAGACACTGACGTAATGGTTATGACCTGTTTGTGACGTGAGAAGCAACCACTCTGACGTAATAGTGACGTGGTTTCTGCGATCTCCCGTCTCCCCCCTTCCTCCCCGTTTCAGTTGACGGTGGCGGTGTTTGTGAGCTACGTGTTCAGCAGTGAGGACGGCTACCTGTCCCCCACCACGGCCTTTGTGGCGCTGTCTCTTCTGGACATCCTCAAGGATGCCATGGGCACTCTCCCCGAGGTCATCAGCCACCTGGTCAAGGTCTGTATTCTTCTCTTCTTCTGGGTGTTCTTCGGGGGGGGGGGGGGGGGGGGGGGGGGGGGGGGGTTGTTCATGTCTTTGTTCTTCTGATTTTAAGTGGATTTGCAACTCTGATGCGGGCTGTGCGGTCAGCTAGGCTGTGAACAAAATGAATTGAATCTTCCGGGTTGTTTGTCTTTGCTGTTCCTCTGGTGTTGTCCTCATCTTGTTTTCGTAAATGCGTTTTCATTGTTCTTATGTTTTTCTGTGTCCTTTATTGCATTTTTCTCCTATTTTTAAAAAATCTGTTTTGTTCTTCATTGTTGTTCTGCATGTTGTCCTTATCTTATTTTCATAAATGTCATATTTCTTGTGTTTTGGTTGTTCTGGATTTTGCCGTTAAGGTGTTCGTCTCCTCGATCTTGTATGTTTTGCATCTTGTTCCAATTTGTTGCCCCTTTGGATAATGTCCTTTTCTGTTCTTCTTTGTTGTTCTTCTAGATGTTGTCCTTTTGCTTTTGTTGTTGTTCCTCATGATTATGTTTTTCTCTTGCGTTAAGTTTGTTGTTTTCGTGGTTGTTGTCCCATAACATGTTCCCCACTGTTGCTCTTCTGAATATTATCCTTTTCTTCTTCTCATTCTTTTTTATTTTCGTTTTGGGTGTCGTCGGTTTTGTTCTTCGCCTGCGTGTTGTCCTTTCCCTGTTCTTTATTGATTTTCTGTGTCTTGTTCCTCTCAGTTGTTCTTCTTTATGTTTTCCTCTTTATTGTTGTTCTGCTTGTTAGCATTTTCTTCTTTCCTTCTTCTTAATTGTTTTACTGCTTATTGTCCTTTTCTTGTTCCTCGTTGTTATTTTTATCGATATTAATTTTCCTTGTCTTGTGCTTTGTTGTTCTTCTGAATGTTGTTCTTTTCTTGCTACTTTTTATTGTTGTCGTTGTGGGTGTATTTTCTTTTTTCTTCCTTTTCTTCTTCCGGATGATGTCCCTTTCTCACGTTTCTCTGTTGTTCTTCCGGATGATGTCCCTTTCTCACGTTTCTCTGTTGTTCTTCCGGATGATGTCCCTTTCTCACGTTTCTCTGTTGTTCTTCCGGGAATGATGTCCCTTTCTCACGTTTCTCTGTTGTTCTTCGGATGATGTCCTTTTCAGTTTCTCTGTTGTTCTTCGGTTGTTCTTTTCACGTTTCTCTGGTTCTCGATGATGTCCTTTCTAGTTTCTCTGTTGTTCTTCGGATGATGTCCCTTTCTCCACGTTTTTCTGTTGTTCTTCCGGATGATTCCCTTTCTACGTTTCTCTGTTGTTCTTCCGGAAGTGTCCTTTCTCACGTTTCTCTGTTGTTTTCCGATGATGTCCCTTCTACGTTCTCTGTTGTTCTGTCGGATGTGTCCCTTTGCACGTTTCTTGTTGTTTGTCGGATGATGTCCTTCTCAGTTGCTTTGTTGTTCTTCGATGATTTTCCTTTTCTCCGTTTCTCTGTTGTTCTTCGGTGTGTCCCTTTCTCACGTTTCTCTGTTGTTCTTTGGATGTTGTCGTTTTCTGTGTTTTGTTGTTTTTTTAGTCGGTATATTTTGTTTTGCTTGTTTCGTTCGTTTGTCCTTGACGATGCAGTCTTTTTCCCATTCTTTGTTTGTTCTCTTTGTAGATTCTGTCTTACTGTTGTTTCTCCTCCTTGTTCTTCTGGAAGCTGTCCCTTTTCTTGATGTTGTCCATATATTGTTCTTCTTTGTAGTTCCTGTGGATGTTGTCCTTGCATGTTGTCCTTTGTTGATTTGCGGATGTTGTCCGTATGTTGCTTTTCGCTGCTGTTCTTCTGAGTATTGTCCTTTTCTCGTTCTTCTTTTTCTCTTCGGTGGTCCCTATTCTCCCTTTTGTACTTAGATGTTGTCTTGTTCTTGTTCCTCTTTGTTGTTCTTCTAGCTGTAGTATTTTTGTTTGTGCTCTGCTTTCAAGTTCTTTTGGACATTGTCCGTTTCATGTTTTTCTTTGTTGTTCTGAATTTGGCTTTTTTTCCCCCTTAGTTTTCTTTGATTTTCCCCTAGTTGTCATCCTTTCTGTTATTCTTTGTTGTTCTTCTGGATGGTTTGCTTTTCTTGTGTGTCTTTCTGAATAGTCTTTTCTTTGTTCTCAGTTGTTCTTCTGGATGTTGTCCTTTCCTTGTTCTTTGTTATCCTTCTAAATGGTGTCCTTTCATCATTCTTTGTTGTCCTTTTGGACGTTGTCTTTTCCTGGTTCTTCTTCTTCCTGTTCTCCTTTAGGTGTTACTGTTCTTGCTATTCACCTGTTTTTTGTGTTTGTTTTTTGTATGTTTTTTTTCTTCTGTCTTCTTTCCATTTCTTTTCTTCCTTTTTTTCCCCAGTGTGCCTGTTCTTCTCTTTTCTTCTTCTTATTGTCCATCTTTTACTTTCTTTATTTCTGAAGCATGGTGATTGAATTATGTCTGGCTGTTGTTCAACACAGGTGGTGGTGTCTTTCCGGAGGGTGGGCGAATTTCTGAATCGCACGGACTTACAAGACAATGTAGACACCGCTGTTGATGCTGGTATGTTGTGTGTTCAGCATTCATTCCGTTTTGCTTGAATCACTTAAACGCTTTTTATCTTGTTCCATGTCAAAATTACCTATCTCAACAAACGAGCCTATGCATTAACATGCGCTCATGCACGCACACGCGTATGCGGGTACAATCACTTTTTTTTTCCTTTTTTTTTCGCTTGCATGTAGGTGCACACGTGGTATTCAAGCACAAACACACAGACCTGCACATGCGTAGGCACACGTGCCCACGCGACACACACATATACAACATGCACATAAATGCACACACACACACACACACACACACACACACACACACACACACACACACGAACATACACACGCGCGCACGCGAGTATACACACGCACGCACGCACGCACGCACATACGCACGCACGCATACACATACATGTGCACAGATGGAGAGAGAGAGAGAGGCTGAGGGGGGGGGGGGGGGAGGCGCTGTCTTTCTATCCATATATCCCCGTCTAACTGGGCACTTGTGTATGTGCGTCTCGGATGGGTGCGGGTTAATACTGTGTGTTTGTGTGTGTGTGTGTGTGTGTGTGTGATGTGTGTGTGTGTGTGTGTGTGTGTGTGTGTGTGTGTGTGTGTGTGTGTGTGTGTATAGTCGCGTGCGCATGTATGCATACGAAAGAGAGAGAGAGAGAGAGAGAGAGAGAGAGAGAGAGAGAGAGAATCTGTGTGTGTGTGTGTGTGTGTGTGTGTGTGTGTGTGTGTGCGTGCGCGCGTGTATGCGTGCGCGCTCAAGTTCCTGCATGCGAGACAGACAGACAGACAGAGCCATCACATGTGCCATACCGCTCTGTGCTTGAAAAAGATGCGAATCTTTCTATAATGGAACAACAACTGTTTCTTCCAGACGAAGCCATTTCCATCAGGGATGGTTCCTTTGCTGGAGTTCGAACGCGGCACCCACCTTGAAAAAGTGAGTTCCTGGAAATTATGAATAATGGTGTTCAGATACGGTTATTACGATTTTACTGACGATGACGACGACGACGACAATGATGATGATAAAGAAGAAGAGAAGAGGAGGAGGAGGATGTCTCTGTCCGTGTAAGTGTGTATATCAGGGGCAGTGTCTTCAAGACATGTGCAAGATAATACGGAAGTGTGCTCATAGACTGTGCGTTGTGCGTACATGTGTGTGTGTTTGTGTGTGTGTGTGTGTGTGTGTGTGTGTGTGTGTGTGTGTGCGTGCGTGCGCGTGCGTGCGTGCGTGCGTGCGTGCGTGCGTGCGTGTGTGTGTGTGTGTGTGTGTGTGTGTGTGTGTGTGTGTGCGTGTGTGTGGTGTGTGTGTGTGTGTGTGTGTGTGTGTGTGTTGTGTGTGAAAGAGAGAGAGAGAGAGAGAGGAGAGGAGTGTTCCCTTATCACAGTTCTCATCACTATTGCATAAACACGCTGCCCAAAGTAACACGTAGGTGGAATGGTGATGGCCGGTGCCACGCTCTGTAATCACTTCACACCCGAAATCATCACTCCCGGCGGATGAGAAAGGACAGGCTCCCAGACTCATCCCTCGGGGAGTAAATTCGATCTCACCTCTCGCTTTCGTCCAAAACCACCCCTTTTTTGAACTTTCTCAAAGGTTCCCATCCCCCCTCCGAACAAATATTTCAAAAACAAAAGAAAAAACAACACGAAAACAACAACAACAACATCAACAACAACTACAACAAAACAACAACACACACACACTATACACATCGTAGATACACATTGCACCTGAAAAATTGGAGGGGGGGGGGGGGGGGGGGGGGGGCCGGGGGGGGGGGGGGGGAGGGGATGGCTGGGGTGGAGGGCTGACTTGTGGACCTGACACAGCCTCCAAACTTGCCACCTCCCACCCTGTTACTAAACAACTCCCTCGATGTCCGAGTTGGGGGACCCTGGTCAGCTGCAACAGCCAGCAGCCAGCAGCAGCAGCAGCTGCCAGCAACACATCTAAACATCAACAGGTGGTAGGAAGAGCGTCGCTGACCAGCCGTGAACTACTTTACAACAAGTTCCCTAAAATCCATTGCCTGAACGTAACGTGACCTCACCATAATGCTTGCAGACATACAGCTGTCCGTGAAGATGGGGATCCTTCGGTGGCGGTGGGTTGGGGTCCCGGCGGGGCTGCGGCAAATGCTACTCCATGCTGTACGCCTTGTCTGGGACACATGGTACCGCGCTGCACGGGCAAGTCAGTCTGCAGGTAGGGGTCCACGCCCGAAGGTCAGGGATCATGTGCATCGTCTGGAGGCTGACATGGTTGTTGCGTAGGTGTGGTTGTTTTTGCGGTTTGTGTGTGTGTGTGTGTGTGTGTGTGTCGTCGTGTGTGTGTGTGTGAATGATTTGGAAAATGTCCTAAGTGTGTTGTATATATGTTTGTGTGTGGTGTGTGTGTTGTGTGTGTGTGTGTGTGTGTGTTGTGTGGTGTGCAGAGAGAGAGAGAGTGAGACGAGACGAGAGAGAGAGAGCGACGAGAGAGATGCAGAGAGAGAGAGAGAGAGGAGAGTGTGTATGTTGTGTGTGGGTAGGTGTGGGTGGTGTGTCTTGCATTTGAAAAGTCGTGTGTGTGTGTGTGATGCTGTGGTGTTGTGGCTGTGTGCTGTGTGTGTTGTGTGTGAAAGTGTATGACCGTGAGTGAATGATGTGTGTGTGTGTGTGTGTGTCGTGTGTGTGTGTGTGTGTGTGATGATAAGGGAGAGAGTGCACTCCGAGTGGGTGTGTGTTGGTGTGCGTTGTGTGTGTGTGTGTGTGTGTGTGTGTGTGTGATTTGAAGGAACATGTAAATGCTGCAACATGTTACGCCTTGGCATGTATTATCAGCAACGTACATGCGCAAATCGACACGGATGAGCGCTCACGACACATACACACCATACACTCACTCCCCACACAAACACACACCACACACACACACACACACACACATCACACACACATCACACAAACACATACACTCACCGCCGCGCGCGCGCGGCGCCGGCGGCGTAACCAATAGACAGTGAAACACACAGACACACACAGGGATTCAGAGGACATTAGACTTTATATTGTTTCTCTTTATCTGCTTTTCACCCGCATCCTCCATCTGCCTCCTCCCGCTCCCACCCCCCAGTATCACTCTTTTCTTTTCTCTCTCTCGCTCTTTCGCCATTGCCTCTCTCTCTATCCTCTCTCTCGCTCGTCATCTCTCTCTCTCTCGCTTTCACCTCTATCTCTTCTCTCGCTATCTCTATCTTCCTCCTCCTGAAGATTAATATAATCACGCAAAATTAAAACTTTATAAAAAAAGAAGTTGTTATTATAATTACAATACATCGTTCGTCTTTGTATGGAAGATTCTCAGAATTGCTGTCCACTGATGGTTTTTTCTGCTATATAGCACATCTAATACACATGTCTGGGCCTCAGTAGCCTTTGTTCCCCAACACAGCGTGCGGATCCAGCTTGCCACCCTGAGAGACAACGTGCTGTTTGGGTCGCCCCGAACGTGCCATTGTAACAGCAGTGTCTGGACCGACTGCGCGTTGAGGGCTGACTTGGCTACCCTGTCTGGAGGAGATCTGTCTGTGATCGGAGAAAGTAAAGGTCTAAAGGGTAAGACGTGTCTTATGCACACAAGCACATGTTAGACACACACGCGCCAAGCAGATGAACACCATTTTGTGAGCGCGCACGCTTACAGATGGGAAACAGAACACACCCCATAAGAACTACTATCCTATAAATTATCTCTGTCTCAGTATCTTTCTCACGCTCACACACACTCACACACACACACACACAACACACCAACTCCCCATCACACTCACACACACACACACCACACAAACTAACACTATCTCACACTCACCACTCACACACATCAAAAACAAAACTCATGCACTCACTCCATACATTAAAGGATTGCCGTCTCGTTTAAATGCAACATTAAAAACATCGTCAGTAGGGACTGGACGGATTTTCAAATCAAATGTTACAACACATGCCAGATAACTTTTTCTCTTTTTATTAAAATATTTCTAATTTGATTTGGTATTGTTGGGTCTTATGCCTTTTATGCGGAATACAGTCAATAGTTATACCAAATTATAAAGAAGGAAAAGCCTGTCACATACATTCGACAGTTATCGAACCTGTCAGGTCTCGCACTCTCATGTTGCAAAACTTTTCGCGAAAAAATTTGTACTCACATAGGACTTATCTATTTTTGTAACAAAAATCATATATACCTACTAATCAAGCAGGCTTTATAAAGGGGAAGATCTACACTGACTATTATCGTTATGTTAACAACTCAAATCAATTATAAGTTTGCCAGCCGGAAGAAGAGTGTTCTGGCTACATCTTTTTATTAGAAAAGCTTTTGATAGTGTATGGCATGCTAGATTGTTATACAAATTGAAGGCGCTTGGAATATTTCAGGTAATTTTTACAGTTATATAAAGATTTTCTACACAAATGGGAAGTTTAATAGGTCAGAGTACAAAACACATCAACTCCAGTTTTTTTAAACCATTGGATATCGGTTATTCATCAAGGTATCTGTAATATCTCCAAGGTCTATTTAATATTCTTCGCTGTATGGATCTTCCATAACTGTAAATAAAAATGCTACAGTTGTCATATGCCGATTGATCATGTGTAGGTGGATAACATACTAGTTATGAAGTAAAAAGAACACCCAAAAGAGCAATAAATTACCACAGAAACTTTATCAGGGCTGAGCTTGATAACCTTAGCAATACGTCGTTCTATAAATGGTCTAAAGCTTTCCATGAAAAAAACCTCATATGGTTTTATTCAACAATGGGGATAATCCCTCTGATTTACCATCTCTTTAAGACTGGATGGGGTTACACTTACATACGTACACTCTAATTTAATTCTTAGGTGTCAATTTCACATCGATAACTCACATGGAATTATCATGTTGATTACCTTTTAAATGGGCAGGAAAAACTTTAAATTTTCTGAAATTTGAGCAGCAAAGCTGGTGCCAAGATGGAAAACATTAAAACTCGTGGCTATGGCATTAATCGTTCTAAATTATCATAGCACAAGAGGCTTTTCTTTAGCGCATCCTAAATATTTGTTCAAAAAAACTCAAAGTGTGGATAGGCATAAGCCTTCAAATTCATGCCTAGGAGTTCAGGTATATGCTCTCCACGTTGAAGGACATAACAGAGAAATAGACGTTTTTACCTTTAATGAATTAGGAATCTATCACTTGCAGAATATTTCATGAAATGTTCAACAATCATGGAAGGTGGTAAATGGAAACGGAAATATCTATAAACCCACGAGTGTGATTATCCAAAAAGAGCAAAAAAAATATAGCCCCCTCTTGTGCACTATCAGTTCATACTCTGATGTTGTGTTTAAGAAAAGTAATATAGATGTTTAAGTCCCTTTGTCAAAAACGTCCCTTATAGATCCCATTCCAACACGCTGGGAAAGAAAGAGGGCGGCGAAGTTGTTCTTGATTCACTGATACAAAGAAGAAAGCAAATCAGCCTTACATCTTGTCTATTTAACGAAGATGCAAAAATGGCAAGGCCGATATTCCAACCTCTTTAGGTGTACACAGATCGGATCGTTGACGAGTAACCAAAGAGGCCGGATCAGCATTTTGTTATTCCATCGATGGAAAGTACAAAAAGCATACTTCATTGGAAATATCCTCCTATTCGAAGCTGCAATGATAGCGATACTCTATGGCGGTTTTTGGACATTTTTCTAATTGATTTACCGACAGTCATTTGTCAAGTATTGTTTGGTGTAGATTTCGCTGTCAGTGTTACAATCGATCAAGTTTTTTATTCAAAATAATTTCAGATAACTTTATTTTGAAGGTAATTCAACATTTATATCCACGTCTCTGTTTTGTTTAGGGAAATCAGATATAACTTTCCTCTGGGGTTCTTACACAGGTGGAATATTAGCGGCAAATGAACTTGCTGACAAGATGTGCGAAACAAAGGCGCCTGAAAATGGAACGAAGGGTACCAAAATATTTCCAATACCGTTCATTTGAAAGGAGCAGTCAACAAATTTTAAAACGTACCGCTTGGGAATATTTCAGATATGGGCCTGCAGAACAACGATGTTATTCAGGTTCAGACACAAAATAATCCCTCTCTTTTGTATTGATCATTTCAAATGCATCCAAAATCGCACATTTTTGATTTGCATCAATATTGAATACGACTTACTGCATCAATACAGATACTTCGGTTTCAATTTTCCATCGCTTGAAACTGGATGCTTTTTAGAACTAAATATAGCTCTGCAACAAAAATCGCATATGCGGGGAAACAGAAATGACTAGCGATCATGTTTTGTTGAATGTGTGCCTCTCAAGGGCATTTCTGCCCATATATATCAGGCATGTCTGTGACAGATATTTTTTCTGATATTGATTCTTGCTTTGAAAGTACTTTCTGCTTGAGTTGTAGTCCGTCAGGTTTTTGCTTTAAATCTGATATTGTTTAGTGTGTGTAGGTTGTTTGTTTATTCGTTTGTGTGTTGATTGTTTTTCTGATTTTATGTTCACCACCTCCGATCACTCCCATCTCCACCCCCTCCCTACACACAACATCACTCACAACACACACACACACACACTCTCACACCACACACACAAATTTTGGTATTTTTTTTGACACAAAATACAGAACAAACTCTATCTATCTCCCTCTTTTTGCCTGTCTATCTCTCCTTTTCTTTGTCTCAATATCACAATTAGTTTGTGAAAAGACGTTAAAATTACATAGTACTAATACACACACAACACAAATTGCAGCGCGCGCCAGCACTCATGTGCCACTCCGTACATAGGGCAACACTATCTTCGTTTCGATATGTAAGCAAATCTATGCCCTCAGATGATTCACCTGAAAAAGCATGGGCAAAATAATTGGTTGTTTTTGTTATGTTGCAAACACAGGTAGGAACTGGGTTTCATTTCGCTTTTGAACGTTGTGTTTGACTGACCCCTTGTACGAGTTCTGAGTCTTGCGTGGACCTGATTCTACTTCATTTATACACCACTCCTATCCTCACGGCCTTTTCATCCCACCGAACCCCCTCCCGCATCTGACAAGATGGTCAAAGCATCCAATCAGTACAATGTTTCACGCCCACTACGGTTGTTCTGCTTTGCCATGATAAATGGTCTTTAGTTCTTACACTGTACCCAGGCTTCCACACTCGGTCTCGCTGTTTGTTACGTGTTGTTATTTAAGTGAGATTGACGTCTGCAGTCACTCGGTCTTGGCCTTTTGTTACACATTGTTTTTTGTTTTAACGTGGAAAGGTGAATCTGCAGTCAGAGAGAGAGAGAGGAGAGAGACGAGGAGAGAAGAGAAGAGGAGGAGGGAGGTGAGAGAGTCGAGGAGACGAGAGAGAGAGTGTGGGTGTGTGTGTGTGTGTGTGTGTGTTGTGTGTGTGGGTGCTGTTTCTTTTCATACTGTGACAAGTTACTCATGAGGAGATTAGGTTGCCTATGATCACCTGGGATTTTGAACTCGCTCCCTTTGGACAGCGGAGCTGAAATTGCGTCACAAAAGAGTCCGAGTGCGGCTTTAAGCGATTCTCCCTTCTATTCGGTTCTATGGCTTTCCGCAGTTGATTAAGAGCAGGTTTGTTATCTCCCAAGTTGTTAACGAAACATTTCGAATATTGTTCATTGTAAAACTGTCTCAGATCAAAAAGACGTGAAAACGGGCAACAGCTGTTCCTACTAAAGTAGAGAACATGACTGTTTTTGGGTGCGTGGGGAAAAAGAAATGGCTGGACGTGATAAAAAATGTTTTTTTTTTATCTTTAGCTCTGAGGGACCAATTATATTTATAGTTTATACAGAAGATAAAATGGAATTGAATGGAATACAAAAAAGCTGAGTCAGGTGCCGGACTGTCATTGCTGACTGTCTCTACTAATTTTAGGGCAATCATGAGCTGGTGGGTCTGGAAAGCAGCGCGTGAGCCTGGCACGTGCGGTGTACAGGCGAAGGCTGACCTCTATCCTGCTGGATGACCCCCCTGTCCGCCTGTCGCAGTCCACGTGGGAGCCCCACATCTTCCGTCACGGTGATCGGCCCAGAGGGGCTGTTGGCGGGAAAAAGGGAGTTCCTGTCTGTTGACATCATTACCGCGAATTAAAAAAAAATTCAAGTCATTAATTATTACCAGCCAACAAGAAGTCACTGTCAAGGGTGACTGATGCTGTAACTATTAAAATCAAACATAAACAAAACGAACAAGAAAGAGAATTAAAGAATAAAAATCCAAGGCGACAGATCGTAAGATCAGCTCATTTCTGTAATAAACAAACAAACAAACAAATCTCTAAAAGGTACCTTGTTCCTGATATGCGTGTCAAACAAGTGAATTTTGCAGGAACAAAGTTCTTCAAAACAAACAACAGCGGCCGGTTCAGTTACAGTGAAAGGAGAGGGGGTCCGAGAGTGAGAGAGAGAGAGAGGACGACTGAGAGAGAGGAGTAGACCGAGAGAGAGAGAGAGGAGGAAAACAAAACAAAACAAAAAAGTTGAGACCTCTGGCAAGAAAAGTGAACATCACCGATCTATAGTGAAAAGCAAATCCGCATGGCACTTGCAATGGGCCAGCGTGAGTGTGTGTGTGTGTGTGTGTGTGTGTGTGTGCGCGGCGCGCGGTGTGTGTGTGTGTGTGTGTGCGTGCGTACTTGAGTGTGCGTGCGTGTATGTGGTGTGTGTGTGTTGTGTGTGTTGAGTGTGTGTGTGTGTGTGGAATAAGCATGACCATACCTGTGTTCTAAGTGTCTGATCGTTCAGAAAGGGTAGTGGAGGAGGGAGAGAGAGAGAGAGAGAGATGATGAGGAGGAGGAGAGAGAGAGACAGGGAGTGGCAGCAGAGACGAGTACGAGAGAGAGAGATGCAGAGAGAGAGAGAGAAAGACAAACAAGAGCACGAGAGGAGAGAGAGAAAGACAGACATAATGAATGTTTTCCCACACCTGATGCCTCATGCTCAGCGTTTGCCTACCCCGGGTGTGTTCCAGACCCGGGTGCTGGTGACCCACGGGCTGCACTGGCTGCCGCAACTGGACCGGGTGGTGGGGATGGCACAGTGGCGGGCGGAGGTCAGGCGAGCGTCGGCCTCTTACCGTGAGATTGATGGAGCCGCCAACGGGCACCTTCGCAAGGTTTCTCCAGCACGTCGGGAACCCCACCACGCCACCAGCACCGCTCTCGAAGGTTGAGAACGTGAGGTATTGTTGCTTATAGGCCCAGCCGACCGCCAACAAAAGGGCCATATCCGGGGCTGCCACCGCGTTGAAGTCAGCAAAAAGCAAGAAGAACGACAGTGGGATTGGTGGTACTAGAGCGGGAAAGATGTGGGAGAGGGGGGGTAGTAGTGGTATTGGTGGTTTGCGTGATCGGAATGGAGGGGGGGGGGGGGGGGGGTGGGGGTTGGTTAATTCGGGTTACGTCTGAGGATGGAGGATCCAACGATGATGACGACTGTAATGGTGGTGAGGGGAGCGTGGAGGGAGGGAGGTTGAGGCGGAGGAGAGGGAGGGGAAGAGTTGGAAACCGTTCGGGGTTGGTTTTCCGAGGGAGGCTTCATCGATGGTTGCATTGATGGTTTAAGACTGGCGATTGTAATGTTTAACGATGATGAGGAAGATGAGTCAGACCAAGGGCGAAGACAAGGCAGAAAGACGGTCACACCAACAATAGGCATTTTGTTATGATGAAAAATTACCCATTACTCCCACACAGACTCGTCTCAAAGAATGTCCATTTTCCGACCGCTGTTTCGAGCGCCGGACATAATTATTGTGTTCACATTAGGGCTCGAAGATTGTTCAACCTCGGGTGATGTCGAAGGAGGAAGGACTAGCGCACAGCCCAAAACACACTCAAGCTTGCTTATCAATCTCAGTCATATATATGCATTCGTCACTATCAAACCACTAGTAAAGTCTATAACTTTACTACACATGATCTTAAGAACGAAAAACATCAATGCATATGGAATCAATGAAATAAACACTTTTCTCTCTTTCCTGAACTTTCAAAATCTTTTATCTAACATCATCATTAACTAACCGGAGTATAAACAAATAGATTTCTACTTTTACCTGGCCAGGTGATCTTTAACTATTCACGAATCACTGTCTTTCCTTTCCTTTTTTTTTCTTTCTTTTCTCCTGTCCACTTTCACAACACGACACAACTGCTGGCCATGGTGTTGGTCTGCTGGCACTGGCGTTGGTCTTGTGGTTGGACTGCGAATGAAAGTGGCGCTGGACAAGTATGAGGTCGAACCCCCGGTTAAGATAGAACTGTGCTTCACGTCGATCTGTTCTCCTTTTCTTTCATTCCGCATTAACGCTTGCACTCTCTCTCTCTCTCCTAGTCTGCTCTATTAAAATGGACATGGTTGCTTTTCTTTTCCTTTTCCTTTTCTTTCTTTTTCTCTTCTTTTGGTTAGCAACTCTCTCTTTCCACATCTCTCTTTGTCCTCCTTTGCAGACTATTTCTGGTGCTAATGCTCAAACTTCACTTCCTCTTCATCTCTCGCCTTTCTCCTGCAGAGACTACACCACAGAACCTCTATCTTCTCTCTCTGTCTCTCTGTTCGTTCTAACCCTCGTTCTCCGTTTCTCTCACTCCGCATTTACTTTTTTGCCCCTCACTCCGTGGTCAAGGGCCAGTACCATTGAGGGTCAGTATTTTTAACGACTGAATCACCCAGAAGTTATCTCCTCTAATTCCATTGGATATTCAAATAATGACAGTCACGCCCTTATACAGCCTTACTCTCTGTGGTGGTCAATGGTCATTTAATTGATTAGCTAGATTTCACCCCACCACACACATACCTTCCCTTCCTACTTAAAATGTCGCCGGTTGTGGTTAACGTGAGATCGTGTGCATGGGACCGTTGTTTAAATTTGCTAGATGCGTCTTCCTTCATTTCACTTTTTTCTTTTTTTTTTTTTTTTTTTTTTTCTTGTTTTTTTTTTAGTTGTGGGTTGTTTTCATTGTGGGGGGGGGGGGGGGGGGGGGTGACGGGGTAAACCCTGGGTGTGACACACACCGTGCGTCCAGGGGCAGGACATCGAGGCGTCGGGTCATAACAGCTTAGTTGTTGGGTTTAGGACCGTTCCGTCTCCGTGAAAGCCTCTCCGCTTAAGCTTTAATTGGCCTGGACCCGACCCGTGGGCCCGTCTATATGGCGCCTAGAATGTTTGTAGTGGGTGCTTATGTCCCGAACAAAATTGGCTGGCGACTCACGATTTGGGTTGCTTTTCATATTTGTCCGTGGCAGTTTTCCCCTTGCAAAAAGACCATGCTCCGATTTGGGGTGTTCGTTTAATGAAGATACAATTGCTGTACACAAAAATAACAACATCCGGATTTGCTGACTCACAGCTACACGTGCTCAAAGTTTATAAAAAATACTTTACAACCAACGGTTTATATATTATAAAATATATCTTTAGTGAAATACCACTCCAATGATGCTTATCATTGGGAGTGCGCCTCTTGCGTTATTTCAATTCATTTATAACGACCTCTGTGCGCAACTTATGCGATTCCCCCTACCTAGCGGATTTGCCATTATCTTCTCTTCACAAATTTCTTATGAAAAGCACAATATAATATGCTCACGATCCATGACACTTCCCACTGAGGAAATCTACATCCTAACTTTATTGCAAATAATGCATTCACGACACAAGCGATGTATGCTACAAGAATAACTACTTCACATGAACAAGTTCACAAAGAAAACATGAACAAGTCTCACCAAAAAATATGATGAACCATAGCCAACTGGGATGAACCCCATATCCAATCCATACTAATCTGTAATCAAACACAATTATCAAAACAAAGCACCCAGGATATTGACTGACTTCCTCTGAGTGCCAGCTTGCTAGGGGACTACGCGACTTAAATAGTCAGCTCCGACATTCTGTCGACCTGGGCTGTTGTACTGCCCTCGATACTGTAGGGCTGCAGTGCCATGGCCCAACGCAGAATCTCTGCTGTTTTGCAACTGCGCCTCCTGCAGGTATTTGAGTGGTTGAAGATCCGTTTTCTATCAGAACTCTTTCCCATACAAGTATTTGTCCCGAACTCTGCACGGCCCACACGAAGTAAAACACTCCTTCTCCATCCGTTGCGTACCCTTCTTCACACTTTGTCAACTTCCTGCTAGCATATCTCACAGGGAACTCGACCCCTTAATGCTCCTGTAACAATACCTGCACCTATCCACCACCTGATGCATCTCGTCCGCAAACGAAAATGTTTGGACATATCTGGTAGCTTTCAAGATGGGACGGCGAACCTCGTCCTTTCCAGCACAGTCTGCAGTGCTTGCTCTGCAGCGTCTGAACATTCGGAACAATGCCGGTTTCCCTGCCTTGACCAAATCACTGAGAGGCAACTCGTGATTGCTGCGAAATTTGGAAACAAACTCCTATAGAACCCAATAAAACCTAGCAGACTCCTGACTTCTGTTTGGTCTTTGGTCTCTCTGAATTTTCATCTTCTCCATCTTTCCTCTTTCCCGGCTTGCTTTTGTGTAGCCTCCGACAACAAAACCTAGATAATAACTCAGGCTTTGAAAACCAAACCTGGCCACTTTGTTGGTCTGGCTGTGAGATTGGCTTTGTCACAAAACCTCTCTAAAACTGCTCCTAGCTGCCTCATATGCTCCTCCCATGTTCTCGGATGCGTACGATCAGAATGTCATCATGAAATTCACAACGCCTTCCAATCCGTCAATAACTTCCTCATCATCCGAGAGAAGATGTGCAGGTGCCGTTGACCATCCAAAAGGAAGTACTCGCCACTGGTATAGCCCCATAGGAGTGAGAATGCTGGACTTTCCTTTTGTCATCACTCAAGGGACTATCTGCCAGTAAACCTTGCTCAGTTCTATACTGGTGAAATATGGCCTTTGCTTGTGGCGATTGAGCGACAGGTCTTCCATGTTCCGGTATGACCTCTGCATCGACTGGGATGACACTGTTCGACCGTCTATAGTCGACACAGAATCGAGTGATCACCTGACTTCCCCCCCCGTTTCCTCACTAAGGACGACGGCGATCTGCAATATCGATTGATTTGGACGTTCAATCCACCCCAGGTCCAACATCTTTTCTTAATCCTCCTCGCATCACTTGCTTGGTGGCATATGGGATCGGGTAGTAGGCTTTCACATGTACGGGTTTTTGCGGATGTTAACTCCCACCGTACATGGTTCTCTTCTAGAGTTGTCCTGCTGGTTTAATCAGTCAGGGACGCCCTATACTGTTCTAGGAGGACCTAACTTCCTCCTGTTCTCCTACTGTTGAGCCCTTCCATACAGTGAACATCCCTGTATGAACCTCTTCTCCTGGAAACTCAGGCAACAAAATCTCCCCTTCTTCTGATGGGTCCTCCTTCACCTACATCAATGATTGCTGCTGAGCCTATGTGCGGAGTCTCACGCTGATATTTTTGCGGACGCATCAATTTTGCTTGGAAAAGTTTTGATTGTCCATTCTCAGCGATATCGGTTTAGTTCCTGATTTCCTTATTCAACTGATGGTGAATGGTCCCTTCAATGCATCAGCAGCTGGTTGTGATCCGTGGGAAGGCTGTAACAGGATTGATCTCCCCTCCTTGAGAATTGTTTCCTCACATTCTGTCATATGCTTCTTCTGGGACGACCTAGCCTCCTGCAAACTCTCCTTGCGACCTTTACATGTCTCCTCGAGCCTATTGCAGTAAGGTCCACCACATCTGTTAAGTGGTTTTGAACTCTTCTGACTCCTGTTCTCCGGACCACAGCTCCTTTTGAGATGCCTCGCGGTCCCGAACTGTCCGCCCATACAGCGCTTCAAATGGCGAAATGCCTGTGCTTGCCTGAGGGGCTTCCCTGTAGGCGAACAGTGCCGCTGTGGAATGTTAGCGTCCCAATCTGGATGCCTTTCCTCACAGAGCTTCTTTAAGATGACCCTTCAGCAACCATTGAATCTCTCACACCAAGCAATTGCTGGGGGTTGGTTATGGGTTAGTGAGAGCTGTGTGATCCCTAGCTGCCTGTTGACCTCCTTCTTCAGCCTGAGGTGACTGTGACCCCCTGTTCACTGAGAATTTGTGGCTGGCACACCCTCGCGAGAAATAGATGTCTACCAGCCCTTCGAGCGACTGTTGCGTCATCTTACGCCTCTTCAATGCAAACCGCTTCGGGTACTCTGGTCGCGTATAGTCCACCTGCGTCACACATACCTGTGCCGACCTTTGGAACAGGGGCGCGATTGGCAATCAGATCAACAGCCACTCTCCTGAACGCGCTGTGTCAATTTAAGGGGATGTTTAAGAGGCGCCTTCCTCTTCACCCTCTTGTGGCTGACCTTTGACACACGTCAACAGGCATGCAGAAACGTTGTTGTCTTGCCATTGCTTCCTGGCCAATGAAGTCATCAAGGATTCGCGTCAGCTTGTTTTGCTGGTGCCGAGAGACCCGCCAAATGAGCGAACTCGTGAACCCTCCTGACATGACAGTGTCACGATAACCTGTGGTACCTCTAACTGAAGTGGTCACCTTACCTGTCTTCCATTGTGTGAACACTCGGTACTACAGCCCGCCTTTTCACAAGAAACTCTGTTCACCCCCTCTACTCCTGTTTCTCCACCTCTTGCCAACTTTCCCAAGACTTCACGAGCGGAAGGGTCTTGTTCCTGCGTGCGCTCAAACTCATTCAGGCGGACTCATCTATGCCGACTTCCTTGCAGGGAACGACTAACGGTTTATCAAACCTTTTATCCATCTTGATCCGTGTCTGAACTGCTGCCCCCTGGTAAGCAGTAAACAACTCAGGATCCCCTGGATCCCTTGCCCCTGGAATATTTCCAATGATCAAATCATGAAGGGAGTTTCTCCTTCACAGCGCAGACAATGCCTGAGGAAGTAAGGGGTACGTACTTCTATCTTAGCAACTGGAAACCTCCCTCCACAGTTGCCATCGATTAGAGTACAGGTCTGGATTTGCCCTGTTCAAATCCCCTTTCTCGACCAGCGTTGTTCGTACTACACCGCATGAACAACCAGCTGTCTCGTACACTTTCACCCTCTCTGCTGGCCAATCCACCCTTCTTCCACTGGTAACGATACCACTCAGCCTAGTGCACTCCATCCCTGACACTGACTGCTGTCCAGTGCTTGCCATAGGCTGCACTCCACCCTCTTCAGACTGAATCTCTTGTGGTTCCTCTGCCAGGTCGTTTCCCTTGACGACCTTATCCACCTCTTGCAAGGCTGCTGCCTTATGGAAACCTCATGCGACAATCCCTCGCCACATGTCCCTTCTTGTGACGAATGAAAACACCTAATGTCCCTTTGGCCCTTCCTTAGCCCCAACACTGGGTTTGCAGACTTTGCCAGAAACTCTCCTAGTCTCCTTGCACTCTTTCACTGTGCTAGCCACTGTTTCTCCTGGCAACCTTAGTTGCCCAAACGGCTCTCTATACACCTCTGCCGAACTTCAACAACTCTCCTGCTGTCTCTGGATGTCTCTTCTTTCAAATGTATGGTTAAACTCTGGGCCGCAAACCTGACAACAATCTGTTCCTTCATACTAGCTCTTTCAATTCAGTGAAACTCCTTTTTCGTACACTCAAACTCATAGCATTTATCAAAATAGTGAATCTAAACGTGCACCAACGGTGTGTTACGTTTCACCTGCTTGTAATTTAGCTGAACGAAATTTCTTCCTTGAACCCCTCCTCTGTGAGGTCAAATCCTTTCATCAACGATTCCTCACAGCGCGAAATCAGGACTGTTGTTCTGCTGTAATGCAGTGAAAATTTGGTAATGCCTTACCCGTCAGTAACGCCGACCAAAATTGACTGCCCACTATTCAGGAGGCCAACACTGAATGGTCGCAAACGTTTTCGAAACCGACTGATGTATGCATCAATCGAATCGGTTCCTTAGAGAATTTTGGGCCAACTTGGGTCGGGGAGCGTAACTGGCACAGAGTCACTCGGAAACTGACCACGTACCATCCTCGGTGGTCTCCCTCTGTATTCTCACTTTCTCTAACTCTAATTGAACTTTTAATCTTTCTGTTTCCTGCGTTTCCCTAGCTTGATTATCATTAGCCTGAATACTTAATCTTTCTGTTTACTGCTCATTCTTTCTGGTCTCTTGCGCCTGCCTTATTCTTTCTGTTTCCTGCTTCATTCTTTCTGTTTCCTAGTGCTTCCCTAATTCGTTCTGTTTCCTGCTCTGCGCTAGCTTTAGTCCTTTCCTGCTGTGCTATTTTACTGCAACACGGCGCCTTTCCGGCGCGTTCATCTCTTTCCATTTTTTGCTTGGTTTTCAACGAATGCACGCAACTCATCTCCTGAGTATCTAATCACGAGCGGACGCTCACAAGTTGTTCAATAGGGGTGTTCTTTTCATTCCGCCATTATTTATTTCTCTTTTTTTTTTTTTTTTTGAACAAGATTTTATTACTACGACAGCCAAACTGGTGGTTTACCGACACGAGTGACGTAAATACGCAAATCCTATGAATGATTGTATTAGCTTGGGACAACTAGTTTGTCTTTTATAAGACGCTCAGCGCCTGACTAACTATGCAGAGCGAATTCTAGGCCAATCTGTGCGAAATTATGTACTCGGGGCTGAAATGCCAAGCCTAGTAATAACTATCTTGGAGCAAGCCAAGCCTAGTATGTATCTATCTTGCGGAACATTACAGTAAGACACCCCTTGTCTTAGGATTACATACTTGAATCCCACCAGCTTCCTCTCTGAGAAGTTGATACAATTATAATAAAGGGGCCAGAGTAATCCTGGCAGGCTCGCCAATAAATTGTTACTAGGGTGTTGTCGATGGAGGATAGGGACTAGCGCACAGCCCAAACACACTCACAGCTTGTTACAATCTCATTCATATTTCATGCATGCGTCACATTCAAAACCTATTGTAAAGTCTATAACTTTTACTACACAGTGATCTTAGATCGAAAACATCAATGCATATGGAATCAAATGAAATAAAACATTACTCTCTTTCCTGAAGCTTCACAAAATTCATTTATCTAAATCATCATTAACTAAACGGGTATAAATAGATTTCTACTTTACCTGGCCAGGTGATCTTAAACTATTCACGAATCAACTGTCTTTTCCTTTCCTTTTTTTTCTTTCTTTTCACTGTCACTTCACAACACGACACAACTGCCTGGCACTGGTGTTGGTCTGCTCGGCATGGCGTTGGTCTGTGGTTGGACTGCCGATGAACAGTGGCGCTGCCCAAGTATGAGGTCGAACCCGGTTAAGATTAGAACAGTGACTTTCAACATGATCTGTTTCTCCTTTCTTTCTTCCTGCATTTAACCATTGCACTATCTCTCTCTCTTCCTAGTATGCTCTATTAAATGGACATGGTTGCTTTTTCCTTTTACCTTATCTTTTTCTTTCTTTTTCTCTTCATAGTTAGCAACTCTCCTCTTTCCACATCTCTCTTTAGTCTCCCTTGCCAGACTATATCTGGTGCTAATTGCTAAAATTCACTCCTCTCCATCTCTCTGCCTTTCTCCTGCAGAGACTACACCCCGAACCTCTCATCTCTCTCTAGGTCTTCTCTGTTCGTTCTCCCCCCTCGTTCTCCCGTCTCTCACTCCGCATACTTTATGCCCCTCACTCAGTGTGTCCAAGCAAGGGCCAGTAACCATTGGTCAGTTTTTTTACCGCCTGATACCCGAAGCTATATCCCCTCCTAATCCATTGGATATTCAAATCATGACAGTCACGCCTTTCGCACGCCTTACTTCTTTGGTGGTCAATTGGGCATTAATTGATAGCTAGATTTCACCCCCACCACACACTACCTTCTCCCCTTTCCTACTTAACTGGCGCCGTGTGGCTTAACGTGTGGGCACTGGTCAGTGTAAAATTGGCTAGATGAGTCCGGCCCAGGCACTGAGATGCGTCCGGGCAGACATCGAGGCGTCGGTTCAAACAGCTTAGTCTGTCTGGGTGGACGGTACCGTCTCCGTGAAGCCTCTCCGCTAAGCTTAATTGGCTGGACCCGACCCGTGGGCCCGTCTATCTGGCGCCTAGAATGTTTGAGTTGGAGCTTATGTCCGAACAAATTGGCTGGCGACTCCACGAGTTGGGTTGTTTCATTTTTGTCCGTGACAGTTTCCCCCTTGCAAAAGACCATGCTCCGCATTGTCTCAAAACAACGGTACAAAAAAAAACAACAACCGAATTTGCTGACACACAGCTACACGTGCAAAGTTTAAAAAAAATACTTTACAACCAACGGTTTATAAATTATAAAATATATCATTAGTGAATACCACTCCAATGAGTTTTCATTGACGTGCGCTCTTGCGTTATTTCAATTCATTTTATAACGACCTCTGTGCGCACTTATGCGATTCCCCTACCTGCGGATTTGCCATATCTTCTCTTCACAATTCTTATGAAAAGCACAATATAATATGATCACGATCCATGACACTTCACTGAGGAATCTCCATCCTCACTTATTGCAAATAATGCATCACTACACAAGCGACTGTATGCCCCAAGCATAACTACATTCACATGAACAAGTCTCACAAAGAAAACATGAACAAGTCTCACACAAAAATATGAACCATAGCCAACTGGGAATGAACCCATATCCAATCAACATAACTGTAATCAACACATATTATCAACAAAGCACCCCGGATATGACTGACTTCCTCTGAGTTGCAGCTTGCTAGACTACGCGACTTAAATAGTCAGCTCCGACATTCTGTCGACCTGGGATGTACTGCACTCGATACCTGTAGGGCTGCAGTGCCATTGCCCAACGCAGAACTCTGCTGTTTTTCAACTGCGCCTCCTGCAGGAATTTGAGTGGTTGATGATCCGTCTCTATCACGAACTCTTTCCCATACAAGTATTTGTGGAACTTCTGCACGGCCCACACGACAGCTAAACACTCCTTCTCCACCGTTGCGTACCCTTCTTCACACTTTGTCAACTTCCTGCTAGCATATCTCACAGGGAACTCGACCCCTTCATGCTCCTGTAACAATACTGCACTATCCCACCACCTGATGCATCTGTCCGCAACAAAAATGGTTTGGACATATCTGGTAGCTTCAAGATGGGACGGGAACCTAGTCTTTCCAGCACCGTCTGCAGTGCTTGCTCTGCAGCGTCTGACCATTCGACCACTGCCGGTTTCCCTGCCTTGACCAAATCACTGAGAGGACTCGTGATTGCTGCGAAATTTGGAACAAACTCCCTATAGAACCAATAAAACCTAGCAGACTCCTGACTTCTGTTTTGGTCTTTGGTCTCTCTGAATTCATCATCTTCTCCACCTTTCCTCTTTCCGGCTGCTTTGTGTCGCCTCCGACAACAAAACCTAGGAACTCCAGGCTTGGAAAACCAACCTGGCACTTTGTTGGTCTGGCTGTGAGATTGGCTTGTCTCAACTCTCTAAAACTGCTCCTAGCTGCCTCATATGCTCCTCCCATGTCTCGGATGCTATCAGAATGTCATCCATGAAATTCACAACGCCTTCCAATCCCGTCAATAACTTCCTCATCATCGAGAGAAGACTGCAGGTGCGTTGACCATCCAAAAGGAAGTACTCGCCACTGGTATAGCTGGCGCCGTGTGGCTTAACGTGTGGGCACTGGTCAGTGTAAAATTGGCTAGATGAGTCCGGCCAGGCACTGAGATGCGTCCGGGCAGACATCGAGGCGTCGGTTCAAACAGCTTAGTCTGTCTGGGTGGACGGTACCGTCTCCGTGAAGCCTCTCCGCTAAGCTTAATTGGCTGGACCCGACCCGTGGGCCCGTCTATCTGGCGCCTAGAATGTTTGAGTTGGAGCTTATGTCCGAACAAATTGGCTGGCGACTCCACGAGTTGGGTTGTTTCATTTTTGTCCGTGACAAAGATCATGCGCACATTCACGCCTACGGATGTACACACATGTATA
>CM031604.1:69944201-69946701 GCA_018398815.1 Conus ventricosus
CGTGCGCGTGCGCTTAAACCACACACACACACACACACACACACACACACACACACACACACACACACACACGCACCACACACACTCTCTCTCTCTCTCCTCTCTCTCTCTCTCTCTTTCACACACACACACACACACACACACACACACACACACACACACATACACACACACACATACATAGACGCACACTTGGCAAATATACGGAGAGAGAGAGAGAGAGAGAGAGAGAGAGAGAGAGAGAGAGAGAGAGAGAGAGAGAGGTGGAGGTACATGAAATGATACTACGTTTTTCTTTTTTTTTTCTTTTTTTTTACGTGTACTACTTTGCCTTTTCTTTTCATTCTCCCTTCTGTTATCATTTTATAATATGCGTTTTCTCTTATATTTTCCTTGCATCTTCTGTTCATTGATCTGTTTAATTATTTTGCGTCTTTTCACCTTCTGCCTTTCTGCTTCGACCTTATTCATGATAAATCCATTGCCTCATCTTCATGAGGGGCCCAAAGTAGAATGGGTTAGAGCGTTTCACTGAGGAGGTGGCTTTCGTCAGTTCGAGTCCTTCGTGAAGTCAGATGCTCACAGCTTTACTACACTCACTGACCAGCAGGAATGATTGAGTTCTTGATTCAGTTCAGCGAAGGTGAAAGCAGCGGAAAGAGAAGGGTGGATACTGACATACACGCTGACATGCCACAGGTACGGCCAGTCTTTAACGGCCCACTGCCACCACTGCCAACAGGCTGTGCGACTTTTATCCATATGTGTCCTGCCTCCCTTATTTCGTGATTTTTTATTTCCAGATGGGAAAGCCAGCATGATTGAAAACGTGACAGTGGAAAGAAATCACCACCACAGACGGATGAAGGGTATGTGCACTGTTCCGTCAGACCCACCCCTTCTCTTTGCTCCTCTCCCCACTTCTTCCTACACCTCTCAGTGTGTGTGTGTGTGTGTGTGTGTGTGTGTGTGTGTGTGTGTGTAATTGGGGAAGTACGTTTTGTGTGTGTGTGTGTGTGTGTGTGTGGTGTGTGTGTGTGTGTGTGTGTGTGTGTGTGTGTGTTCGTTCGTTCGTTCGTTCGTTCGTTCTTTGTTTTTACGTCTTTTCACCATAAATGATATTAGACCAAAGTGTGCGTGAGTGAGTGCATTCTGTCTGTGAGTGTGTGTGAGTGTGTGAGAGTGTAATGTGTGAGGTAATGAAACCTGTGAACACTGCATTAACAGTAAAGAGGAAATGTTAAAGATACATATAACAAATAAAATGCAAAATACAGAACGTGGGTGGGTGGATGTGTCCCTCACCACTAATCTACATTGGAAGAAAAAAAATCTATAGGAATGACTGACGGGGGTGTGAATTAGGGATTTAGCAATTTGTAGTAAACCTTTGTGCCATATAATAAATCTTCTATGTTTTTTCGGAAACATTCTTTGCTGTGACTGAATCAGGTAAAAAATGGAAGTTACAAGTCTAGAATAATATAACGGTGCATTTGACAACTTTCTTGATACAAATTCCAACGGAACTGCAGCTGTATTTTGTGTTGGAGTCTTTTCATCAGAACGTCTGCTAAATTTTTTCCATGCTGTTGTTTCTAGCAGCCTGTAATTTTCATGGAGTGATAAAGGAAGTGTCATGTCTACAGTCTTCTATAAACCTTTTGCGCCTCTTTTAGCAGCTCTGTCGGCCATTTCGTTTCCATTTATGTTAAAGTGCGAAGGCACCCAACAGAACTCAATGACTGTGCCTTTAGCCGACAAACAATGTAATAAATAATGAATTTCGTACATAAGGTCAGGCCGTGTATCGGTACTGAAGGAGTTCAGTGACATAAAAACCGATTTAGAATCCACCAATATCACAGTTCTAAATACTGTCATTGGAAAGTTCACCAAGAATTCTAAAGCAAGCATGATGGCTGTCAATTCGGCTGTGAAAATTGAGGGTTTTTTTGCCGACGTAGAAAACATTTTTCAATTTTCAGTGCCAGTATGACAAAGGCCGCACCAACATTATCATTGTCATGTACGGAGCCGTCTGTAAAAACTTGAAGATGATTTTGATATTTTTCATAGATACGTGTTTTTTTTTTAAATTGAATTCATAACATTTATATTTTCTTCTTTTCTCAATTTAGAATAGCTGATATCATATGACGGTTTAAATGTTTCCATGGTGGTATAGGCGTGAATGATGGTCTTATTGACATGTCTTTGATGCTTATTCCTGAACTTTCAATTAATTAGAAGTATATGTTGCTATTATCATCAGCGACGATATATTGTTTGCCATTTTAGGAAAATCACACACAGTTCTTAGTTTCAATTCTTCCCCAATGAAATTGTCACTTGTACTTGCTCTCAACACAAATTTTGAAGAAGCAAGTTCACGATAATCACCAAGCGGTAAGATTCCAGCTGCTGTATGTTTCTTTGTTTGACGCATGACTCGGAAGGCCAAGAGCTAGTTTATAGACTTTACAGTCAATACTTTGTA
>CM031604.1:69949201-69951701 GCA_018398815.1 Conus ventricosus
CATGGAGCACACTACGGGAGTACGGCAAGGCGGTGGGAGGCGGGTGGATTGCGCTGCTGCTGCTGCTGTTTGCCGTCAAAGAGGGGGCGCTGGAGGCAGGTGACGTGGCGCTCAGCCGTTGGACGGACCACCCGGAACTCCAGAACCTGACCACCCTGCCACCGACCAGCCCTGAGCGCCTGGCCCTCAACCAATACTTCCTGTTGGTGTACACCTCCTTTGGCATTATCCACGGTCAGTTTGGTCGGCAGGTGTCCGGGCGAGTGTGCACAGTGTCTGTCTGCGCGTGCGCGCGCGCGCACACACACACACACACACACACCACACACACACACACACACACACACACACACACACACACACTATTACTCCATATTGTATCCCTCTATATATCCCATTTCTTTCCGCCTTACCCTTCCCCTCTCTGTTTCTGTCTTTGTCTATGTCTCTCTCCACTGACATATTTTTGTTATAAGTTACTGCCAATGTAAACCCTGCTTAAGACTAGGCTGGATGTTAAAAAAGCCTATAAGAAGCATATTCGTTATTTTATCGTGCTTCTCACTTATTTTCAGTTTAGCCTTGTCCTTGTATGCTGACATGCTGTTTATTTTCTGTTGTACATCCTACCTAGGGCGAGGGCTGGAAGAGAAAAAGCGCAGGAGCACGTGCTCATGTCCATCATCATAACGTACGATCACCTGCGTCTAATTCACATGAAGCCCTAAGCGCGTACAGATTCACCGAGGAGAGGTGGCCGGGCGGGAGGAGGGCGTGTGACACAAATACAGTGCCCGTATACATATCAATGAAATAAGGAATTTAAATACAGAATTTTGTCTTGCATTTTGTAGAAAAGCTGAAGGTCAAGCGCTGTTTCTGTCTCCTGAAACACGGCCGACATGACTATGTGCGGTTAGTTGTTTTATGTCATCAGGAAAGTTGATCAGTTACCCGTTACTTATTTTCTTGTTGATCAGTTACCGTTACTTATTTTCTTGTTTACTTATTTCCTTTGCAGCCTTCGCGGCGCTGTCTTTCAAGATGACCCTGCTGATGAGACAGATAGGTATGGCGGGCATGTTACATCACAGAATGCTGTCACGCCTTCTCCGTGCTCCAATGGCCTTCTTCGACACAACGCCTGTCGGCCGGATTCTTCACCGATTTGCCAATGTGCGTACACATCGCAAAGTTGTTTGACAGATAAGGGTGAAATGATTTTAGCCCTTCGTTAGGACACGGATGGGAAGCGCCCATAAGGGCTTCTTACCGACAGGTAGTGAATTAAAGGATGTGAAATGAACGAAAGCGTTGTATACCAAATGATGAACAAGTACAATGACTAGCTCCCGTCGACTTAAAGGTTTGTAAGGCTCGCCGGTCTGACAGCTGTCGACGAACGCCTGGGTTCTGGCAAAGCTCTTCACTGTCGTCTGATGTTGGCTGTCCACTTCTTTCTCTGTCTGCCCTCGCTTTCTTCTCGTCCCCTGCGTATTCCACTGAAAGTGGTCATGAAGAGCCCGCTTAGTTTTTTTTCCGTTTTTTTTCCTATGCGAATACCACTTCAGCTTTCTGTTTCTGTCTGTGGTCTTTCAGGTCTTGATAGTGACTGATGATGCGGACTTCATCGTTTGTGAGGTGCTCAGTAGGGGAGACCAGGGTTAGATGGTCCTTTTTTCGCTTTCACAGCGGTGTGAATTATAATTTGACAAAAGTAAGAGGAACAACTTCGGGTCGAACACGAGGATCGAAGTCTTTTGTAAGATCGTGATATCAATTAAAGGCAAAACCGTTATGCGTAACTCACAGTTTGCCTGCTGACTGACCTACTGGCAGGGGAGTGAAGCTGCCTAATGTTGGGGCACGTTGGCCCCGGTATGGGGCAAGTCGTCCTCCCCTCCCGTCCGCCATTCATTCACCGACTTTTTCCCATATCTATTCAGTAAAAAAGTAACACGAACTATATTTTTTTTTTAAAAAGGACAAGAACTCTTGGCAGTGCAGGTTTTGTACTTTTTACCAGGAAAAAAGAAGAAAAGTTAATGAATCTTTAGTTGCAGGGTTAACAGCGTAAAGAGCTTTATATAGGGCAAGCGAAATTTTCTGGGGCTGGGGAGCATAGGGGTGTTATAGACCCATGAGATATTTCATCTTCTATGAAAAAAGGAGCAATTAAGGGTAAAACGATCCAAATGAGTACAGCTTTTTTAACACCTACTTTCGTTGATCTTTTCAGGCACCCCTTTAAATAAAAACTACCACTGTAAATCTCGTTGTCCTTCCAAGCACCGAAACCGAGTTGCAAACAACTCTCCTGTTCTGGGTTTATTGACCAGACCAAATTCGACAACACACACACACACGCACACGCACGCACACGCACACGCACACACACATATACACACACGCACACGCGCGCGCGTGCGCCGACACACACACACACACACACACAACACACACAAAGGCACGCGCGCGCGCGCGGACACACACACACACT
>CM031604.1:69954201-69956701 GCA_018398815.1 Conus ventricosus
TATGATTGTTATACGATTGCGTAAGTACATTGGTTAAGCATGTTTAAGCATGTTTTTTCCCCCATGGGGAGAAAGGGGGGGGGGGGGGGATGGAGAGTGGATGTAGTTTCACTGGAGTGTTTGTTTATCCCAAGAAAACGGGTTTTAAAATATAGATTGGATGAATGTGATGTGGATAACATTGGCGATTGTGATGACGACGAAGACGATGAAGATGTTGATTATGAGATGGTAGTGACGATCATGGTGATGATGATGCCGATCGTGATGAAGTAAACTGTGCATCAAGTTAATCTGGCTTTCGCCCAGCACACACGATTGTCGGATCAGGTAAGTGTGTGATTATGGGCTTTTTCCCCCGTTTGTTTCAACCCCAACCACACCAAACTGTAAGAGAGCTGGCGATGATGGTTAATGCTAAAAACAAACAAACAAGCAAATAAATAATGCAGACTTTTGTACAGACAGGCCATCTAGGAGACGTACATATACAGATACTATGTGATCTATCTGTTGAAGATGAAGGCACAATGAAAAGAACACAAACCAGTCATTCAAGAAACGGCAGTGGCACGTGCTCACTGAGCTCAGTTTCTTTCTTAGAGTCAAGCTTACAAAGAAACTGATGACTGATAAACAATTAAGAGACAACATCGTTCATAACATTTTACGCTTCTTAGGGTTTGAAGCGTTGGGACGGCATTGGTCGTATGTCACACACTGTTCAAAATGTATCTTTCAATTCATATTATCCAAAGCATGTATGATTTAAAAAAAAAAGAAAAGGAAAACGAAAACCTGCCCATTCCTTGCAATAATATTCGTTCTTTTTTTTTTTTTTTTTTTTTTTTTTTTTTTTTTTTTAGGGGGGAGGGGATAACGATGAAGGTGGTAACATCAGCGCCATAATCCTGCCAAGCAAGATACTACTGATAATCAGTGTGCCAGGTGTCCTTCACGGACACAGGTCCGACGTGTCCCTGTGTTGCAGATGGGCGGAGGTGAGAATGCGGGCGACGGGGAGCTTGATGGTGGGGCGCGGTGGTGCTGTCTCTCATCCACTACAGGGACACCATGTCCGCTGGCGCCGCGGGCCTGGCCGTGACCTTGGTGTGCAGGTAAACGAAACGACTCAACGATAACAGCAATTTACCAATATCTGCATCAATGAGACTGCAACAACATCAACAAGAATAATTCATAGCTCTAAGACACATTGTTTTGTCCTGTTGTCCTAAGGAAATGTCTGGCATGGTGGCACAAACAGGTATAGTTTGAAAATGTGTGTCCTTCCACAACTTGTTTGTAAAGCATATTAAGATGTTGATCATTCAGCTCGCCCATTTCCATATACTCACAAGCAAGCAAATGCTATCAAGCTCAGATAATCAACTGCGATGGTAGTAATAAAACTACAGCAATCCTTCCTTCCTGATCTCAAAATAATGACAGCACAATTATCAACAGTATCATGATCATGATCATCATCATCATACAATATTGACAATTTTTACGAATACATCTATGATTATATTAAACGAGGCATAAAATCTACCCCCCCCCCCCCCCATGCACATAGATGTTGAGCAACAAAATACACAAATGAAACAACGGAATGATCAACGTTACTTGTAAACCAAACGCAGAACACGCAGAACTCACACGCACGCACGCACACGCACACACACGGGCGCGCGCACACGCGTACACACTCTCGCGCCAGCACACACATGCACACACACACAAACACACACACACACACACACACACACACACACACACACACACACACACACACACACACACACGACCACACACGCACGCACGGACGCACACACACATATGTGTGAATGTGTGGATGTGTGTGTGTGGTGTGTGTGTGTGTGTGTGTGTGTGTGTGTGTGTTGCACATGCCTCCGTTTTCGTGTTGTGCAAGGATACTCACACATACGGATATGTTTTTGATTGAATCAACAGGTACTGACAAAAGTATAAAAATATGCAAAAATAAAACCTGGATAGGCATACTGACATAAGAGATAGACAAACAGACAGGCACACAAACGGTACGACAGATTTAAGGCAAAGCTACACATGTTGATATAATTATGAGTATATGCGCGCGCGCGCGTGTGTGTGTATGTGTGTGTGTGTGTGTGTGTGGGGGGGGGGGGGGGGGGGGGGGGGGGGGGGGGGACAGATAGTGGAACACCTTCGTCTAACGGTGCTGATGTTGAGCTGGCTGCAGTTGTGAACTCGTCAGTGTGGACCGTGTGACCGAGTACTGCAACCTGCCTGTGGAGGTGAGTGATGATGATGATGATGACGATAATGACAATAATGATAGTGATGGTGGTGGTGATGATGATGATGATGATGATGATGACAATAATGATAAGTGAGGTGATGGTGATGATGATGATGATGATGATGACATAATGATAATGATGGTGATGATGATGATGATGATGATAGTAATGATGATGAGGTGATGATGATG
>CM031604.1:69961701-69964201 GCA_018398815.1 Conus ventricosus
TGGTTTTTACCCTCAGTGCTATCAGCTCTGGTAGGTTTAGACGTTTACTGTGAATGGAACCGACTCTCTTTTTTATTCCGCGTTCATAGGGTAACAAAGGAATTCTGAGGTTCAGAACTGGTGGGAATTTTGCGTCAATGTTTCTGATCCCACTCTTAAAGACGCCTCATTTCGTCTTCGGTTCACACTACACTTTCCCGGCCCCTCAACTAACCCACCCACTCGATGCATTTCTTAGGGGACAGGACGGCATGTTGATCTCCCCACCGCATACACAGGCGTCTTCTGCCTTTTTCGGAATTTCAGTTCTTTTCAGGAAGACGGCGATTGATACTTCTGGAGTGTACAATGACCAGAGAGGCCCGCAGTCACGTGGTTACACCTTTCGGCGGTGGAGCTGATGGTTGTGCGAGTTCGAAACACACGTGGGGGTGGGATTTCTTATGAACTGAAAACCAGAAGTAAATGGGTTACCTGATCAGCCCCAGGTAAAGTTAAGACTGCGGAAGAGAGGTGGGCACCGTCTTTCATCGTGCCGTGCTGTTGACACGGCCAGCCTCTAACATTTCACTGCCCCCCCCCCCCCCCCCCCCCCCCCCCCCCCCACCGACATCGACTAAATAACTTCAACTTTTAACCTGTTCTTAACAATGACTGCAAACAATCACTGCATAGCATTTCTCCCATGGGGATGCCGGGGGCTCGTATGTTACCATCGTGTTGCTGTCCTCGGGAAAAAAGTGCTCGTCATTTCCACTTTTCGTTTACACTTCTTTGACACTGCATTTTGAAGACATCGTGCTGCCATACCCGCTTTCCTGCCTTCGTGGTCCATCACCTCTGTTTGTTCTAAAACGTTTCTATAGTTTCGTTTTCTCTCTTCTTACAGTTTACAACATTCCCGCTTCTTGTTGTCATCTGGCGTTCGGGTAGGTGAACATGTAAGTACTGATCAGAATGGGCACTAACTCCCGTATTCCACGGTGTCTATTTGCCCGTAGAGTCTTTGGATTTATCTTTTTGTAGCAACGCTGAGCTTGTTTGATGAATGATTTTTACAGCTCGTTTTTTGTAACCATGGACAGTGGATTAAGTGGAATGGCCAGCGCCTTCCACGCAGCGTAACTGCACCTGCCTTAAGGTTGTTGTCAGTTTTCGAACTGCCATGTTGTCCACTGATAAAGCACTTTATGGTCAGCTGCCTTCGGCGATCGTCTCCTTTCAGGGCATGGCCTTGTCTTTCTCTCTATGTCGACAGTCCTGTACTAGCCCTGTGTGTAGGCTGGACCACATCTACAACAATCATTCCTAGTCAGACTGCGTTGCCTGGGAGCAGTTTGGTGCAGGCCACAGAGTCCATCTTGTGTCCAACAAAGAGAAAGAGAGTTTTTGTCGTGGAAGTGCCTGTAAAGTCTGTCCCTATGCATTTCGTGACAAAATCTCCTTTGCTAAGCTTTGACAGTCAGGTTCGTGTGATACTAGTTAACTTAACATATCTTTCCCCATCTCAAGCAGAATATCCACATAACCGAAACCGGCACATCAAAGAAACGGCATCGATACGGCCTAGCAGCCATTCTGTCAGCCGGAAACTTTACCTGCTTTAGCAACTCCGTAACACCACGACACGGCAACAGCACGAAAACGGCAACAACACGACACCGGCAGCGACACAGCATTCACTGAAATTTCGGTCCGTGTGAGAGAGAGAGAGAGAGAGATGAGAAAAGAGAAGAGAGAGAGCAGTTTATACCTATTTTAAGAAATGTCTTTCAGGGAGGCGCAGGAAACGGATATCCGATGTAATCTTGTCTCTTGAAATTTGAAGCATTCTGCATTTTTCATCTTCTACTTTCTCTGCTGATGCGATTATATACGAATTTTTCGGCTTTATTGGCCTTTCGTTTTTTTTTTTTTTCATGTTTGTTTTTTTTTTTCCAATCTGTTCTATTGTTATTTTTTTTATTCTTTGTTTATTTTTTTAAATTACCAATCTGGAATAAATGAACTATCGTCAGTTATTTTTTTTCAATTTCTATTGTTTGTTTATTTGTTAAATTACCAATCTGCAATAAATGAACCATTGTCAATTATTTTTTTCTTTTCAATTTCTATTGTTTGTTTACTTGTTAAAATTACCAATCTGCAATAAATGAACTATTACCAATCTGCGATAAATGAACTATACCTAAGGGTTACAAGCCAAAGCTGTGTGATCGTTATCATTGTTAGTATTGTTTTTTATCATTATCGGGATCATTGTTATGATGATTTGTTGTTGTTGTGCTGTTGTCACTGCCGTTGTCGATGCAATTAAAGCAAAGAATGAAGTGCTCATCGCCAGCTCTATTTGGAATTGACTTCTATTTTCTTCATTCCGGTTGTGTGTGTGTGTGTGTGTGTGTGTGTGTTGTGTGTGTGTGTGTGTGTGCGCGCGCGCGCGCTCGTGCGTGCGTGCGTGCGCGTGTGTGTGTTGAAAATATAACAACAAAAATGGCCA
>CM031604.1:69972730-69985230 GCA_018398815.1 Conus ventricosus
CCGAAAACCTGGAAGACTTGCGGGAGGGGTCTAGGGAGAGGGCACGTGGCGGGGGGGGGGGGGGGGGGGGGGGGGGGGAGGGAGAGACCTTGACAGGCAAGGTCCTGACCAGGGAAGAGGGAGATGGAGATCAGGGTACTAAGACTGTGTGACTTTACAGGTTTAAACCCACAATTGTAACGCTGAAATTCTGTAAGAAAAAAAACAACAACTGTGGATAGGGAGTGCGGTGGTCTGTATGCGTATGGGGCGGAAGGAAGGGGTGTGGGAAAGGGGAATGATAACTAGAGCGGATAGGAGTTTGGGGGGGGGGGGGGGGGGGGAGTGAGGGTGAGAGGAGGTTTGGACGGATACAGGTGTACAGGTGCACAGATTGTAACCCGCAACAAAATGTCCACGAGTGGACAAGCAACCAAAGAGCCTGTCAACTGACCGCTGGAAAAGAAAGATAAAGGACAGCTTAAAAATTGAAAGGAAGCCCCTCCCCACCCCTCCCCAAACAACAACATCAACAAACCATTTATACAAAACCAAACAACACTAAACAAACAAACAAATCTCACGTACAGATGCAGTCAGAAAAACACCCTCTCTCTTTTCAGGTTTTTTTTTACTTGAAAAAAAGTAAGTAAGTTTCCACTGATAAGTCATTCAAATAAAGTCAGTGTATAGTAATTGCGTTTTCCGGGATAATTCAAAGTTCAAAGTAAAGTTTGACAGTAAAATCAGACCAAGCAGATGAAATAATCCTGTACCTAAAAGATCAACAGAACAAAGATGAGCGATTCGGAAATTTCGTGAGAAATTTTGAACAATAAAATACAAGCAAAATAGAACCAGTCAAATAGCCTGTCAACTGACCGCTTGAAAACCGCGAAATAAAGAACAGCTTAACAATTGAGAAGAAACCCTGCCCCCCCCCCAAAAAAAAAAAAAAAAAAAAAAAAAAAAAAAAAAATCAAAATCAACAAAGTAGTCACTCAAAAAAAACACCAACAAACAAACAAACAAAAAACCCCATGAACAACCAACCAACCAACCAACCAAAGCTCACATGCAGATACAGGCAGAAAAATCTCTTTTCTGCTGTTTTTTTTTTTTCTGGAGAAGTAATCATGTTTCCACTAAGAAGTCGATCACATCAAACAACAGTAGGTCTAATTATATATCAGTGCATGGCAATACCGTTTTTTGTGTGTGTTTAAAAAAAAAAAAATAGTAATTGAAAGTTCAGATCAAGGCTTAACTGTTAAATCAGCAAAAACAAACAAAATAATCCTGTACTGTTAAATCAGGAAAAACAACAAAATAATCCTGTATCTAAGAGTTCAACAGAACACACATAGACTAAATCTAAATTAAACGATGCGTCGAACGAAAATACAGATGAAATAGACGCCGGTGCCGCCAATCATTCTTCTGGCTTCCGCCGTAGGGATCCCCGATGGCTCAGTACTTGAAAGGTTCGGTGTACGGAGGGGGGTGCTGGTAGGTAACACTGGTACCTGGCTCCGGTCCTCCTGGATACTGGCCACTGGTGCCTGCAATCAGTCAGTCAACCGGCCGGTCAGTCTGCCAGTCAAACCGTTATTGAAAGATGCGGTTGATCACACACACACACACACACACACACACACACACACGCTCGCGCGCGCGCGCGCGCGCGCGCGCGCGCGTGCGTGCGTGCGTGCGTGCGTGCGTGCGTGCGTGCGTGCGTGTGTGTGTGTGTGTGTGTGTGTGTGTGTGTGTGTGTGTGTGCCAGACACGCTGAGTCATCATAAGGAACGCAAAACAAAAACAAGAACCAAACCAAATCAAAACAAAAATAAGAAGAAAAAAAAAAAGACACAACAAAACAATACAAAAAGAAACAAAAACAGTGGAAGGAAAAGCAACACATTTGTGAATGCCTATCTCAGCAAAGACTTCTTCTGCTAACCAAATCGGGTCCTCAGAATCTACCAGGTTTTCATCAGGCGGCGAGGTGAATCGAACAGGCCTTTGTTGGCGTTTCAACCCGGAGATGGTGCTGTGAGAATCCGGCCCTTTTATTTGATTGACAAAAGCAACTTTCACCCCTTTACTATCGTTCCCCTATACAGCGACTTTACTAGGTCAATTTGATTTAGTCTTCGTAAGGTATGCCAAACAAGAGATTCACAGTTAGAGAGAGAGAGAGAGAGAGAGAGAAAGAGTGTATGCGTGTGTGTGTTAAATACGTTCCGACTATGCCAAGACTTTGGCGAACAACAAAAGACGGTTTCAACACCTGTTGTCGAAAACCGCCCCTTTACGTTTAAAGTTCGCGTTATCTTCGATACAGAAAGACAATGTCACCAGAGATCAGAAAAGATTTTTTTTTTCTGATCATGTACCGTCATATTTTCCCCCTGAACCATGAATACTTTTGGGCGAATCGTGCGTCAGTATTTGAGTGAAGCGTTACTCCTGAGGTCCGTGGAGTTCTGGGAAGGGAACACCCGCAAATACGAAGATTTGGGCGAGAGGTGATTGGGCGAAAGTTGCTGTACCGTTTGTTCCTCTGTCTGTCTCTCGGGAAGTTTATACCTGCGCCATTTCACTGGTTGACGTAACCTTTTTACACAGGTGGAGAGTGACACAAGGACGGATCCATTCAATCTTGGTACGCGGGTCTGTGATGTGGGTCCGGCATAAACGGCGCATACAGGATCGCTCAGCAAGATGATTTACAAAGAGAAGCATCCATGGCGTGGTGGTCAGCGTTGCGGACTGAAGGCTGGGAGGTCGTGGGTTCGATTCTCGCCACAGTCGGTTATCTGTACCTGTTTTCCTGTCCTGGCCGGCTTGTAACAATAATTGAGTTTGCTGCGACTTCAGTTGTGAAGATAGGAAATACACAGTCAAGTTTCATCCAAATAACTCATGCATATCTGAGAGCGTTGCATAAATTTCCTGACCACATTGCAGGTGTCTGTATCTCTCGGGCCTGCTCAACGCAGGTGTCTGTTATGAACGTAAGCTTGCAGAATAATCCTATCATGTAGTTTCTGACGTGAACATATACTCCATCCTCATCGATCAGCTCTTGCAGAATAATCTATCATGTAGTTTCTGACGTGAACATAACTCCATCCTCATCGATCAGCTCTTGCAGAATAATCTATCATGTAGTTTCTGACGTGAACATAACTCCATCCTCATCGATCAGCTCTTGCAGAATAATCCTATCATGTAGTTTCTGACGTGAACATAACTCCATCCTCATCGATCAGCTCTTGCAGAATAATCCTATCATGTAGTTTCTGACGTGAACATAACTCCATCCTCATCGATCAGCTCTTGCAGAATAATCCTATCATGTAGTTTCTGACGTGAACATAACTCCATCCTCATCGATCAGCTCTGAAAAAAAACACATAACAGTTTCAGATTCTGTGGTCCTTCATGCCCTGATCTCATGGTGACCTCCATTTTGACTTTTTGTCTCTGCCCTTGGTGGGTTTGTGAAGAAGTCACCGGTATTGGCATTTTTGGAGTTGGGGGTGGGGATGGGGGTGGGGGTGAGGGGAAGTTGTTTGACGGACGTAGTAGCACTCGTTCAAGCTGGCTCCGCGACTACGCAATTACTGTCGTCAGTGGAGGGCTTAGAAAATGGTGTCCTACAGGCGCCACAGAACACCACCAATATGACGGTAGTAATGCAGTGTCTCCTCTGGTAGGTTACCTCTTGACGACTTCACACCAATGCTCTGTGGATTGCCGGTGACGTGACTGTCGCGGGTCAAGCCAGGGCATGGCTGTAAATGGGCAGCCAGAAAAAAAAGTGGTATAAAAATAATGTAACTGAATTAAAATTTTCCACTGAACACGAACTCTGAAGTTATCGTTAACGAATCCGTAACTGTCTGTCAAGTAATATATTTTCATGGAATATTGAAGCTTTTTAGTAATACAATCGTTGAATGTCTTCCGCATCATACAAAGCAAAGTGGAAGGGAGGTGACTCTTTTCAGTCCGTTCCTACGATTACTTCCCGTCAATGATCATTCATTGAGGAGGATCAGTTCAATCTTGGTGGAGGTCTGCTGTCGTCCTAAGACTCTGCTAGTTATGAATGTTTTATTTTTAGACTGGATGCTGCGCTATACAAATAAAAGGATCCACCGACGACAAGGCGTGGCTGCCTTCCTGGCAGTACATATCACAGACAACACACACACACACACACACACACACACACACACGCACGCACGCACGCACGCACGCACGCACGCACGCACACACACACACACACACACACATGTACACACACACACACACACACACCACACACACACACACACACACACCCCGACCATGCATTTCACCCCACGCATTCCACACCATCCTCTCAACGTACAAAAAGTACTCATTAATTTAACATCCGTTTGTGGGGGTGCTTATTCCGCTCTCCCCTTCCCCTTCTTCCCTCCCCATTACTTCCCCCCACCCTTCCCACCACCTCGGTCTCCTACTTCCCCTCTCACTCCGCCCTCCGAAGTGTTAAATTCGGAATGCAATCGACAAAAGTATGTCCCAGTACCATCATCATAATTGTATTTATTTGTTCTCTTTTTTTTTTTTTTTTTTTTCAATAACGAATTCGCAAACAAACGCTTACGCAGAAGTGTCTAATCCGTACTGCATACGTTGTGTAAGTTTTCCACTGACGATTTATTTACTCTACCGAGGAGATTTTCGTCGGAGTTTGTCAGTCTGTTTGCCTGCGTATGTGAGCAGGATTAGGCTTACACACAAATTATTAAACTGATTTAATGCGGACTAGTCCTTCACGTTCTGTTTTCTGAGTGGAGTTAAGGGCAGAGGGTTGGGTCGGGGGGAGATAGCCAGAATTCCTGGAGACCTCTCCCACCCACCCCACCCTGGAATCTTTTGACCCCCCCCCCCCCCCCACTCCCCCCATCCATCGAGCTCCGATCTACTGCTGCGGTTTTTGTTTGAAGTTACTAGTCAGAACTGACAGTACTCTCGGAAGACTGTCACAAAATGAAAGAAAAAACACAAAATGAAAGAAAAAACAAACAACAGAGAGAGAGAGAGAGAGAGAGAGGAGAGAGAGAGACAGACAGACAGACAGACAGACAGACAGACACAGACAGAGAGAGGCCTGCATTGTTGTGGCACTGACCAGAGAAAAAGCCACGTGGTGTGGACGGCGGGCGGGGGCGGGTGGTGCACACGGCCGAAGGGTGGATGACACCCCAGTGTAGCTCTGCTTCTTCACGGCCACGCAGATCAGCACGATGACCATGGAGATGAAGAACAGGCCCGCCCAGCACGCTCCCCACGATGGTCCAGGTTCTGCAAGGCACCACCACGCCCATGCCAAAAACATCACACAGTAACTTGGGGTGGTAGAGGGGGGTTGGGACGGATTTGTAATTTGTCCTGAGTATCAGAATCTTAGAGAACTGTTCATTCCATCGAAGTATTACATTCATCTTCCTGTTCTTCTTCAGGTACTTTTTTTCTTGATCTTGTTCATCTCCTTACGCTTGTTCATCTTCTTTTTTCTTGTTCTTCGGATGGCTGTGTATGGTTATTTAGTACTCCGTCAGTTTTCGACTTTGCATTAGACCCACTGCGACACGGGGCTGGGCTGTCTGGTGTTTTGGGAGACGGACGCATCTCTCTCTCTCTTCTCTCTCTCTCTCTCTTCAAAGGGGGGATCATTGGAGTACACGAAGAGAAGAAGTCGTGTTTGATGTGCTCTGTGTTATATGGTTGTATTTGACTGGTTATCTGAGGTGTTGTGTCGTATAATTTGGAGTACAGCACTGTGAAGCAAGATGCCATCCGATGCGCTGAGGTTTCGACCTGTTTGCGGGACATTTGCGGCAGTGTACGCTTCTTTTAGTTGAAGCGTTCGAAGATGAAGGCCCCCCATGAGAATTTCCATGTTGACATTGAGAACATGGAGTGACGGTGTAACCTGGGACTGTTGCTCTCTTTGTTTTTTACGGACATTTAATTTTACGTTGTGGGGATGTCGAGTCAAACCCTGGTCCTGGTCCTGGTCCTGGTTCGAAGGAGGTCTGAGGCAGACACGGCTTGGCAGTGGAGCAGCCAATCGCAGAGACAGTTTCCAGTGGACAGGAACGTAAAATCCGGGACGTCAGCTCTTCCGCCGGATCCCTCCCCGAAGGATGTGATGTCTTCCCTTGAAGGACATGCTGACGAGGATGAACAGTTTGAATTCTAAATTTGATAAACATGTACGACGATATAAGAGATCTGAAAGATATGTGTTCCACTTTACAGGCAGATGTTTCTGATTTGAAACAGGAAGTGACAGACTTAAAGCTAAATAACGATAGATTGAAAAGTGAAAATGACAGTCTGAATGAGAAGGTGAAATATCTGGATAAGAAAGTGGACGATTTGGAAGGTAGGTCAAGAGGAACAACATAATTATTCATGGCATCCCTCGTAGAAAAATGAAACATGGCAAGAGTGTGAAAATCTGGTACACGATATGATAGTTGACAGTTTAGAACTTGCAGATGATGTGCAGTTTGATCGGGTACATCGCATCAACTCTAAACCAGATTCACCAATAGTTGCGAGGTTGTACTTTCTTTAAACACAAAGACAAAATTTTGCGCTCAAAAAAGAAGTTGAAAGGAAGTGAAATTTTCATAGGTGAAGCTTTTCTCAGCGTGTTAGAGAGATTCGGGAAAAACCTTGTCCCCCACTTAAAGTCTGCCAGATCACAGAACAAAAAAGTATCGATGGTTTACGACCATTTGGTAATAGAGGGCACTAAATACAGTCTTGATGATAGTGGAAACCTTTTCCAATGTGGATAGCGGTTAGGCCGGCCCTGTGACTGGAGATTTTACCGCTGCCAATTTGTTGAGGGAGCAAAAGTTATGTCGTCACCGCACAGAGTACATGTCTCTAGTTTGCGAGAGAGAGAGTAGCAACGAGATTGTGAACGCGTTGACACGAGGCAAGTGTGCTACGAAATCTCGTGCGTGACACCTGTGCTGGATATGTGTATACGGCAGTCTTAGATCACGTTGATGATGTTGAATGTGTTAACATGTTGCATGAAAATGTCACGAATAAAATTAGCGATGACGATGACAGTGATGATTTTGTTGATGTTAATAGTCATGTTGGGTGTCCCTTGTCGGGAATTGGAAACGATTTGTTGTGGTGACGAATGATAATGCGTCTTGCATTGGTACTGACAGATCGGAGCATTCTTGCTTGACAGAGAAATATGTTATGAATGCAGACGATGTGTGTGTGGATTTCTATACAAGTAAAAATGGTGATGATTGTGCAGCAGAGTCGGGAATCCACAGGGGTGATGATTGCATGCGTAATTCTATAACAGAAGATTGTGTGATTCTAAATCTAAGATAAATGCGGTCAATATATTGATGAATAAAAAAGATGTGGGTGGTGTGAGTGTGATGACAAAGGGAACGGCCAGAGGTGGTGACAGTAATACAGACAGTTGTGATGACACTGTAATGACGCATGAAACAGATAGAGGTGTGCGGTGGTTGTGGACGGTGAATGAAGCGCTCAGCGGTGGTGACAGTATGATGACTAATGAAACAAGTTATGGTGCTGAAGATGACAGTGAAAATGTGGCGGAGAATGAATTAGGTAGTGACAGTAAATTAGACGTGACGGTGACAGTGTGAGTCGAAGGAATCAAATAGTGACAGTGACAGTGTGACTGGGAGTGGAATAGACATGAAAAGAATGAATGAGAGTGATGGGAGCATTAGTTCAGAAGATAATGACAATTTATATGGTCAAGATTGTCATATGAGTAAGCATGTAAACAGTATTTCTTTCCTTCACTGGAATATATGTGGATTGTTTCACAAATTAGATGACATGCATTTTTCAGTTCATTTCTTCATTTGATTTTGTTTGTCTGGTTGAAACGTTTGCAGAAAAATTTGAATCGAGTTTGTTTACCGATTATCAAATATTCGTCAAACCAGCTGTTAAATTTACGAGACAAGGGAGAGGTTCAGGGGGAATAATTTGTCTAATACGAAAATATCTTCTTCCCTATGTGAATGAGGTTGATTGTGAGAGTCCTATTCCATGTTATTTATTTTTGATAGGGAGTTTTTTGGTCTTCATAAAACTTGTTGCTTGTGTGTGCGTATGTTCCGCCCGAAAATTCGCCTTATTACTCTATCAATGGTCTTGACAACGGCATTGATTTGTTGGAAAATTGTATTGTTAGTAAACTGCTGCATTTGGAGGATACTGAATATTAATATGTGGCGATATGAACGCTAGAACTGCTGATAAGACCCCAGACATTTTAGATGAATATGAAGTACACGTTAACTATAATAAGATTGATAGCCGCATGGAAAGAAACTTCTAAGATAAAATGTTAAATTCATATGGTAAGAAGTTCTTGAACATGTGTACTGTTTTGGGGACTGTACATTTTAAACGGAATGTGTAATGGCGACCTTGAAGGTCGTCTCACATATATTTCTGATGTAGGATGCAAGTGTGAACGATTATTTTCTGATGTCAGTAGATGGTTTTGAGTTACTGTGTGAACAGTTAACACTTAATGTTATGGAAAGATTTGAATCTGATCATATGCCCTCGTACTATGTATTAATATACAAAATGCTAAAAAATGCATAGTACTGGTTTGAATGGTAAACATAATCAGTTTATAGTTAAATATTGCTGGAATAAGGATTATACCCTGAAATTTACACAGTCCATGGGACTCTCAGGATGTGAAGAGAGAAATGGCAGTTGCAGAAGATCTTATCGAAGTGGATGTAAATGAAGCCATATGTAGATTTAATGTGATCATGAAAGAACAAGCTGAAAATTTGAAAAAGAAGATAGTATTAAATAAGCGAACCCCTGATGATAAACTGGTATGATGGGGATTGTAAAGTATTCAAAATGTAAAATGCGTAGCCTATGGAGAAAATTTTGTAAAACTTTAGACAAAGAGGATCGAGTTGCATTCTGTGTTTCAAGACGCGAATATAAAAATTTAAATGAAAGAAAAAAGAAAGAATATAATATGTCATTGGTAAATGAACTGATCGATTCTGTGAAGAGCCAACAGGGCTTTTGGGAAACTATACACAAAAATTTCAAAGAAAAGATGTCAACCATCAAATGATATTTCTATATCTGAATGGTTTGAACATTTCAAAAATTGTTAGAAAAAGTGACGGAAACTAGTTCAACAGAGATCATAGTTAATTATAATGAGATGAAGAATTTCCTTATGATAGAGCAATAACTACAGAAGAAGTATTGGTAGCCATTAGAAATTGAAAAATGGAAAATCTGCTGGTCCTGATGGTTTAATTGGTGAATTTTTCAAATATTCTGGTGAGTCTGTTTTGAATTTCTTGGTAAAACTATTTAACTTTCTTTTCGATAATGGCACTTATCCGACAGCTGGAAAGAATCTATTATTTTACCTTATTTAAGAAGGGCGAGGTTTACAATGTAAATAATTATAGAGGTATTTCATTAAGTAATATTTGTAGCAAAAATTTATAGTTCTGTTATTAATAGTAGATTGTATGAATGGGTAAGTCAGAATAACATAACTGGAGAACATCAGGCGGGATTTAAAAGAGGGTTTTCCACAATTGATCATATATTTACCCTGCTTGCTGCTGTTCAGAAACAATTTGTAAATAATCAAAAGTTATATGTGCTTTTGTTGACTTTGAGAAGGCTTTTTGATTCAATTTCTCGAAGATTGTTATGGCCTGTTTTGTTAAAAAATGGAATAAAAGGTAAATTGTATCACTGCATAAAAAGTATGTACTGTGAGGTAAAGCAAAAATAAGATCGGGTGCAATATTATCTGAGCATGTCATGTGTACAAGTGGGGTCAAACAAGGCGACGTATGTAGCCAGTATTATTTTCTATTTATTAATGAGTTAGCCTTGGAAATAATTGAAAATGGTCGACATGGAGTAACTTTTGACATTCTAGAATTGTTTATGCTGCTTTTTGCTGATGACATATTTTCTAGCAGTATCAGTGGTCGGTCTCCAGAGACAACTAAATAATTTGTACTCTGCAGCAAACAAACTAGAATTAAAAGTTAATATTGAGTAAGACAAATATTGTCGTGTTTCGTAAAGGGGGATATTTGGGGCGGGCGGAAAGATGGACATATGGAGGTGAGGGAATTGCTGTGGTTAATGCTTATAAATATCTTGGTATTTATTTTACAACCAAACTTAGTTTTGAGTTTGGCTTGTCAGGGATATAGTAATAGAGCGAAAAAGGCAGTCATAGTTATTCTACATATTTTGTATAAGTTGGACTGCAATTCATTCAGTGTTTTTGTCAAATTATTTGATTCGCGGTGCAGCCAATCTTACAGTATGGAGCAGAAATATGGGCTTTTGAGAAAGGTGTCTTAATTGAGAAAGTTCACTTATATGCGTTGAAGCACTTTTGAATGTGGATAGTAGAACTCCCAATGATTTGGTATACGGTGAACTTGGAAGATATCCTGTTTATTTAAATTCTTATTTGAAATGTATAAAATACTGGCTCAAACTAACGAGAATGGATGAATGCAGGATACCCTATAAAGGTTACAGGATGTTGTTGAAGTTAGACAATAATGGTAAGAGGACTTGGGCTTCAAATGTTCGCAATGTTTAAATTCATATGGGTTTGGATTTGTTTGGGATAACAAGGTGTTGAAAATATATCAGGATTTCTAAATTGTTTTAAACAGAGGATTATTGATTGCAGGTGGCAGGACTGGCATGACCATATGCATTATAGTGATAGATTTGTTCAGTACAAATTATTTAAATCGACGCACATATTAGAGCATTATATTAAGTTAAAAATGAATAGATACGTTAGGTGTGCACTGACAAAATTCAGATTCGGTGTATTGACATTGCTTGCCATCGTTTTAGATATAGCAATGTTGTTGAAATGATCTAACATGTCGATTATGTAAAAGAGCAAGAGAAGATGAAATACATTTTTTGTTTTGCTGTCCTGCTCTGAGTGATTTAAGAATAAAAACTTATCCAATCCAAATATTATACAGAACCATGTAACTTTAGACTCATTCTCTTATTATCGACAAGTAATGAGAGCATACTATTGAAATTAGCTAAGTATGTTTATGAAGGAAACAATGAGAATCAGACTGCAATATCTTGAGTTATGTTTGTTTGTTTGTTTCTTAACTTACGGTATTTCATCGTTAGCATTTTGATTCGTTTTCTTCGTGACATGTATTACATTTATGAAACCCCTTCAGTATGGGGCTTTGGCCTTATCTGAATAAAGATTCGCATTCGCATTCGCATTCGCATTCGCATTCTCTCTCTTCAAAATTTGTGTAAGTTCGGTGCATTGGAAATCATGGTATTTGTTTTTTGTTTTTGTGTTTTTCCCCCTTGCAACGAAGGTTTCTTTTCCTTTTTGAAACCTTTTACATAAACAATATAATACATCATTCAATGTATTCACGTGCACCAATAAGTAAAGACTATAATATCATTCTTTAGTAATTCCATACACAACATTGTCCAAATCTGTTTGATATAGCAGTCATTCATTACAGAGAATAACAAAAGGAAATTCCCATAGCAACAACAAACAAACAAAAAAGAAAAGAAAAAACAAAAAAACAAAATGATAACATCAAAAGTATATAAAAAACACCTCTTGACATAAAACAATAAGTTGTCTATGGCTGGAGAGGAGTTGACGGGAAGGGGGAGGAGCGGTTGGAAATGGGTGGGGGAGGGGGGGGGGGGGGTAAAGAATGAGGAATAAAGAGAAAAGGAAAGGTCACATACCGCTTTTACAAATCCAAACATATTTGATCCACGCTCAAACTGCAGGAGCATTAGAATGCTTTTTGTATAATAACGTGTACAGTTTTGTTAGCTACTGTGACAGAAAAACACGCTAATAAGAATGAAAATATTAGCAGTATTTACGGCTTTTTTTTTTTTTTTTTACTGCGATGTACTGTAGTATCCTGTAGTAATCATGGGTTTGTTGTGTGGATTGCCTGTTTGCATCGCTGTTAGATTCTTCTGATCTGTTCTATCTGCTTTCCTGTCTTTTAATTTAAACTAAGATTTCCACAAATTTTCCCCTATGATCTTTAGCATTTTTCTTTCTCTCTTACGTGTCAATGTTGATTAGCTATCCGCCGATGTGTTTTTGTTGCTGTTAAATTTTCCGTCACTGAGCACAGTATAAGCATTTGCTTGTTGTTGCTTCAGTTCAATAAGCTGTTTATGCACACATCTGTGCAATAAAGAAATGTTAAAAAAAAAAGTATTACGTCCCGTCTCAATGCTTTTAAACTGTCTCTGCTCTGTGCAGGTGTTATAGCATGTATGTCCTTTTCCATTTATCTCGCAAAAGCGTTTCCTCACAGAAACAAATCTGAAGTTTGCAAATAATGCACTCTCTCTCTCTT
>CM031604.1:69992730-69995230 GCA_018398815.1 Conus ventricosus
GGTCATATTTTCAAACACGGAGGTCAACAGTTGGACCCAAGGCACCATCTAAAACAGAGATGTTATCAAGTTGTTACAATGGGACCTCTTAATAAAGGCGCCGACTCCTACCTGTACCCTTCCAGAAATACTTCAAAACTGGGCCTTTAAAGGGACGAGAATCTTTTATTTTCTTTGTGGAGAATGTAGTATTGTTTCTCATTGCGGTGTCCCGAAGGACTGCAGTGTGTCCCGGTGTACGAAAAGTTTTAACTCCCCCAATGGTTCAACTCCCAGGGAGTTAAACTGTTCATATGTAAATTTTAACTCCCTGGGAGTTAAACTAGAATGACTCCCACCCTGTGCCAAAATAACTCCACTCAGTAAAACTTCAAAATGTTCTAAATCTTTTTTGTACAAGTCTCAACAAATTCTTGAAACATTAAGGGGGGAGTCATTTTGTACATATATCAGACTTAACTCCCACCCTGTAACAGAATGACCCACCTGGAAGTTAGTACACATTAACTCCCGGGAGTTAATCCAGGCGTGTAAAAGTTTAACTCCCTGCCCACAAAGGGGAGTCAGTTTTTCACTGTTTAGAATAACTCCCCTGGGAGTTAATGTGTACACGTGTTTTCTGACTCCCAGGGAGTTACTGTGTAACAGAGGGGGAATTAATCTGATCATGACTAAGATGACTCCCCACCACCTATTCCAGGTGTCTTTCGGTAAGACAATGGAGAAGGGGATTTAATGTTCATGATCATCATCATCATAGGGAAAGGAAATGTCCGTGTACATATTCATGTGCTCATCTATGCATGTCCTTGATATTTTACTATGCCTTTTTGTATATAATCTGTATGTACATGAATTAATGGTTTGATGCCTTTGGTAGAAATACTGTACCTTCAGTCTTTGCGTTCTCTCTCCTCTCTCTCTCTCTCTCTCTCTCTCTCTCTCTCTCTCTCTCTCTCTCATGGAATCTATGCGACTATCAAACAGTCACCATAAGTGTAGGCCATTACACTCAAATGGTGTAGAAATGGAAAATGTTCAATTTTTCATTGTGTCATGCCGCCAAATTAGGGAGTGAGGTGGGGGGGGGGGGGGGGGGGGGACTGAGAGGGTAAGGAAGGTGGGGAGAGAAAGACGAGTAGTCGCGACGTGACGTAAAATTGTTTGTATTGACTCGCTACATCTGGGAGAGAAGGGAGGAGAAAAAGAGTTGGCATAGATCAGAAATTTGTGTGTGAGACACATGGGATAGAGAAAGGTGTGTGTGTGTGTGTGTGTGTGTGTGTGGGGGGGGGGGGGGGGGTTGAGGGGGGGTGTTTTTGTACAACTTGTACGAGAGGGTGGCTGCTTGGGACCGATCTGATGAAGTTGTCAAGTGACTCGTCACAGGTGTGGTGGTGTGCGTGTGCCAAGCTAAAAATGAAAGTCGGTCAGCCAGTCAGAAAAACACACATTTTTCAATAAAATTCACGACACGTGACTAATTCACAGAAACCAATAATATCGAAGGAAACAATTCTACCTGACAAGTGTTGATCTGGCAAGTTAGTGTAAGAAACACACACACACACACACACACACACCACACACACACACATTTCGAAAAAATATATATCAGATGCATGGGTGGTAGCGAGGTGCGGGGAGTGGGTGGTGGGTGGGAGTCATTCTGGTGGTATGTCAGAATAACTCCCCTGGAGTCAAACTGAAACACAGAGGGAGTTAGTTTTTTATATTCTAGTTTAACTCCCAGGGAGTTAAAATAGACAAATGAATAGTTTAACTCCCTGGGAGTTAAACCATTCGGGGAGTTAAAACTTTTCGTTACACCGGGACCAATAAGAGGTAGGACACACACACACACACACACACACACACACACACACACACACGTAAAGAGAGAGAGAGAGAGAGAGAGAGAGAGAGAGAGAGAGAGAGAGAGACAGAGACAGGACAGACGACAGACGAGACAAAGACAGAGAGAGAGAGAAGAGAGAGAGAGAGAGAGAGAGAGAGAGAGAGAGAGAGAGAGAGAGACACAGAGAGAGAGAGAGAGTCTTTGTTGGTTGGGACTTTGTCCCGATGAGAAATTCAATGTATTAGTATCATTACTGTGCCTATCAGCATTATCTCCAATCAAGGAAGCTATGTTTCTTCATGCGTCTATATATAAGCTCGCTAAAGCGACCCTAACCTATGGCATGCAAACGTTGTCAAAAGACAGAGGATGGTCCAGGGAGGAAGCCATTCACTTTTGGTGTGGATCCAGTCTGTAGATCCAGATTTACCTTCGATCCAGGATCGTTGAGCCAGATTCAGAGAAGATGGGGGCAGCAACTCTTATACGTGTGTAACCAACTTCCCTTAGGGCGGATATTCAGAATCTGTTTACATTATTGATAAGATGGTTTTAAAGTTTCCACCGGGTATGAACACAAAATTTCTGGTATGATACAATAAATAATCTATGAAAAGAAATATGTTTGTAGAATGTAAAAAT
>CM031604.1:70005230-70010230 GCA_018398815.1 Conus ventricosus
AAGCACATTCAAACTAATCTACTTGAGAAAATAATGTGGAACGAAGACTCGCCATTGAAGAATATTTGAAGTAGATCTTTATTTCTTTTACCTTCATTTACTTATAATCTTCTCTCTTCACAATGCCTTGTCTGCCTGTCTGTCTGTCTCTCTCTGTGTGAACAGTACTTGGGAGGGGTTTGTATCTATTACCCATTGTCCGTGTTCCTGAGAAGCCGAAGCCAACACCTCCCTCGCCCCTTTCTCCCCTCCACACCCCTCTCCCTCTTCCCCCGTGAAGACAAGCGTGACAGAACCGAAAAGAGACGGCGCAATCGATTACAACATCCTGCTTTGTTTGACACGTAGGGTCTGAGTGTATTTTTATATTTAGTTCAGCTTGGTGTTTAGTTTTATCCCAGTTCATGTTATTGCATTGTGTACATGAAATTCATTCAATTCGTTTCAAAATGTTGAAAAAAAAAGGTACAGATCGGCATGTACATGGTTGTACTTATCTGTGTGTTGTATTTTGGTTTTTGTGTTCGTTTATTGGGAGGGGAGGGCTTAGTGCGAGAAGAGATGAATCCCCTCGCGGACGAAACAGTTGGAAACCCCTCACTCAGCCGGTGCTTCGAACAATCCAGTCTCGTCCATCCTCCAGCCAGTTCTCTCCGTGTGCTTTTTTTTTTCTGTGTAAGCGCATGTATGCGCACGTGCACGTGAGAGCTGATTACGTTCCTTTAAACAAATCCAAATAAACAAAAATCCAAAAATAAAACAAACAATCAGGGAAAAAACAGTAATCTTAACCAAGTCAGACCCTAGGCCAGAGCTCTCGGCTGTAAAGCGGGGGGTCAGTGATTGGCTCATCAAACTCCATTCACCTCACAGTGCTCTGCATTCAGTGCAGACGATGCTTTAATTATCGAATGCAGTGGAATGCAAAAGGGCGTGGAGTGGGGGGAGGGGGGGATCTGAATTTACAGTTGTTTTTTTTTCTTTTTAACTTTGTTTTCCATCTTTTCTTTTCTGTCTCTGTTGACTATTCACTTTGCTAGGACAAAATTCGCTAGTGATGTTTTCTTATGAATGTGTTTCAAAAAATAGGAAAGATACGAAAGTTTTGTCTTCGTTCGAAAAATATAGTTAATGTTCCGAAAAAAAAAATCAAAATAAGTGCAGTACACCAAATGTTAGTCCATCGACTGACCTCCAGTGTTAGGGAACAGTTGTTTATCGCTCGTGCATTGCGTTTGAAAAAAGTTTAATATCTGAGCCAAAGGCGGAAGCTAGCAAATCGAACTTCGCACGGTGAAGATTGCTCTCTTTCTATCGCTTTCTTCATTGTTTTCTTTCCTTGAACATGTTTAAACCAAGCAAATGTTGCAGTTCCCTCCTTTTTAACAGCACACGTTGAGACACATGCGTGATTCACCGAAAGTCTATCTTCTTGTTGGAATGCGCGGATTTACTTGCCGTGGGGTAGAGATGTACCTGTGTGTTCAGTCCTTAGGAATCATCAGTTTCTAGCGCGGATGTATAAATCAGTCGCTGTTTAGGCACGCCATTGTCTCCGCTAGAGACTGACTGTGCAGGGAGAAGAAGCACTTCAGAGGTGATTAAGGGTTGGTATACCCGGATTTTTATCAGACTGTGCCGTCAGTTCAGCCGTGTATTGATTTGTCTGAGAACTGACACCGACAGAAACAGAGTGGTTTGAGTCACAGTTCGAATTTGTCCTGACCCTGTACTTGTGTGTGAGCGACGAGCAGCTCCGCTTTTTGAAAACACATTTGCTTTTCAACTTACTGTAATCCTATTATCGTTAAGAGCGGAGAAGCCAAGTTTGCTGCCAGGTTAAACAGTTTAAATTGCCATGGACTTCAAAGTTGTAGCTCTGATCTGCTGGCACCGTTCTTCTCGCACGTGTGCTGACTATTATCTATCTAGTCCTCTTTTGCTGGTAGCCACTAAGGGCCTCGACCAGAGCCGCCACTGAGTCGGTCGGCGCTGAAAACACGTTCAGACGGCCCATGTCCAAACATTTTCCTTATCTCCCTCTCCCACTGTTCTCCTCCAAGTTTCCTTGGGGCCGTCCTCTTCTTCTTCGGCCATAGGAAGTCCATCGTAGGGCGATTCTGAAATGGATGTTGTTGCTGCGGAGAATGGCCTAATCCACTCGCCAACGCTTCCGTTTTCACGTGCGTTGAGATGGGTTCTGTTCTGCCTTCTTTGGTGGAGTTCTCATTGCGTGATGGTATTCGGACAATGATGCGTAGAATGCGTCCTGAGGCATCTGTTTTGGAAGGACATTAGTTTTGTTGTGTTGGTTTTGTCTCTTACATGATTATGCAACATAAAGAAGGGTTGCTTATTACATTTGATTTGAAGATTCGTAAACTTGGTCTTCAGGCGGATATTCACTGCCTTCCATGTGTCCGGAGGGAGGCAAAGGCCTGGATGGCTTTTTGCAAGTCGAGCCCGGATCTCCACCCTCCCATCCCATGTCTGTAATAGACATCTAGGATCCATACGATCAGGTGAAGTCCGCTAACTTCCTCATTTCGTCTCCGTTCAGTTTTTGATGGTGTCTTTGGACTCTGGCCATTCATTCTCATGCTCTTTGTCTTCTTGGTGTTGACCATTCAGCCAAGGTTTTCCAGCTGTTGTTGCATGGCATCTGTTTTGTTTTCGCCTGTATTGCTTTGGTTAGCGCGAATGTACATGCAGAGGCAATGTCGTCAGCAAAGTTCCCAGTTTCCAGTGTTGATGGTGCTACCATTGATCGTGGATCCATCTGATTCCCCTCCTCTCTCTGTCTGTGGCGTTCTTCATATATCCAGTCCATGGCAAGGATGAAGAGAGAAAAGGCGATAGGATGCGCCTGTTTCACTCCGTGCTGGTCATGAAGGGTTCTGTGAGCTCTGTGTGAGATTCTCTTGTGAACTGAAGTCACTGTACAGCATTTCAACGACACGGACAAGTTTTGCAGGGATTTCCGTAGTGTTCAGGATTTTCCATAAGGACTCTCGGTGGATGCTGTCAAAGCCTTCTCAGGTCAATGGAATGTTGATGTACAAAGGCGTGTTCCACTCTTGCTTGTTCCAGAACCTGGCGCAGAGTGAAGATATGATCTGAGCAGGATCGTCCAGGGCGGAACGAAAAGCTGCTTGTGTGGACGATGGTTCCTATCAAGGGCTTCGTTCAGCCTTGACATCACAACCTTGTAAATACCTTGCTAGTGAGGAGAAAAGCAAGAAGTGTTATGCCCTCCAGTTGTGCAGTCTCAAGATCTCCCTTTTGGGCCAATTGAAGATTAGACCGTTTTCACGCTTCAGGGGTCTGGACCGCTTCCAAACCTGTCTGGAAGGATCTTCGTGCAGAATGGGGCTGTCACATTAATATCTGCTTTCAACATATCTGCTGTTAACCCCATCTGCCCCCTGGTGCTTTTTCCGTTCTTCATGGTTTTGATTGCTGCTGTCACGTCTTCTAGGCTCGGTGGTCGATGCAGATGTCCAGGTCTATACTGACGGTTGGATATCTGCTAGTGAGGGGGGTTGGTTTGTTCACCGTAACTGACTCGAATGTTCTTTCCAGCGCGGTTGTTTTTTGCTCTCTTCAAAGACTTCCCAATCTTGGGGGGTCCTTTACTTGGTACATCATTGTTTTGGAACTATGTTTAAGCTGCTTGTTTATCTTGTACAGCGTTTTTAAATTTCATTTCTACCAGCCTGCTTCCTCTGCCTCGTCTGCCAGTTTCTCGATGTAGCCTTCTTGTCAGCTTTGTCATCTTCTTTACCTCTTTTATTTATTTCTGTTTATTTCTTCTGTGCTGCTTTTCAAGCGTTTCTGATATGAGTGTTTGGTGATCTTCTGCTTTGTCAGCTTTCATTTATCTATCTTTCCCAGGTTCCTTTCTTTATCCCACTCTTCTTCTTCTTTCGGCGGAAGGCTTGTACTCTTTTATCCGCTTCCGACATGGCCTGGTCTGGATGTTCTATCTGTCAACTCTTGTTGTTCCTAGGCCTGGAAATCTGTTCTTTATTTCACACAGCAAAAAGCTTGTTTTGGTGACGCGTTCCTCATTCAGGTCTGTCAGAGTCTATTCTTCTGACGGGCATGTCTTTTCCTGTGTTCGGCGTAGTTTTCAGGGAAGGAACGGTGGCCAAACAACAATGGGTGGGTGGTCACTGGCCAAAATCTGCTCTTCTGTAGGCCCTGAATCTTGGAAGGGGAGGCTACCTCCAGTCCGTTGGGACTACTGATGTGATTCTATTTCTGGTTTTTGGTGTCCGTCTGGTGATGGACAAGTTGGTTTGTGAACATCTCTGTGTTGACAAAAGGGTTGCTCCAATCAAAACAGGTTGTTCTCTGCACAGAAGTATGCTCTGCTAGTCTTTTCCATTATCGATGTGGTACCAATTCCAGGTTTGCCCATTACATCTCCCACCGAGTTGTCATTGCCCATCTTTGCTTCACATCGCCAAGGATCCAGCTACCATGTCATGGGGCAAAATACTCTCGTGCTGCTTGGAGCTGATCGTAAAATGCATCCTTGGCTTCTATATCTGCATCTTAGGTTGGTGCGTAGCAAATCTTGAAACTGTCAGCTTGGTGTATTTGGAGTGGAATCTTGCCTTCAAAGTCTTTGGTCAAATGGTTTCCTATTATAGTTAATGCTTTTTCTGTTTTTCTGTTGAGGAGAAGAAGCTGCTACTCACTCAGAGTGTTGGTTCTTGATCTTCCAGAGAGGGGGTGAACAAACGGTATGTCTGACGCCAGTTCTCCTCTTTACTGTGCCGGTCCATCTGACTCGCTGACTACCCAAGATGTCCAGGCTGTAGTTGTCAAACTCTTGATAGTTGGGCGCATTTGCCAGTCTGGTTACAAGGTCTGGACGTTCCAGCACCCCACCCTCATCTTCTGTTTCGGCTTCAGTAAATCTCCATCGGCGGCCCAGCTCCCTCTTTCGGGTTTGGCTGTGTCCGTCATCCGTCCAGTGCCTGGTGTGCTCA
>CM031604.1:70019695-70029695 GCA_018398815.1 Conus ventricosus
CGCCGCTACTATACTTCACCCAACCCCATTCTACGCGACCCCACCCCCCTTCCCCTCCTCCCACCAGCCCCTTTCTATCGCATACTTCCTGCACTGCATACGCTGCTCTGTCTTGATGTACTCGGTCTAGCTCTATATTACCCAATTTCTCATGCACTATGTCCAGCTGCATCTTATAGTCCCCTTTCTTATTTGTGTTACCTTAACATACCTGTCCTTGTCCTTATATGGATAAGCGTCTCTACCAATAGCACCATACCCGGCTGTGGTTCCCCTTCCCCTACTCTACCGAACACAACCCTGTTCTGAATAATCTCTCTCTTACTCTTGCTTCACCCTACCCTGTATTTTCAGCCTACCTATTGTGTCTTACCTTTCCCTAACTCTACATAGTATCGCCGTGTCTTCTCCTAACGTTTTTTCCCCCCACCGTGAACCTTTTGTGTTTCGCCTTGCCCTACACAACTCTCTTCTGCAACCGTTTTACAGTGTTGTTTGCCAAGATAACTTGTCGATATATTTCTTCTGTCATTGACGTCTTTCGTGGTTCATGTTTTACTTAGTCTTGTTTAGTTTTGTCTTGCCTTTTGAGCTAGGTGTGACAAATGGAAGCAAAGTGACTAACGTGATCTGACCACCCTGGTTTTTTATATGTCTTAAGGGGATAGTCGACCTACACACACACACACACACACACACACACACACACACACACACCACACACACACACACATTTTCATACAAGAACAGTAAGATTTTTCTTTTTTTTTCACGATGTGACAGGGCTCCAAGGAATAACTAATAGACAAACTGTGTTCCAGTCTCTCTATTTTCAAAGCATACTCTTTCTCGCCCCTTCCCCACCTTGCTGATCACCCTCTGCCCTGCCTGATCAGTCTTTACCTACATTACCCTTCCGAGCTCGCTGTCATAAATTGCTTGAGGCAGCTTACCCTTCTCTACCTTTTTGGTCTCACACAGCTGTGCGTTTACCCTGATATACAGCCCTGAACTGAAGCCTTCGTCCCTGCCTCAGCTTCGTCATACTGACTGGGTTGTGAGCAACAGGAAAGATCTGAATTGGATGAACCACTGTCCGTCTGTGTGTGTGTGTGTGTGTGTGTGTGTGTTTGTTTTTTTTTCTTTTCTTGAAATATTCTTGACCTCCCCTTCAGCATCGCAGCCACCGAGAGAGAGAGAGAGAGAGAGAGAGAGAGAGAGAGAGAGAGAGAGAGGGAGAGAGAGAGAGAGAGAGAGAGAGAGGGAGAGAGGAAAGAGAGAGAGAGACAGAGACAGAGACAGACAGAGAGAGACAGAGACACAGAGACACAGAGAGAGAGAGGAGCTGACAGGCATGTGTTTAGACGCTTCGTTTGACACCCGGCTCTAATTCGAATAAGAAAGATGATCATTGTAATAAAGAAGAAATGATGAGAGAGAGAGAGAGAGAGAGAGAGAGAGAGAGAGAGAGAGAGAGAGAGAGGGGGGGGGGGGGGGAGGGGGGGGGAGGAGGGTAGGAAGGGGGAAGGGGAAGTAGACCGTGGATGACACGAGTAGAATCCAAGACTTTTTTTTCTTAAGTAAATGAACATAATCAAGCAGATGCTTTTTATTGAGTCTTGATCTACGTTTGTTCTCTCCCTCACGAGCGATATGTCTGAAGACAGACCTAGACAACCTGCAAAAGACACTGACACTGACAGATTTTCTTGCCAATAGCCAATAAGCCCTTTTGGCAAGGGGTAAACACGCAACTGAAAGAAAGAGAACTCGTATAGATTAACACGTATTTCAAATCTTCAGTGACACCTCCCCCCCCCCCCCCCCCCCCCACACGCTCACACACGCACGCCAGTCTCTCACACACAACGTATGCACAGACACAGGCACGCACATGTGTGCGCGCGCACACTCACATTCACACAGACATACACACACTCTCTCTCACACACACACACACACACGCACGCACGCACGCACGCACCACGCACACACACATGCGCGCGCATACACGCACGCAAAAGACGCGCGCGCGCACACACACACACACACACACACACACACACACACACACACACACACACACACACACACACACACACACCTCTGTAATCCGTTTTCTTCGACTGTCAAGCCATAAAAAATACAGTTAGGTGCCGAATGTGAATTCCTACATCATCACTAGTTATTGCTATATATTTGGCAATTATGGTATTTTGTTCGTACTCATTGGATAGAATTGCTACGAGATCTTTCCCTGTGCAGCTGGCTCACTGAACATTTTGCATCCATTTTGAAACTAAGAGAGAGAGAGAGAGAGAGAGAGAGAGAGAGAGAGAGGGAGGGAGGACGGAGGACGGAGCGGCGGCAGGCGGGCATACAGACAGACAGAGACAACCGAGATGAAGCCAAGAACGAGACGTATTGTCCCTTAGTAATATGACAAAAATTGCCCGTCTGTGCGTAGTCTGGCCCAGCGGCAGTGTAATAACAGCACCTAGGTATAGGGGCTGGGAAAGACAGACAGGAAAAGAGAGGGAGTTTGGAGTGGACACACAATAATAGTCCACTAACGATGTTTGCGCCCCCACAGACGAGTCATTAGCCGTTCCCCTGGTGATGAAAACTGACCGGGTCTTTCACAAACAACCTTGGGTCACATGGTATGATTAGCTGGCTGTCTCATATCAGAACCCTCAGTAGGGGACGGCTTGTGGTGTGTTGTCTTGAGCTGTGCAGTCTGGAGCAGCAGCAGCAGTGCAGTAGCAGTAGCAGCAGGAACAACAGCAGCAGCGGACAGCAGTAGTATTAGCAGCAGCAGCAGTAGTACTAGCAGAGCAGTAGCAGCGACAGCAGCAGCAGCAGCAGCAGTAGTAGTAGACGTAGTAGCAGTAGTCGTAGTAGCAGCAGCAGCAGCAGCGGTAGCAGCCACAGCAGCAGCAGCACCGATCATATTTGAGTTATGTTTGTTGGAGTATATATTGTTTCCTCTTTCTTAGGAACAACATTTATAGTAGGTCAGTGGGAGATCAGACACGGTATGCATTGTTTCCTCCAGTGAAACAACAAAATTTGTTGCGATATAATCATATCGTTTTCTTTTTCTTGTCAACAACATTTAAAGCAAGTCAGTCGGATTTCAACATGGTATGCGCTGTTATCTTCTGTAAAACAACAACATGAAAAAGAAAACGTCAAAGGGATGAATATTGTCTGACGTTTTTGCAGCAACGACAGCAAAAACATTTCAGAACAACAGACCGTGATACATGTGAACGGGAGAGATATGGACAGTCCCCTGTGGTTGTTTTCGAAAGAGACGAGGAGCTGAAAGACCCCCTGGTACGACCTGCCTTCCAGCCTGCACAATCCCACACCCCCACCAAGGCAATTCCGAGTGCAACGAACCCCAAAGCTAAACATGCACGTTGATCAACCAAGCCACAGAAGTTCCGGGGCTTACGACAGATCCTGCTTTGCTTGCCACACGTAAACTGCGCCCTGTTCTATAGCGTCTGCCGTGTAGGATATATGGGAGATAAACACGACTGGACTCGGAGATGGCATCCTAACCAAGAAAGTTACTGCCGTTGTGGGGATGGTCTCTACTGCAGTTTCAGAGAAAGTAATCTCCCGCTTGCGTGTGTTGTAGCCCACAGGCTTAATGTTAGAGAGTAGCACTTTAATTCAACCCTCCCCCCTCCACTCCCTTCTCCCTACCTTTCTCCTTTCCTTCTCTCTCTTTCTTCGACACTCTTCCCTCTTTCTTTCTCCCCCCCCCCCCCCCCCCCCGGTCTCCCACCACTATTCTCTCTCCTATTTACAGTTCCAAATAAATTCTTATCATCACCCGCTGTTCGACCTTTTCCAGACATCATAACACTCTTAATCCCCCACCTCACGCCGCCGACACCTCACAACCATCCTCCCCAACACACCCACCTCTCCCCTCTCCGTTTCTCACTTCTCGACGCCCTATGCCCCGCCCCCCTCCCTGACTCCCCATCCTCACGCCAGTTCCTGTTTCCATCTCTCCTATTTTTTCCCGGCTGTTCTAACCCATCCCGGAGACCGACTATTCTTGAACACATGATGCACTCTACTTTGTACACAATCATGTGGGTCAATCAAGCTTTGATCGTCAAGTCTTAAACTGAATCCACCCCTACAGTACCTGCCAGAACTCTTTTATCGCCAGTCAGCCTGAAGAAGAGGCTATGACTGAAAACGATGTACTTTTATCTTCAAAGGTACCCTCACGTTCACGCCGAGTGAATGCTTACTGTGTCTTTCGTCAGCCGGGGAGGGGAGGGGGGGGGGGGGGGGGGGGATACGACTGGCCTTTCACTGGCTTCTTTGGGTTTGCCGTTGGAGTCTGTTTTGAACCGTTGGTGGCGAGAATACCACAGAATCGTAGGTGATATCATGTAATTCTTTTGATACCAAGGAGGGACAAATACACTCAGCCGGGTCTCTCAGGAGATGAGAGACTAATAGGCAGGCACCAAGGATGGTTCTGTTGTGAAGAGAGTCAATCATAGTTCCCCTGTGTTGATGGTGAAGGATTTATTCTAATATCGTCTTTTTCACTCCAATTTTCTTCCCATCTACCCTCTCCTTATTTATTTGATTACTTCTGTCCTTATTTGTTAAATAATTTTGCCAAGTCATTGTTTTGATGATGGAGGAGTTCTCAGCCTGCACTTGTTTTCCCTCACTATTGCTCTTTCTACATATATACTGTTTCCTTTGTTTGCAACAACAACATTTTAATGAAGTTAGATGGAATGTTTATTGTTTCCCTGGTTCCTTTTTAACAACATCAGAAACATTTCAATACAACAGTATCTAAAATAAGTCAGAGGGGATATACACAGTTTCTTTTTTTCTAAAACATTTCGAATCGTCAGGGGTATGTTTTTGTTTCCTTTTATTGACAACTGCATTAAGATTTCTCATGTGGCCATGAACAATAACATTTTAGTCACAGGGAGGGGGAGGGGTGTATATTATTTTCTTTCTTCATCAGCAGCACCAACACAACACCAACATTTGACATAGGCAGATAGTGTACATCGATTCCTTATTTTGGGCGTCATCATTAACATTTCGTTTAAGTAGGGGGGTGGGGGATGTATATCGTTTCATTTTAAGGGCAGGAACAAAAATACAAATTTGAATAAGTCAGTTGGGCAATAGGGTTCCCCCTCTGGCCGCCTTTTTGTTGCAAAAACAATTACAGGATTCCAGATAGATAGGTGTATACAATGTTTCCGTTTTGGGCAGCAACAATAAAAAACACCTCAAGTAAGGTAGTGTGGGAGGAGGGTACGGGAGAGGTTCGTCATTTGCCTTCTGAGGTTGGAGCAACGTCATTATATCAAATAAGTTAGAGAAAGTATAGATCTTTTCTCTGTCTGGTCTTCCACCCCCTCCCAGAAGCGTTGCCCCCACCCCTCTCATTCCAGTTGTCCCATACACAGCCACACTCAGGCTTGTCTTTTCGTTGCCCGGACCTGCAGTCCACATGGAGCAATCGACATCTGGTTGTCTTGAGGCAACCCACCAGAGGAGACGCTGCACTGCTACCGAGTTAGCACGGTGGTGCTAAGTGGACACTGTTCTGATCCAGCATCCACATCACACCACCCGCTTAGCCCCCACCTACCCCACCCCCTGCAGCCGACGACAGTTTTGTGCATAGTCTCGTAGCCAGTGTGCGTGAGTGTACCCCAAAGAGAAGTCGAAAGGCTGTCCATTTTCTCTGGCGCCCTCTGCCGACAAAAGGCGCCACCACGTCTATCCAACGACAGTCCCAAATGATCTTGCCAATACCGACCACTTTGACACAAACTGTACATGAACGTGAGATTGTTTCCTTATTTCCTTTTTGTCTGCACCCCATCCCCGTCTTTTTCACCCCCTCTTTTTCGTGCTCCCCTGTCTCCGCAAACACGTTGCAGACACGGCAGCTATGACATGGTATCAACAGGGGAACAGAACTACGCACAGACCTTCAAATGCATCAGACCGTCTGGAGTGGGAAATCATACAGCTGGCTTAGGGGACGGGTGAAGGCCGATTGCTCTACCAATTGCAAAAAAGGTTACAAAATTCAGCGAATCACGTGTCCCAACATTTACAGGAAAATTTATGTAAAACACACCACAACACACCACACCACACACACACACACACACGCACACACACACACACACATTTGTTTAATATTTTGATTTCTGATCTACCCAAAGGTCTTTCTAAAGATACAGAGTTAGCTCAATTTGCTGACGATATATGTCTATGGAGTAAAGTAACGATGAAAAGAAATACTCCGTTAAGATCACTGAATTATATTAAAATTAAATACCAACACGAACTAAATAAAATCAGTACATTTTTACACGAAAATGGACTATCTCTTTCACCTGAAAAAACGAATTTGATGCTTTTTAATTCTGGAAATGATCCAAGTAAGCTTCCAGTTTTCACCTTAGACGGCACGATTTTAAACTATGTTAAAAGCGTTAAATTCTTAGGTGCAGTCCTAAGTAGTAAACTAACATGGAATACTCATATTGACCATATTTTAAATAAAGCAAGAAAAAGTCTGAATTTCCTTAAAATTGTCAGTAAACAATCTTGGGGGCAAGACACTAAAAGTTTAACTGTTTTAGCAACTGCCCTTGCACGCTCAAGACTTACATATGCTCAGGAAGTATTTTTAATGCACCTAAATATCTTTTAAATAAACTTCAGAGCACTGATTGCAAAGCCTTCAAAATTGCCCTAGGGGTTCCCATACATACGTCAAACTTAGGGACATACAACGAGGTGGGAGTTCTACCTCTATCTGAAATTAGAAAAGCGTCTACTTTAAAATTCATCTTAAAAAGTTTCTCACAAAATTTTTTGTTCAGAAGAGGTATGTTTAGATTCGGAAAAGGATTTTGGAAAACGTGCACAATATATACAATCCACAAAATCTATTTATTCATTTTCCTCAGATCTTCTAAAAGATCGCCGGAAAACCTACGTTTTCATCCATTCCAAAATGGGTACAATCAAAAGCTTCCTTTGACATTGACTACAATAATTTAACAAAAAAGGATTCTCCCAACATTTTGAGAAATTTTGTCAACACTCACTTAGAAAATACGTACAACCATCACTTGAAAATATTCACAGATGGCTCAGTATTAGATGATAATAGCACGGGAGCAGCTTTCATAATTCCTAGCTTAAAAATAGAAAAATTATTTCATCTTGGTAAAAGTCTGTCTATATATAGCGCAGAATTACTTGCTATTCTCAAATCATTGGATTTCATTTTGAATTTCCCAATAAATAACAGTCAAATCGTAATATGCGCTGATTCAAAAGCAGCATTGAAGGGTTTATTAAGTCTTCTAATTCATGTGTACGATTAGACATGATAACTGAAATTAATCATATAACACACCTTCTTTCCCAAAAAGGCATTGATATTACTTTTTGTTGGGTGCCTTCTCATTGTGGCATATCGGCAAATGAACAAGTAGACAAAGTTGCAAAAAAGGCAGCTCAAAACCTTAGCGGCACAGTAACAATTAATGTTCGCTTAGATCTGGCAGAATGTTTCTCTATCATAAATAAAACATCTCATGATAATGCGACAAAAACACTGAGGAACTCGGACATATATTATTATAACAACTGCATCAAATGTAATGACAAAAACAATGGGATAACATCATACAAAAGATTTATTTTCTCATCCAGGGAGATTGAAAGTCTAATCCATAGGCTTCGTTTAAACTCGTTTAAAACAAAATATTGCAAAGATATTATATGTATGTGTGGGGATTCTGTAAGTGTCAATCATTTACTGATTCATTGTCCCAAAACAAAAGAGCTTTTTACTAAATCAGGTATTGAGGGTTTTGTTGATGGATCGACTCCTTTATCACTATCTAGTATATTAAACAATTTTGTTACTCTTGAATCTATTTCTAAATGTTTACTAGGCTGTTCACTTAATATTTATCTTTAGCATTTGTGATTGTTACAGTTACAATTTTAGTTTAAGTTAAACGTTCTGATGAAGTGGGTGGGGTGGATGGTTATGATTACATTCCTTACGTAGTACTTTAAAATTTACACTCCCTTACACTCCCTAAAAATGCACCTCTATCATTCTTACATCAAGCTCACTCTACACTATAATATTGTCTGAATCACTTATAGTGGAAGGACGTTAAACTGAAGAACACACACACATTCCCACGGCTATAACGGCCTGTAACGCTTTTTCTTCTTTATGGAATATCTCAGAAAGTACTTGGCCGATCTTTCTGAAAATTTGTAGGTATGTTCATTATGGGTCACGAATAATGCCCGATGTTTTAGTTTACCGTTAAACCGTTACTAACGGCTGTAACGGCCTGTAACGGTTTTTCTTCTTTATGGAATATCTCAGAAAGTATTTGGCCGACCTTTATGAAAATTAGCAGGTATGTTCATTATGGGTCACGGATGATGCCTGATGTTTTAGTTTGCCCTGTTATAGCCGTTACTAACGGTTGTAACGGCCTGTAACGGTTTTTCTTCTTTATGGGATATCTCAGAAAGTACTTGGCCAATTTATAAGCGGTTTGGATGATCTTGTGACAAATCGGATCCTCTGTCCATATGTAAGTGATGTAATGCTGAAAATGGATTAAACAACCGTTAAAAACCGTTATTCTGCCGTTATTTCTTATATATAGGTGGATTTTAATGAAATTTGGTATATAGAAAGGTTATCACACACAAATGGCACTTCTATATAGTGTTCCAAAATTTGACCGTTAAAAACCGTTATTCTTGACATATTGTCCAATTTGGATGAAATTTGATATGTACACAGGCTTTAGCCCAGTGAGGACTAAAATACCGGTTTCAAAAGTGCATATCGGTTATATAACCGTTAAACCGTTATTTTGCCGTTATTTTTTTTATATATTGGTGGGTTTTAATGAAATTTTGTATATAGAAAGGTTATCACACACAAATGGCACTTCCATGCAGTGTTTCAAAATCTGACCGTTAAAAACCGTTATTCTTGACATATTGTCCGATTTGGATGAAATTTGGTATGTACACAGGCTTTAGCCCAGTGAGGACTAAAATACCGGTTTCAAAAGTGTATATCGGTTATATAACCGATAAACCGTTATTTTGCAGTTATTTTTTTTATATATTGGTGGATTTTAATGCAATTTTGTACATAGAAAGGTCATCACACACAAATGGCACTTCCATGCAGTGTTTCAAAATCTGACCGTTAAAAAACCGTTATTCTTGACATATTGTCCGATTTGGATGAAATTTGGTATGTACACAGGCTTTAGCCCAGTGAGGACTAAAATACCGGTTTCAAAAGTGTACATCGGTTAAATAACCGTTAAAACCGTTATTTTGCCTTTATTTCTTATCTCATAAAGCATTTGGCCGATTTATAAGCGGTTTGGAAAACTGGGAGTACGTTTATATGCTTCGCATCTTGTTCTTTTTGTCGTGAGTTCCCACCCGTTCTCTTTCCCCATTCTCTTTTCTCTGCTTTCGAGTTGCAGACATCGCAGTTGTGACACAGTAGCGACAGGGGGAACAGCCGTTGGCATGGCTCTTCATTAGGCTTGGAAAGTTTGGCGTAAGGATTCATAACAGCCGGCTCAGCTGGCGGAAACGATGGGGAAGGAGGAAGAGGGAGGTGGGGACATGACAAAACTGTGGCATGAGAGTGAGAAGGGGATAGGGACGGGGGGCAGGGGGAAGCGGGTGGATTGATGCGCGGGAAGGATGGGTGGGGACGGGACCAGAGCTGGAGGAAGAGTGAGGGGAAGGTGGGGAGGGGAGGGTGGCCGTATGAATGTCGTAAGCAATGAGCATTTTTTTCTATTTAAATTCAAAACCTGGCTTTAGATTTTGGTGCAGTCTGTTGAACTCCTCGGTTTATTGTTTGTGGGTGGTGTTAGCTCTG
>CM031604.1:70034695-70042195 GCA_018398815.1 Conus ventricosus
AGATGTGGTGGGGGCGTACATGGACTAGTCCGGACGCAGTGACACCTTGAAACTGAAAATCTCGATCATCACATGAGGGAGGTGAAGGAGGTACTAGTGGGAGGGGAGAAGGGCAAAGCGGGAGGGGGGGGGGGGGGGCTGTGAGGGGAGGGGAAAGGACTGGAAAGGGAGGGGGTGTCTTCTTTCTTCCCCAATAAACCAACATTCAGACCGACTTCGGCACGAAAAGATCCGCCGCCACTTCTGAGTCAGGGATGATTCTGAACTTACGACCTTTCCTGATCTGCATCTGCATTGTAATATTCCGCGTTCTCACGGTCTGCTGTCTCTGCCGTTTCCATGGTGATGACAAGACCTGCAAACATGGCGACCCACACAGTCGGGTAGGCGGACTGCGAGGTGTTAATGGTGTCCAAACAGAAACCTGCACATCGTCTCATCCGGTGGTGGATTCCGAGGCTGAGGTCGTTGCTTTGATGTTTGTTGATAGAGAGCAGACAGTCGCTGGTGTTGTTCCGCGGGATGGTGAATCGACACCATCCATGCTGTTCGATGTTGCAAGGGAAGGTCAAGGTCGAAGGAGGGGAAGGGGGGGGGGTGTCAATGGGAAAGGACATCACTTCTTGGGAAAGGATAGGCAGGTCTCACCTGAGCGATTTTTGCATCTCAAGAAGTTGTTTGCCTGATGTTTTGGTGTGTTGTGTGTAAACTAAATGTGAAGGGAAGGTTTGTTTTACATGCCTTTAAAGATTTCGACAGATTCTTATTTGTAAGAGGAATATGTGCTTTTTAGGACGTTTTAAAAAAAAAATAATTTTTTAATAGCTCTGAATCACGTGCCTTTTGTAAAATAGTACTTCTGCTGTCTGTCTGTCTGTCTCTCTTCTAGCGACATCTAGACACAAGGCTCTGATTAGTTTTCCTGTATTCAAGCATTGTCTTCCAGTAATTATAAAGAAAACAGCGATTATCTTCAAAGGGAGAACTAAGAGTTATTACAGAAACTTGGTTACATTATTAGTTGAATTCTCGGCGTTGTCTACTGTCTTGTGTTATTCTCATCTCTATTCTGAATGAAATGTAGTTTATGACGTTTTACGATGACGATGCGTTTTTCCATTCTTTCACATGCAGTTTTGACGTTGTATCCTTCTGGGAACCACGCGCTTAGTTTCCTGGTCCATTTGTTTTCTGCAATCAGTCTGCATACGCTTTGTGCTCGTCAAACACCTAATACAGATAAGCAGTGTGTATGTCCTCTTCATTGTGCATTTTGCGCCCAGTTTGAGGAGACAAGTGATGGTTCGTTCTTCATTTTCATCGTCTTGAACGTTGTTTGTCTTGCCTAAAGAAGACCAAAGAGGTCGAAACGCGTCGTGTTTTGTCTTGTAATTTGATTGTCTCTTTCGTTCGGCGGAACAGTAATTTTTCTTTTAAGTTTGTAAGAATTTTCGCCTCAATCACCTCACTTTGAAACTAACTCTCTCCATTGGTGTCTGCAAAGTGTTCGTAAATTGGTTTGTCGGTTTGTTTCTCACATCTTGACGGTTTTCTAGATGACCTTCTTTTATCGTCATTTCTGTTTCACCAACATAGACAGTTTTACTGCATTTTTTTTTCCACAAATGAGTGATCGGCGTGTTTTACGGTTTGCATCATTGACTGACTGTTATGCTGTTTTTCCTGCCGTACCTTGTACGTCCATTGTTTTCACTGATTTACCTGTTGTGTAGTTGCAGACACTCACCTGAGGTTTTAATGCTTTGTTGGTCGTGGTATGAATGAGGGCATTGCAGAGATTTGTGTTTCTCCTGTATGATACTGAGAGTGGTTCACTGTAAACTTTGGGTTCCGTGATGATTTGTGCAGCACATTTGTATGGGCCTTCGATTTTGCCATGATGCTTGGAGAAAGTCGCCACTAATGAAACCTGTTTCCTTTTGACTTTGTTTGCAACCAGTAGATAGTCTCTGATAATAGTGTCCAACTTTTGTAGCTGCTCTTCAATTTCTTTTGCACTGTAACCCCGTTTCCTGAGCTGCTTTTTCGTTTGTTTTTTCTGTAGCTGCTAGTCTCTGTCATGTTCACAATGTTTATAATTATAGATGTTCAGTTGTTGATCGGGATTTTTAAAAATGCATTTAACAGTAACCGTTATGATTACACGGAATTTTGGCTGTACGTTCTCCATAACAAGCTCTTGGGGAACAAGTGTATCCTGGAAGAGTTTGTTATGGAGGACCCGACCCCATTGAAAAAAAGGTATTTGCTGTGATCAGCCACACTTTGTCCCACTATACCGTAAGACAAACGTAACGGCACGTGCAACCCTTCGCTCTCACCCAGTCCAGCTCAGATCCATCCATTCAGTTCCACTTCTGCGGATCCCATATGCCACTGAAGTCTTGGTTCATGTCTAACTTTCTTTTCTTGTCTAGGGTTTGAAGTGGGTGTAGTAAATGAAGCAAAGTGGCTGACATAATCAGCACAGCCTTGTTTTATGTGTCTTAATGGCGTAGTTACACACACACACACACACACACACACACACACACACACACACACACACACACACACACACACACTCATCTATCTATCTATTCACCTACTGAGAGAGAGAGAGAGAGAGAAGAGAGAGAGAGAGAGAGAGAGAGAGAGAGAGAGAGAGAGAGGAGATTTGATGATGGTAATTGAAGAGCAAGTGTATACACATCTAGTTTTACACCCAGCTCTAATTGAATCAGAAAGATGATCAGTGTCATAAACAAGAAGAAATATGAGAGAGAGAGAGGAGAGAGAGAGAGAGAGAGGAGAGAGAGAGAGAGAGAGAGAGAGAGAGAGAGAGAGAGGAGGGGGAGGTGGGGACGAGGGTGGGAAGGGGGGGAGTAGGTCATGGATGACACGAGTAGAAGCCATGATATTTTGTTCTTGGATAAATGAACATAACCAAGCTGACACTTTTCTTTCGTTTATATATATATATATATATATATATTTTTTTTTTAATAACATTCATTGATTCGTACGATATGCGCAGAGATGGAAGTAGACAAACTAAGAGAGAGAGAGAGAGAGAGAGGAGAGAGAGAGAGAGAGAGAGAGAGAGAGAGGAGAGAGAGAGAGAGAGAGAGAGAGGAGAGAGAGAGACCCAACCAACAACCAAAACGGAACCAAGAACGAGACCAGTTGTCCCGTTGCCATATGAAAAAGTTTGCCTTTGTTTAGTCTGGCCAAGCGACAATGCTACAGTAGGACTGATAGCACCTAGGTATGGATGGCCGCGAGGAGAGGCAGAAGAAGGGATAGAGAGGGGAGTGGACACACAGTAATAGTCCACTAACGACGTTTGCGCCCCAGCAGACGAATCATAAGCCGTTGCCCTGGTGATGATAACTGAGTGGGTCGTTCACAATACAGCCTTGGGTTTCATGGTATGATTAGCTGGCTGTCTCGTATCAGAAGCTCAGTGGGGGACGGCTGGTGTTATGTTTCCATGAGGTGTGCTGTCTGACAGCAGCAACAGCGGCAGTAGCAGTAGCAGCAGCAGGAGCAGCAACGACAACATTTCAAATAAGTTTGCGGGGGTGTATGTTGTTGTCTATTTCTTGGCAACAACATTTAAAATAAGTAAGTGAGGTTTCATAAGGGGTATTTAATATTTCCTTTTGTGAAGCAATGAAATCTTTTAAAAAGTCTAAGGGATAAAGATTGTCTGTCCTTTTGGAAGCAACACCACATCAGAAACATTTCAGAACAGGACCATGACTCAGAGCAAATAAGAGACGTTCAGACAGCTCCCAAGTACTTGTATTCAAAATAGACAAGAATCTGGGGGACCACCTGGTGCGGTCTGCCTTGCAGCCCACAGAGCCCCACACCCCCGCCAGGCAATTCCGAGTGCAACGAACCCAAATGCATGTTCATCAACCCGGTCACAGAAGTTCAGGGCTTACGATAGACTCGACTTCCCCTTGCCTGAAACGTCAAAACGTGGTCCCTCGTTCTATAGCGTCTGCCATATAATCAAGCATGGGAGAGATATACTGGACCGTGAATGAACGTACGCTTCAAGGAACTCAGGAATAATGTTCTCACCAACAAAGATGCTCTTGTTGGAATTATAGACGCCACAACCTTTCACACATCACAGTGGCAGCTCTTTGGCACACTGGTCTTGGGGATGGTCTCAACCGCATCTTCATTGAAAAGCCACAGGGACTCAACGTCGAGAGTAACACTTTAATTCAAACGCCCCTCCCCATTTCCCCACCTTTCCTCCTTCCCTTCTCTCTACTTCCTCGACGACCAACCCCCCCCCCCCCCCCCCCCCCCCCCCTTTTTTTTCTTTTCCCCAGTCTCTTACTCCCCTACTCTCTCCTGTTTACAGTTGAAAATAATTTCCCGCTGTTTTGACCCATTCCAGATCCCATACTGTTCGGCTCCCCCACCCTACCCCACGCCAACCACACACCTCACAATCCTCCACCCCTATACCTCCATCTCTTCCCCTCCTCTCCCGACACCTACAACACCTTTTCCTCTCGACCCCTTTTCCCACCCCAGCTCCTGTTCCTATCTCTCCTAATTTTCTCACGTTGTTTTGACCCATCCCTGAGACCATACTGCCCTTGAACATACCATGCAATGTGCCTTATACAAAATCATACGGGCCACCTACATACCTGCAGAACTCTTTTGTCCCAGTCAGCCTGAAGAAGAGGTTATGACTGGAAACGGTGTACATGTATCTTCAAAGGTACCTTCACGTTCACACCGAGTAAATGCTTCCTGTGGTTTTCGTCAGCCGGAGGGGTACGTTTTCTCTTCACTGGCTGCTAGGTTGCCATTAGAGTCTGTTTTTGAACTTCTAGTGGCGAAAATTTCACGAAGTATAAGTGATATACCATTCTTTTGATGTCGAGGGAGGACCGACGCAGCCCACCAGGTCCCACTGATGAATGAACGGACTAAAGGCCCGTGGGCAGGCAGTGAATATGGTGCTGTTATCAAGACAGGCTAACATGGTCCCAGTATATTGCTAGTGAATGATTTAATAGTTGTATTCTGGCGCGTTTTCACATTACTTTTTAATTTTCTCCTCCAACCCCCTTCTTTAATGATTACAATTAGAAAATCTGTGCCAGGTCCATTGTTTGTGTGTGTGTGTGTGTGTGTGTGGTGTGTGTGTGTGTGTGTGTGTGTGTGTGTGTGTGTGTGTGTGTGTATGTTGTGTGTGTGTGTGTTGTGTGTGTGTGTGTGTGTGTGTGTTGTGTGTGTGTATGTGTGTGTGTGTGTGTGTGTGTGTGTGTGTGTGTGTGTGTGTGTGGTGCGTGCGTGCGTGCGTGCGTGCGAGCGTGCGTGCGTGCGTGCGTGCACGCATGCGCATATCAATCAACGCTGCTTTTAAAGTAAACTTTTTTCTTTTTTTTTTTTACAAAATCAGCCTCAGCCTGCCACCCTCTTCTATTCACTGCTTACAACCTCTCTCACATCCCCATCTCCACTCCATCACCACTCCATCTCCACTCCATCTCCACGAAAATAAAGCTTGCGAAATGAGCAAAGCAAGAAGAAGAAAAAGGGAACAAGGAATACTAAATAATACGTAGTTTCCTTCCTTTCCTCTTGTCTCCTTTACCCTCCCCCGCCCTCGCCCTCGCCCCCGCTTCCGTCTTTCCCCTTTAGTTGACGGTCTCCCTCCAACACGTGGGGGTTGGGAGTAAGTGGGGGCAGAGAAAGTTGAAGGAGTTGAAGAGGCATTGGATATTGTTTTGAAACCCAGCTTTAATTAACTCGGTGTAACTGAGAGTTCACAGTTGAGGGATAGAGAGGGTGTGTGTGTGTGTGTGTGTGTGTGTGTGTGTGTGTGTGTGTGTGTGTGTGTGTAGGCTGGAGGGGTGAATGAGTGTGTGTGTGTGTGTGTGTGTGTGTGTGTGTGTGTGTGTGCGTGCGTGCGTGCGTGCGTGCGTGCGCGTGTGTGTGTGTGTGTGTGTTGTGTGTGTGTGTGTGTGTGTGTGTGCGCGCGCGCTCGGGGATCATTTGACTTTCCGATGTGGGTTACCATCACCCCATTTGGGTCATCCTAATCTTTTTTCATGCTATTTGAGTCTCTAAACTGTCACATTGACAGTTCGCCTACGTCTGTGTCACAATGGCTCGTCTGAGCCATCTGAGTTTTATTCTGTAAGCAGGTCACCATAACTCGAATTTGAGTTTTATACTGTAAGTAGGTCACCATAACCCGAATTTGAGTCACGTAACCTTTTACGTTGATCACAGTTACTATGATTCTGTCGGGGTATTTTGATCTTGACCACAGTATGAGTCTGTGCGACCTATTTTCTGTCGTCTGGAATTTTGTCTTTGTTCTGGGTCAGCATGACCAAATTTGGGTTACTTTACCTTCAAAATCAACCAGGATAACCACGACCCGGTTTGAATGACCTTGACCTTTCTCCATTAGTCAGCCAGGGACAGGTACATTTCTACCAGAATACATTGGTACAGGAACACATTTATTTACTTGTTGTTTTAATTCATCGCTGTTTGTTCATTTCTTTTCTTTAAAATGATTGTTTTGCTAAAGTAAAGTTACTTCAATGTAGAGAAGGGTATAACAAACGGCAACAGTCCACCTTCAGACGTTATATGACGAACTGGAATCGTGAATTTTGTCAGATAAACCACACGCGGATTTAGGACCCAAGCGTAAATTCACCTTCCGGCGCTTATGCTTAAACACACACAGACACAAATACAGACAGACACGCACGCAGCAGGCACGCACGCACGCACGCACGCATGCGCGCACGCACGCACGCGATTATTTAATGAGATTGGCGTTATCGTAAGGAATTTCTTGCCATGACGTGACAGTAAGGGTTTCGTGGGATAGTCGGAACGATCAGGATTGCATGGGTTAGGTGTGACAGTAAGAATTTAATGGGATTGTCATAACTGCCAGGATTTCCTGGGATATCATGAACACAAAAGATTTTTTCATGGGATAGTCGTAACAGTAAAAATTTCATGAGTTAGTTGTGACAGTAAAGATTTTATTATTTAGTTGTGATAGTAAAGATCTCGCGAGTTAGTTGTAATAACCAAGATTTCATGACTTACTTGTAACAGGATTATTATTTGTAATAATTAGGATTTCATGAGATACTCAATAACAGTAAGGTTTTCATGAATTAGTTGTAATAGTGAGGATTTCGTGAGTTAGTTGTAATGGAATTTCACAAGTTACTTGTAACGGTGAGATTTTCATGAATTAGCTGTAACAGTAAGGATTTTGTGAGTTAGTTTTAACAGAAAGGTTTTCGAGGGTTAGTCGCTACAGAGAGGAATTTTGGCACAGTCGAAACAGTAAGAATTCCATAGCTTAGTTGTTTCAGTAAGGATTTCATAATATAGTGTAAGGATTTTTATGGGTAACTTATAACAGTAACGATTTCATGAGGTAGTTGTAACAGCAAGGGTTTTAAGGAATAGTCATAG
>CM031604.1:70052195-70054695 GCA_018398815.1 Conus ventricosus
GAGCTGTCTCTGCAGGGAATAGTTGGCATTAGCTTTCATAACTGGAAAACACGCACATACTTCAGCCCTAATTTATTTTTCCTGAGGGAATATCACGAAATAGCCAAAGTTTCACACGAAAGGGACAAATTAGGAACTTGCAGAATTAGCTTCGTCTGAAAGGTTTTTTTTTTTTCTTTTTCGTGTCGTCCGTCTATTCATTTATCAACATGCACTTTACTGGAAAAATTGACATTGCTTGAAGTTAAGTGGGATAAATGCTAGCAGCAATAGCAAACATGAAGAATTCACATAGATCGTCCTCTCAATCACCACAAGGGGGAAAGGATGGAGATAACGGGGGGAGGGGAGCAGGGGAAAGGAGCTGTGAAGGGAAGGGGGGAGGATTGGAAAGGGAGGGATGGGGGGTGGGGGTGGGGGTGGGGTCTTCTTTCTTCCCGAGCAAACCAACATTCATGCAGACTTCGGCACAAAAAGATTCACGCTCACTTCTAATCGAGTCAAGGGATCAGCCTGACCTCACGACGTCTCCTACTTTTGCATATATATTGTATTACCCCCGCGTTTCAGTGGTCTGCTCCCTCTGTCGTTTCCATGGTGAGGACAAGATGAGCAAATATGGTGACCCAAACGGTCGGGTGGATGGACTGTGAGGTGTTAACGATGTCCAAACAGAAACGTCCACATCGTCTCACCTCGGTGGTGGTGTCCGAGGCTGAGGTGGTTGTTTTGATGTTCGTTGACGGAGGAGAGGCGTTCGTTGGTGCTGGTTTCGTGGGATGGTGTTTCCTCACCGTGCTGGCTGTTGGATGCAAAGGGAGGGGAGTTTCCAGTTAGAAGGGAGATCACTTTGTGACAAAAAGGGGACGTCTCATTGTTGAGAGGAGTGGATACTGGGTAGGGAGGTCTGTCCTGGGCGACTTTTGCGACTCGTAGAGAAGTGGTTTGATGGATGTTCTGGTGCATTGTTCAAACTAGGTGTGAAGGGAAGTAAGCCTGGTATTACGGGCCTTAAAAGATCCAAGTGCATTCTTACTTGTAAGAGGAATAGTTGATGCCTGCAGTGACTTATGTCTCACCCGGCGCCTGTCTGTCTGTCGTCTGTCTGTCTTCTCTCTCTCTCTCTCTCTCTCTCTCTCTCTCTCTCTCTCTCTCTCTCCACTCCTCTTCACTCATCTCTTCCTCTCTCTCTGTCTTCTGTCTCCTCTCTTTCCTTCCTGTCCCCCTCTTCTTCCTGTCCTATCTCTGTGTGTATGTGCGTCTCTCTCTCTCTCTCTCTCCTCTCCTCTTCACTCATCTCTTCCCTCTCTCTCCCCCCTTCTCTCCTCTCACTCTCTTCTTTGTGCCCCCCCCCCTCTCCTTCTCCCTCCCTCTCTCTCTTCCCTTTCCTTTCCACTCCACTCCTCTCTTTTTTCTGTCTTCCTTCTCTCTCTCTCTCTCTCCCTCCCTCTCTCCCTCCCCCCTCTCTCTCCCTCCCTTCTTCTTTCTCCTTCTCTTCTCCCTACTCTTTGGCCATTCCAGACACGAGGCACTGATTAGTTTTTCCTGTATTCCAGATTTTATAAAAAAGAACATCCAAAGGGAGAACTAAGAAATTGCCACACAAACGTGGTTCCTCTACTAGCAGAATTTTCGGCGACCCGTACTTCTTCAGAGCAAAACACGCTGACTTATTCTGTCGTACATTATCCCCATTTTCCATTCTGAATGAATATATTTTGTGACGTTTTACGATAACGATGCGGTATTTTTTTTATTCTTTCACATGCATTTTTGATGCTGCCTCCCTCTGGGACTTACGTGTTTGGTTTCCTGGTCCATTTATTTTTAACATTTAGTGTGTGGCGCTTTGTGGTCGTTAAACACCTGTTACAGCAGTATGTATATTCTCTTCATTGTGACCTGCAAAGTATTTGTTGATCAGTTTTTCTCTTCGTGTTCTCACATTTCGACGGTGTTCTAGGAGACGTTCTTTTATTTCTGTTTGACCAACATAGACAGTTGTACTGCATTTTTTTTTTTCACGAATAAGACAATAAATAATAAGGTGGATTTTATAGTTTGCACCTTTGACTGGCTGGTATGCCGTCTCTCCTGCCGTGCCTTGCACGTCCACCCCCCCCCCCCCCCCCCCCAGTGATTTGCATGTTGTACAGTTGCAGACACTCACCTGAGGTTTTAATGCTTTGTCGGTCATGGTATCGATGAGGGCAACACAGTGGTTTGCTTTTTTCCTTTATGATACTGAACGAGGTTCACTGAAAACGTTGGCCATCCGCGATGATTTTGTGCAGCACATTTGTATGGGCTTTCAATATTGCCATGATGTTTGGCGAAAGCTCAGAAGAAGTCATCGCTAATGGAATCCTTTCTGTTTTCTCCTGATTACCTTTTGCAGTTGCTCTGCTTGCTGAGTCACATCTGTGGTTCTCATTAGTACCTGCAGAGCTTCATTCCGTGTGGGGCACAGTTTACCAGGCCCCCTACTGTCCACAGTAAT
>CM031604.1:70059695-70072195 GCA_018398815.1 Conus ventricosus
CAAAGCTAAATGCTAACCATGCTCCAAAGACCGCGATCGAGACATTTTGAGGAAAGGGATGCAGCGGGACGAAATCAAAACATATTAATACCAAACTAACAAGAGGGTAAGCATGCAAATATACAATTAAGCTAAGTAAGATGGCATCTTCTTCGCGCAATAAGTCGAACACATGTCTCCATGTAGACCTGTATCGAAAGCAGCTGGTTGTTGTTCTCATGGTTCTCTTTAAATCGATGGAAGTAAACTATCCAGACAGCAGTCGAAACATTTTTCTTCTGTCTAGTTTTCTGTGCCACATAAAATGGCATTGCACCCACGCGCTCATTCCGGTCCCTCGCCCAAGCTACAGCGAGCTTCTGCCACAGCCTTGGCACGGCAATCCGCAGGGAGCGTCAATGTCAAGTCGGCTTTGAAACAACTAACCAGAGGAAACACTACACGTTGCCGGGTCACTTCGGTGGTGTTCAGTGCGCTGCTCGGGATCCAAAGATACGCTGGCCCACGGGGTACTAAGCCCCCTACTGACGACAGTAATTGTGTAGCCGCGGAGTCAGCGTGAGTGAGCTCTCCCTCCGGAGGGCGCCACCAAGTCCATCCAGCGACAGTCCCCGTAGACTTGCCAATCCCAGCGACACAGACAGAACCTCACCAGGGGCACAGATGAGGAGAAGACATCGACACTGAGGTGTCCTGTGATCGGGGCATGAAAGGCCACAGAATTTGAGATTTCTATAATGATCGATGAGAATGACAGTGATGAAGAGAGTGCTGCAGACTTCCATTCTGATCGGAGACCAGCATGAAGGACTGTACTCCACGCTTTTTTTTCTTTTCATAACGTACCCCGATAAACCAGGTCCGATCGAGTTTACCTGCGGGGTTAGTCGGGAAATTCGAGCAACACTTTCAGAGGCGCAGTCAGTAAATGGATGAAAAATCTGACTGTGTGGTCCCTGTCTTCGCAGCTGAGCCCGTAGCAAGTTCAGCTCTGGGGAGGAGACAGTCGGGGCTGAAAAATCCGATAGGTAAATAACTGAAGGGAATCGAACCAACGACCTCCCAGTCATGAGTCCGCGACGCTAACCCTCTCGCCACCCGACTGGTGCAGTTGAATGCATCTTAATGTTTTTATTTTATGTTTATCTCCTGTATTCATAAAACACTTTTTCATGTTCAACCTAAACATAAAATTTAAAATTAAAGTGGTATTGACCTCCAAATTGATTACCGATACCCATGCTTTCAGAACATTTGTGAGCAATTTTTACAGCCGTAATTGCCGAACTTTAAATCTCTTGAGCCAGGACTGCATGTCAGCGAGAGGTTGTTTCTTTTCCCCTTCTCCACTCTCTCGAGTTTACACTTCCAATCAAAGGAGCATGCAATTATTTTTTGGTTTTAGTAAATGTGTTTTATCACCAGAAACGTTAGCATGGCATCCATTCGATTTTGTTTCTTTTAAATTATTCCAGTAATGAATGAAAGGGTGATGGAGCGAAGGATGATGACGTGTGTGGGGAGGGAGCGAGGCCAGGGAATAACCCACCCCCAAACTTGTAAAGTGTCACATTTTCCCCCCTGAAACGAAAAAATCAATTTTAAGATGCCCCCCCCCCCCCCAAAAAAAAAAAAGAAAAAAAAAAAAAAAACAAACAAACAAACAAAAAAACCACCCAAAACAACAAAAATGATTGCCCAAACAGCTAGAATGTAAAAGGTAAAAGATATTTTACAGAAAAAGTTTTCTTTTTGGCACGTTACAAACTGCCTTCGGCGGAAATTTTTTTTTTAAAACTCTTTTTGTTTTTTTGTGTTTTTCATTCACTGGAGGAGATCTCCTTCGACTGACCCTCAGTTCATTAAAAGAAAGTTTCTTGGCAACAAGATGAAACAGCGTTCATAAAAAAAGAATTTGACTGAATATCTGTCTCCCCAGTGACTGTGTCGAAATGATCTTTTCACAAAGGAATAAATTTATCTGGTTATTCCTACTGGGGAATCTAACAAAACACTGAAGTTTCGTTAAAGAAAAATAGCTGCAAATTCTGGTGTTGGCACAAGAAGCTTTACCTCACGCAGAATGTTTTCTTCCGATTAGTTTTTTTTACAACATGCAAGTCAGCTGGAAAGATCGACATTAGATTTTGCTTGAAGTTCCTCTGGGACGAATCCCAGCTGTAATTCTCAAACTTGCTAATTCACATGACTCGTGTCCATCATCACAAAGAGGTGGAACAGAATAGGGGGGGGGGGGGGGGGGGGGGGGGGGGGGGGGGGGGGGGGGGGGGGGGGGGGGGGGGGGGGGGAGGGGGAGCGTGAAGGATGGGGAAGGGGCTTAGAAAAGGAGGGAGGAGGAGGGAGGGGGTTTCTTCTTTTTTCACTGATCAGATATTGTCATATCAAATTTGGCCCTCTTCGCACGAAACATGGATCACTTGAAACGACTTGATGTTTCCTACCCTGCTTTACATATTATCATCACTGTTTTCAATGATCCGCTCTCCCCTCATCGAATCCATGGTGACGACAAGAGTTGAACTCATGCTACCCACTGATTGGGTGGAAGCCCAAGCCGAGTGTTGATGGTGTCAAATCCGGGTCACCCAGGCTGAGGACTTCGCTGTGACGATTGCTGACAGTGAGCGGGCAAATCGTTTGGGTTCTTCCGTGGGGATTGAATGTTTGACGTGAAGGGATGTCACTGTTTGCCGATTTTTCTGATGAAAAGGGAGCAATTCCAAGGGAGTGTGAATTTTCGATGAAAAGGGAGTCACTGTCAGGAGGAGTTTTTAAACTATGCGACTCGATAAGGTAGAGACATTCTGAATCTCTGTTTGCATGCTCCACAAGTATTACTGTAGATTTATTCTGAAGAAGCCACCGAGTTCACAGACGCGACAGTGGCACACATTAAGCTCGTACAACAGCTCTGTCTGTCTTACTTCCTCCCTTCTCCCTACTCCACCATACACGAGTTTCAGTTAAATCCTGTGTTTAACTGTCTTACAGATCAATGATAAAGATATTCATCGTTGGGTAGGAATTTTTTTTTTCTAATAGCGTTTAATACAAACCGTTACTAAAACGAGGATCTTGACCGAACGGTCTCCGCAACCACCTATGGAGCAAGTGTGTTACTAAAAGCAAGACATGAAGAAGCACGAAACTGACTGTTGAAGGAAACACCAAGAGACAAATGTATGTGGTCATACCACCGAAGGCTCACCTCTCTGTGGTGTTTTGTTTTTACATGCTTTTCCTGGAGGGGGTGGGGTCTTTCTTAGCCTCGTTTCCCCCTTGGCTTCAACAAGGCCAAACGTCTGCAGTAGCAGAAAAGATCATCTTAAACCCTCCTTGAAGCCACCCGCCAAGCATAGCTGCGCACAGGCTGATTATTTCCACATTCTTCCTTATGTCCCTGCAGGCTTCATTACGTGTGCACTGCATACCAGCCCCTATACGACCTTTGTTAAGGGGCGGCTCTCGGGAAGCAGCGATGGAGTTATGATCTGTGGGATAGAGCTTCATCTGTCCCTAAAACGACAATCTCCTACATCTATACTCAGACGCCTCCAATCAACACAAAGAAACCAGAAGCCATGAAGCCGCCCAACAACCAGCACAACCCACTACGACTACAACAGAAGACAGTGAAGTCGACAAGTTGGTCTAACTCGCAGTGTGGTCACAAAGATGGAGTACAATGAGGATAACAAGAGCCCGCATCAATAAATCCTGGCACATCTATTACGCCAACGGCCTATCTGTCAATTCCTCTGCCCTCTCACTCCACAACAATTGAAATCTTCAACTCATATGTGAAATCTGTCCCTATATGTTCTGAAACGTGGCGAACAACAAAAAGAAAAACACCCACAAACTTCCAAACATTTATCAACAATGTCTCGACACTTTGTGAACATCAGATAGCCAATTTTTTTGCCAACACAGAACTGTGAACAAGACCAAGCAAGTTCAAGAGAATCAGAAATCAGAAGAACGGAAGTGGGGATGGATTGGCCACACCCTCAAAAGTCTCCATCCAATATCGCAAAACAAGCCCGTGAAGGAACCCTCAGGGCAAAAGAAAAGTGGGAAGACCAGACTGACATTGCGAAGGAGTACACAGACTCAGAGTGAAGGCCTGCCCGGAATGACGTGGGCCGAGCTGAAGAGGACTCCCGAAACCGTGTCCGCTGGAAGAGTTGTGTTGCGGCCTATGTTCCCCGGGAATTCAGAAGACTAAGTCAAGTCAAGTATTCCCAGACGACCTCCCGCCAACAGCCGAAGAAGTCTTGAAATCCTCCATTTTTTCAGTCTGAAAGGCGTGTGAGGTGTGAAGTGATGGATGGGTGGAAGACGAGCAGTGCTGTGAAGTTTTTTTTTTTAGTTTTTTAGTGGATACACAGCCTTGTGCAAGACATCATACAACAGTCACGTTAAGCGTTAATGTCTTCCGCTTTGTGCTGGTCGTGTAGTGGGAGGTGTGAGCATAAAGAGGAAGAGAGAGAGAGAGAAGAGAGAGAGAGAAGAGAGAGAAGTGTGTGTGTGTGTGTGTGTGGGTGTGTGTGTGTGTGTGTGTGTGTGGGTGTGGTGTGGTGTGTCGTTGTCTTTGTGTCTGTGGGTCTGTGTGTGTGCGTGCGTGCGTGCTTGCGTTCCTGCTCGTGCGTAAGCGGAGGAGGAATGGATAGTGTGGAAGGGAACGCTCGTTGGGAAAAAAGGTCAAACTGCCCTTCCTTTTATTTTTATTGCGTTATTTTTTTTTGTATTGTATATTATAACGGAACTAAGGTTTTTTTGCTTGCGGAGTTTTGGATTTGCGTTGGTAATTCATTTCAAGCAGTCTGTTGATATTAGTTTCATATATTTCTTCAGTCAATGCCCTGCTAATCGAACACATCGTCGAAAATGCTTTTCCACAACTTATGTGGAACAGAACGTAAATACAATCTGTTAAACTGCAATGCCATAATAAATCGTGAAGTGATGTCCACTCTTGATATGGTCAAAATCCGTTGAGCGGAATCTAACTGGAGTTTACTGTGAGTTGAACGATCGACATAAAGGCGGAGCCTCCTCGCTCTCTCGTCGGCGTCTGTCTCCCGCCTACCCTCTCTCCTTCCCTTTGCCCTCTTGTGCATACACACCTGGAAATATCTGCTGATCTTGTAGGCGAACGTGGGTTACTCAAAAACAGATTCTACTGATAAAGGCAATGAAGAATTAAAAAAAATAATAATAAAATAACGTGCATCACGGAATCGAACCTGGTCACCCGCGTGCACGAGTTATTCTACACTAGACCACCGATGCTCGTGGAGGAAGGAGGAAATGTGGACATATGCGATGGCCTTTCTTTTGCTGATAAACAGCGATGGGAATCAAATGTGTGTCTTCTTTCTTCTTCCTAAAATACTGGTTCACTCAAAAACGAGTAGGTCACCCACGCATATGGAAAATCCCTTTTCACTGGTGCTACTACCCCCCAGACTCTCCGGTCTGTATTCTTTGTCTTTGTCATTGTAGTTGTCGTCAGCCTGTCTGTCCGCTCTCCTCTCGGACTCTGTCCTGTCTGTCCGATCTCAATCTGTTCGCTGTCTCTCTCCGGCCTGTCTCTCTGTCTGCTGTCTGTCTGCTGTCTCTTCTCTCTGTCTCTCCACTCTTCCCTCAGTTAGATTTTTCGTTGTAACGATTGTGGATATGATGATTGTGAGGATAAGTGATGGTGTTACGTAGCCATAGGAATACTGTAATGCTCATGTTATCAGAGAAACTGTCCAAACATGTATCTTACATATTGTTGCTCCTCATTCTCGTTAGTTTGCTTTCGCATCTATTACTTAGAGAGAGAGAGAGAGAGAGAGAGAGAGAGAGAGAGAGAGAGAGGAGAAGAGAGAGAGAGAGAGAGAGAGAGAAGGGAAAGAGGATGAGAGAGAGAGAGGGAGAGAGAGAGAGAGAGAGAGAGAGAGAGTGAGAGAGAATATACAACTAAGAAAGAGAGAAGAGAGAGAGAAGAGAGAGAGAGAGATAGAGAGAGAGAGAAGAGAGAAGAGAAATACACTAAGCAGAGAGAGAAGAGAGAGAGAGAGAGAAGAGAGAGAGAGGAGAGAGAGGAGAGAGAAGAGAGAAAATACACTAAGAGAGAGAGAGAGAGAAGAGAGAGAGAGAGAGAGAGAGAGAGAGAGAGAGAGAGGTGAGAGAACTGAACGCTGAACTCTGAACTCTGAAATTTAATGATTATAGGCCAACAGCCCCTTCAATGGGGAACACAAAAACATACCTCTATTCTAAAGAACATACAAACAGGGTAAACTCTAATCACAGAGAAAACATAACTCTGACTGGACAACATTTTAATAATTATGGCTGTAACATGAGGATGTAATCAGATTATTTTCTGATTCACAAAGGTTTGTATGGTCGATGAAAGGCTTGTCTAATTTTGAAGCAGAGACTAGGAATTTTGCCAAATTGACTATTTGATCGGGCATTCAGTAGTAAATACACCAATCAATTTGCATTCCACATTCTCACCCGCAGTCCACGTCAAATTTATGCATCGATTTCTGATCTGATTTTACAATGGGCACTTGAACATAAATAAAAATGAATTTCGTTTCTTGTAATTTAAACTTACAGGGCAAGTCGAGTTTTCAGCTGTAGGTGAAAAGCGAAATCTTGTACTTTTAATTGGACACACCCATTTCGAATTGTGCAGAACATTCCTGTAATTTTCTACATACAGAAACCGATATATTTTTCTCGTGAAAACATGTAGTTTCAATTACCAATACATGGACAACCGTGGACTATAGCCAAATGGTTCGCCATTGATGGCAGAAATTACTAAATAATCTGAATTTTAATTCATTTTTATGAACCTATTTCATACCACAACCAAAAATCCATACTTCTTGAAATCCCAGTTTCACACAGGATATTCTGGACATTGTGGGCCCATGTTACATGGCTTTCTCATGCATAGACATGACATGTTGTACACTCCTTTGAAAATTCTGGTATCCGTTGTTTTTAACTAATAAACCAGTACTTGATACACCGGGTAAACAGTGTGATATCCATATGGAAAACGTCCAAGTCTCCAAATACTACTCGTTTGCATGATTTGTTTTCTTACATGTAAAAATCTTTTGCATGCGTACAATGGAACTTGCGCCAGCTGAGGTAAGCTTGTACCCTCATATCTCAGACCATAAAGAAGCAACGGGACAACCTGTGCATCAATAAGTTTGAAGAATATATTCCGGGAATATACACCCAATTCTTTTAGTGACCAAGGATGTCGTTGTACATTTCCTTCCCTCTAAGTTTTAGTTCTTCATGGCAAGTGTAAAACTATGTCTAGAAGAAAAAGTTAGACCTAAGTATTGACGAATTAACCTCTTCTATCGGGTGCCATTCAGAAACCATCTCTCCCTTTACTTGAGAAAACCCCCCTTCCTGAAAACAATAATTGTTGACAAGTTGTTCCTAAAATTTACTGTTAACCGCAGTCTTTCTGTTCTCTTTGGAGAATATTCACTGATGCTGGACCCATCGCAGTAAAAGCCAAAAGAGTGAGATCATCATCCGCAAACGCAAAAGAAATACTCAGCTCCGTCTGATGTGAGGGTAGCACCATGTTTAACCATTTAAAAATTACTGTCATTTGCAAGTTCATTTATTAACAAAGAAAATTAATAATTGACTAATAACACATCCTTGCTTTAAACCTTATACATTCAAAGAAACTTGAGTAACGTGTATTAATATGACATAAAACACACGGCTTCACATGTGTGACATTGCCTAATTATTTTTTGCATCCGACCTCGCACGCTGCTCGTAGCAGCACACCGCCCACAAAACCTTAGACGTCACATATTATATGCTTATTTGAAATCGATGAAGCCGACGTTTAGTTTCGGTACTCTTCTGCAAATATTTTCCAATTAATGCGTTTAAAGTGAATATAGGATCAATCGTTAACGCCTTTTTCTAAAGCCTCTTGTGCTGGTCACAAATTGATGCCGTTATTCCTCTGCCCATTAAGATAACCTGGCATTAATCATATTGGCAAAAACCTTACTAAGAAAAAAACCAATCAAAAAACCCTTTCAAAAAGATATGCCTCTGAAATTATCAGGAATGTTGGCATCACACCCTTCTTATACAGTGAATTATTGCTGCCTCCGCCCATTTTGATGGAAAAAGCCCTAGTGAAGATTGGCGTTGAAGTACTTCTTCAAGTAAGTGTAGAACTAATTTGCTCTGCATTCTTGCAACTTTCAGCAAAAACCATCTAAACCCACTGCCTCCTTATTGTTTCCATGTGTGTAAAATCGCTTTTACTGAGTTCTTTTCACTTATCTCTCCATTCCAATACATGGTCAAACAACGTGTTCGTCTGAGTCATCATATAGGCAATCTTCCTCCGTTAACAAGCCTTCGTGAAAACGTTTCAAAGTGCTGAACCAACTCGTTTTTCTGTTATGTCATTTATGAACAACACTGTTTCTTTTATTCTTGGTCATTGCATTCCAAACGACTGGAGTTTCCGCTGAGCTAATAGATTTTTCCAAATCAAAAGTTGCTCTGTGCACCTCGCTTTCATGTGAGCATAGTCCTTATTCTTTTCCTTACTCCGATGTATTTAACGTTATCAACTTTATCTTTAGTTTTCTAGCCCTTCAAGATGTCTTATTACTTCCCTTTGCGGGTAAAGCACGTCCTTATCAAACCATCTGGCTTTACGACACTTTTGTTTTACCCACTAACACGGCCTTTGCATGGTTTCATTCTGCCACCTTTATGATGAGAAAAAATATTCACCGACTCATCTAGATCCATAACAATCAGAGAAGTTGCCAACTCAAGTTCGGTCTGAAAATTTCTGATTGAATGTTCAGTAAACAGGGGCTTGGTCTTCTGACCAAATAATCTTCTCCAGTCTGGGACACGTTTTGACAGTGTTGAACAGAAGGGAATTACCTATTCACAATACAATTCAACAGCATTGTCTGACTCAATTCTGTCTCCTAATACCATCCGTTCAAAACTAAACAGCTGCCAAAGATCGAAGCTCGTAAGGAATAATCAATAACGGCTATGACCCTGTGCAGATAAATAGTGAAATTACCAGTACCCTCGAGCTCTGGGCACCCATCTTAAATATGTTCAAGTTATAACAGCGCACATATCAAGTAACTTCTTGCCAAAATCATGTGTCGCTACGTCACATGATATTCTGTTGTCTATGAATGTATAGACCTATCAAAAACATCAAGCCAAAATCTATAAATGGACTGTTTGATGATTTACATTACACCTGTTCGTCCTTTAAAGTCGCCATTACAAAGCAAGTACAGATTAGTATCCGCGCCATATAGACTCTCCTAGAATCCTTTCAACGTCCAGTGTATGACAACTGGTTTCCGCCGTGTCATAAAACGGGCCTACCATAGGTGGGACATACACAGATACGTCAGTAAGTCAGATGCACTGCCCAAAAGTTTACCGCATATTCCTGACTGCAACGAAATTATCACATTCACATGGTATTACTTTAATATAATTTTCAATTTCTTTTTTATCATTAACAACTACGCCACCTGACAATCGGCCGTGATGAGATATTTTCAAAGCGGGAGATACGAATTAACAAAATTTGGAAAACACCAATCAGACATATCAAAGGTTTTATCCATGAATGTTTCTGTAGTGAACAAAATCAAAATTTTTAAGTAGATCACCAATCCCATCTCTGATTGTTTGCAAGTTCCCCGCTTGTTGAATAGCAGGAAAGACATCGCTGGCCGGCCTTCATAATCCTAAGGTCAGCAACAATGAAGGTTTCTTCACACAGCCTCCCCGCACGTCCGCGTTTCACTCATCAGGAGGTTTTGGGCGTGGTGAGCCCTGGACACACCATATTCCGCCTGGGTCTGTGTACCGCTCCGTTGGGTCTGCACATGGAGTCTAAACCGCGCTGAGCTCTCGGGTGTCACGCCTCGACCTCTTCCGGGAATATCTCGTCGTTTCAGCCGACGGAGTTAAAGGGCTCTTGGCTTCCATCACGCTTTTTTGCCTGGGCATGCCGTCCACTGGTGGATGGTATAGCTCGTTGCCCGTAAATTAGACACAATGTTTCTTTCAGTATCGAGTCACCGAACTGGTAATTTTGAACTGTTCTGTGATACAGTGTCGGTGTCTCCAGTGGTGTCCTGTGTGCTGGGCAATCTTTTAGGTTTGCTGCCTCCATGCGTGAAAACCCGTTCTGTTGAAACCGGAGCTTGCTGGGTCCTGTTCCAATGGAGAACAGTGAACGGCTTGACGGGTTGGTTGATTTGGGACTGGACATTTCTTTCTTCTGCATTTAAGCGGAAAGGCATTGTCGATAAGCATATGTGGGCATTCAGACCATCCACTCGATCGGTGGCGCGAATTATCACTGAGATTTCCCCTCTCACCCCCTCTTGAGCGCTTTGCATCATGATAAATAAGGACGTGTTCCTTCGTCTGGAGTGTAGGGGCTGATCAACATCTGAGGATACATTTGTTGCGAGTCATAAGTGTAGACCTGCCTCATCCGTGATCACATGTCATAAGCGTAAAACTGGGAATCTTGCCCTTCATTATTAGCTGGCGTTGCACAGGAGAAGTTCTTTTCTCTTCTGTTTGAGTATTTTCAGAGAAATCTTCCCGACAAAAGATTCGAAAAACCGTCAGAATTTCTCAAGTGTTGGTGCATTTTGAAGCACTAACCTCTTCTGGCTGTACTGCTTCTGGAACGTCACAACAAGAGCTCTGCAACTTGAATATTCTACCAGAGCCAAGTCTCTTCTAATGAGCCCTATCCCGACAGCACAGCTTTGACGAACCTTCCGTTATAGTCTTGAAATGAAGGCCACTTTCCATCGAAAGGAAAGCCCCGAAAAAGAAGATTGTTCCTCTGTTTAGACTATCAGGGAGTCGCATTGTCTGATAATTTGTAATCGTTCTGTCAGCTGTGCACTTCCGACCATAATGAGTGACACTGAATCCTCATCTCTCTGTTTACAGTTTGCGATTGACTTGCTCGGTCGGCTAAACAGCACATACGTATTCTCTATTTTCGTTTTCCACATTTGATAATTTCTTTTCACTGACACAAATGCTTTTCAACGATGTTGTTCATGACGAACATGGTTGGCTTCTATCTTGCAATGGCGGTCATAAGAATTTGGACATTTTCCCGAACTGGAGTCGATTAAAAGAAGGAAATCAATCCATAGAAAATTGTCATCACATGTTCAGGGCACACTGTTATTGAAGGTCGGGCGGTGTTATAGTAGACTCCCGTCTACCCCCGTCCCTGGACGGAACGCTGGGATGATGGAAAAACTCCCGTTTTTGCCCCCTTCCTTGATAGGACCTAGTTCGTTCAATATCTCCACACACAGAGTAAGCAGCAGGACAGGAAGACAACACCGCAAATTTTCCGAGTCTCTACAGGTCAATACAAAACACACACAGACAACACAAACCTGTATTTCTGTGTGGGTCTTATTTGTTCCTGTAGAAAATCGAAACAGTGGCAAGCATATGAAAGTAGAGATACGAGTTTTCGCCTGATTGTACAGTGCCAAGTTTCATAACCGCATAGTCCCACACGCACAGCACAGGACTGGTTGAGTTCACAACAGGGGAACAACCATCACAGCACATACAGCACAACAGCGCCATGCAACGTTTGTTCCACTGCTCTCACTGGCCAGCACAACACAAGACCGTGTTTACGCCCGCTAGGGCGTTCATGCGCGTTTTTCTGCATGAAATGCGGCCACGTCCTATGAGAACTGACCAACAGCTGACCTCCTTGCACATGAATTTGGTATCGGCATGATCGCATAGATGTAAGGTAAGGACAACTCATTAATGAAAAAGTTAATCTTCACGTATTAAAGGAAAATCATTAATTAGTGGAGCGCGACCTGAAGATACTCTTCCGCCAGCGTGAACCTGTGTTTCACCCCGAGAGAGAGAGAGAGAGAGAAGAGAGAGGAGAGAGAAAATACACTGAGAGACAGATAGAGAGAGAGAGAGAGAGAGAGAAGAGAAGAGAAGAGAGAAATACACTAAGAGAGAGAGAGAGAGAGAGTAGAGAGAGAGAGAGAGAGAGAGAGAGAGAGAGAAATACACTAAGAGAGAGAGAGAGAGAAGAGAGATAGAGAGATCACTAAGAGAGAGAGAGAGAGAGAGAGAGAGAGAGAGTGAGAGAGAGAGAGAGAGAGAGAGAGAGAAATACAACTAAGACAGAGAGAGAGGAGAGAGAGAGAGAGAGTGAGAAAAGAAGATTGATGAATTCTCCACACACCGCAAGCCTGTGTTGGTTTGCTTCGCATCCATACTATGGGCTTGATATTACCTACCTGTTGCAAAGCAAATCCCCCTTTTCCTAGAATTTTCCAATTTTGTACAGTGGCTGCCGATGATCACCACTCTCTTAGCTGTCGGTG
>CM031604.1:70077195-70078683 GCA_018398815.1 Conus ventricosus
GTGCCCAACAGCTCACAAAATACCCTGTGTGCCTTACAGCTAACTAAATACCCATGTGTGCCCAATAGCTAACTAAACAGCAATGTGTGCCCAATTGCTCACTAAATGCCCAGGTGTGCCCAACAGCTAACTAAATACCCACGTGTGTCCAACAGCTGACTAAATACCCAGTGTGCCCAACAGCTAACTATATAATACATCTGTGTGCACAACAGGTAACTAGATACCTATGTGTGCCCAACAGTTATCTAAATAAAGACATCTGTGTGCCCAACAGCTAAATAAATACTCACGTTTGCCTAACAGCTAACTAAACTCCCATGTGTGCCCAACAGCTAACTAAACAGCAAATGTGTGCCCAACAGCTAACTAAACTTCCAGGTGTGCCCAATAGCTAACTAAATACCCATGTGCGCCCAACAGCTAACTAAATATCCATGTGCGCCCAACAGCTAACTAAACACCCATGTGCGCCCAACAGCTACCTAAACACCCAGGTGTGCCCAACAGCTAACTAAACACCCGGGTGTGCCCAACAGCTAACTAAACACCCGGGTGTGCCCAACAGCTAACTAAACACCCGGGGTGTGCCCAACAGCTAACTAAACACCCGGGTGTGCCCAACAGCTAACTAAACACCCAGGTGTGCCCAACAGCTAACTAAACACCCGGTGTGCCCAACAGTTAACTAAACACCCAGGTGTGCCCAACAGCTAACTAAACACCCAGGTGTGCCCAACAGCTAACTAACACCCAGGTGTGTCCAACAGCTAACTAAACACCCAGGTGTGCCCAACAGCTAACTGAATACCCGTGTGTGCCCAACAGCTACGTCCACGGGGCCCTGCACGGCATCTGTCACAGCAACCATCTGCAGATGACCGAAGCCCAGGTGGTGAACCAACTGGCCGACATCTGTGACCGCGACAACGACAACATCATGAAAGAGGCCGAGGTGGTCGTCGGCTTCTCCGACATTCTGGATGCCACTCGTGAGTTTTGGACCGTCATGGAAGGAATGTTATGATGGGGAGAGGGGAGGGAGAAAGGCATCCTGAGCTGGGGTTGTTGGGTATGGAGTTTTAGGGTTTGCTACAAATGGCAATAGTATTTGACTCACCTAAGTGAACAAAGTGAAGGCTGTGTAGTCACACACTGTTTCAGGCGTGTGTGAGAACTTTAATGTTTTCCTCAGCAATTTTACAAGCAGGAGCCCAAGCAAACTTGGCATGCCAATAAGTATTGATAAGAGCTTTTCAGCCATCCCCTGGAAGAAGATGTCACCAGATGGTGGCATGTAATTAGCATTTTTCCTCAACATTAAACAAACAGAATAGAGACTTTTGTTTGAAAAATTCTCATCACGTAAAAATCGTTGCTATATACACTGATAAACGAAATGTTAAATGATACTTTATGCAAAGATTGTAACAAAAATTGAATTAAATTGTATCTACATAGGATCTTTTGTGGCAGCTCCCGCAAGCA
>CM031604.1:70079683-70089683 GCA_018398815.1 Conus ventricosus
TGTCTCTCTCTGTCTCTGTCTCTGCCTCTCTCCTCTCTCTCTCCTCTCTCCTATCTATATATATATATATATGTCTCTCTCTGTCCTGTCTCTGTCTCTCTCTCTCTCTCTCTCTCTCTCTTCTCTCTCTTTTCCATGAAAGACACACACAGTCTAGTCTCCTCTACCTAACGCAGAGACAATGGAGAAGAGTCCGCTTTAGACTCTCCTGCGGTCAATTAACGCAAGGAACTACAACAGGATGGGACACATACTGCTGCACACATGAGCATGGTCTGGAAACACACAGTTGCGCACATAAACCCACACTCGTGTGCGCGCGCACATACAATCAGACGAAACGAAACGACGATTTTTTTTTTTTATCTCAAGAGGGTGGTAGAATGGGGAAGAATGCTTTTTACCCCTGTATCTAGTCCTCTGGGCAATGAACATAAATGAGGTAGAAAACGAACAGGAAAAAAGGGAGAGACGAATACATGTGTGCGGAATATCAACAATCAATCATACACCAGACAGCTAGGCCTATATAGAGAGAGGTGATTCATCGGCAGCCACTGTACAAATATTGGAAAATATAGGAAAGGGGGACTTTGCTTTGCAACAGGGTAATATGAACGCCCAAGTAATGGATGCGAAGCAAACCAACACAGGCTGCGGTGTGGAGAATCATCAAACTCTCTCTCTCTCTCTCTCTCTCTCTCTCTTAGTGTATCTCTCTCTCTCTCTCTCTCTCCCTCTCTCTCTCTCTCTCTCTCTCTCTCTCTCTCTCTTTTAGTGTTTGTGTATCTCTATCTCTCTCCATCGCTCTCTCTCTCTCTCTCTCTCTCTCTCTCTCTCTTCTCTCCTCTCTCTCTCTCTCTTAGTGTGTATGCGTCTCTCTCTCTCTCTCTCTCTCTCTCTCTCTCTCTCTCTCTCTCTCTCTCTCTTTCAACGCTCCCTTCTCTGAAAGACCCACGCGGTCTAGTCTCCTCTACCTGTTGCGGAAACAATGGAGAAGAGTCCGCTTTAGTCTCTCCGGCCGTCAGTGAACTGAAAGCGACTACACACACTAGGATGGAATGAACACTGCAGCCACATGAGCCGCATGATGATGAGCGTGGTCAGGAAACACACAGTTACACACATAAACCCACACTCGTGCACGCACATAAGGCCTGCAAACGGGTGAAACGTCGAATTTTATCTCAAGAGGGTAGCGGAATAAGGATAAAAAAACGTTTTTTTCATGCAGGAAACCAACATATAAAAAGGAAAGAAGAATTAATGTTTAAGCGAAATATCGAAATCAATCATACAGAGAGAGGGAGGAGGGAGAGAGAGAGAGAGAGAGAGAGAGAGGAGAGAGAGAGAGAGAGAGAGAGAGAATTCATCAGCAGTCCCTACACAAACATTGGAAAATATGGGAAAGGGGGACTTTGCTTTGCAACAGGGTAATGTGAACGCCCAAGTAATAGATGCGAAGCAAACTAACGAGAATGAGGAGCACAATATTTAAGATTCATGGTTTGGTCAGTTTCTCTGATAACATGAGCATTACAGTATTCCTATGGCTACGTAACACACCATCACCATATCCTCACAATCATCATAATTATCCACAATCGTTACAACGAAAAATCTAACGGAGGGAAGAGTGGAGAGACAGAGAGAAGAGAGAGAGAGACAGACAGACAGAGACAGAGAGAGACAGAGAGAAGAGAGAGACAAACAGACAGACAGAGACAGAGAGAGACAGAGAGAAGAGAGAGACAAACAGACAGACAGACAGACAGAGAGAGCGACACAGAGAGAGCGGACAGAGAGACAGAGACAGAGAGAGACAGCGACACAGAGAGAGCGGACAGAGAGACAGAGACAGAGAGAGAGCGGACTGACAGGCAGACAGAGACAAGCTCACAACGACAAACAGAGACAAAGACATACAGACTGGAGAAGTCAGAGGGGAAGGACCAGAGAAAAGGGACATATCCACACACATTTTGCATTCCCATCGCAGTTTAGCAGCAAAAGAAAGGACATCGCTTCATCTCTACACTTTCCCTCCGTCCTCCCACGAAGCATCGGTGGTCTAGTGGTACTCGCCTGCCACGCGGGTGACCTGGGTTCGATTCCCGGTCGATGCACGTTACTTTTTTTTTTTTAATTCTTCATTACCCTTATCCAGTCGAATCTGTTTTTGATTAACCCACGTTGCCTACAAGTTCAGCAGATATTTCCAGGCTGTGTATGCACAGAGGGAAAGGGAGAGAGAGGGTAGGCGGGAAGACAGGAAGACGCCGAGAGAGAGCGAGAGGCTCGCCGTTTAAGTCGATTTCAACTCACATTAAGTCCAGTTAGATTCACAGCTCAACGGATTTTATACCATATCAAGAGTGGACCAATCACTTCACGTTCCTTATACTGGCATTGCAGTCTTAACACAGGATATTTTCGTTCTGTTCCACGTAAGTTACTGAAACATTTTTGAAATCCTTCCCCTTGAATAAACCGACGATGTGTTCGATTAGCAGGGCATTGACGAAAGAAATCAATGAAACTAATATCAACAGACTGCTTGATATGAATACAACGCAAACTCCACAAACTCCGCAACGCAAAAACCTTAGTTACAGTTATAATATACAATACAAAAAAAAAAAAAAAAACGAAATGAAAATAAAAGGATAGGGCATGTTTGACCTTTCAAACGAGCGTTCCTTCCACACTATCCATCCTCCTCGCTCTACTCACGCACGCACGAACGCATGCACGCACACACACACACACACAGACACACAGACCACACACACACACACACACACACACACACACACACACACACACACACAAACACTCTCTCTCTCTCTCTATCTCTCTATCTCTCTCTCTTTCTCTCTCTCTCTCTCTCTCTCTCTCTCTCTCTCTCTCTCTCTCTTCATCTTTATGCTCACACCCTCCCACTACCACGACCAGCGCCAAAGCGGGAAGACATTAACGCTTAACGTGACTGTTGTATTGATGTCTTCGAACAAGGCTGTGTATCCCACTAAAAAAAAAAAAAATAAAATAAAACTTCCACAGACACTGCACGTCTTCCCACCCATCCATCACTTCACACCCTCCCCACGCCTTTCCAGACTGAAAAAATGGAAAGGATTTCAAGACTTCTTGGCTGTTGGCGGGAGGTCGTCTGGGTATACTTGACTTGACTTAGTCTTCTGAATTCCCTGGGGAACATAAGGCCGCAATCACACTCTTCCAGAGGACACGGTTTTCGGGAGATCCTCTTCAGCTCGGCCCACGTTATTCCGGCGGCCTTCACTTCTGCGTCGGTACTCCTTCGCCATGTCTGTCTTGGTCTTCCCACTTTTCTTTTGCCCTGAGGGTTCCATTCAAGGGCTTGTTTGCGATATTGGATGGAGACTTTCTGAGGGTGTGGCCAATCCATTCCCACTTCCGTTTTCTGATTTTTCTATTGGAACTTGCTTGGTCTTGTTCCACAGTTCTGTGTTGGCAAAAACATCTGGCAATCTGATGTTCACAATGTGTCGCAGACATCTGTTGATAAATGTTTGGAGTTTGTGGGTGTTTGTCTTTGTTGTTCGCCACGTTTCAGAACCATATAGAAGGACAGATTTCACATTTGAGTTGAAGATTCTGATCTTGTTGTGGAGTGAGAGGGCAGAGGAATTCCAGATAGGCCGTAGCGTAATAAAGATGTGCCTGGCTTATTGATGCGGCTCTTGATATCCTCATCTGTACCTCCATCTTTGCTGACCACACTGCCGAGGTAGACAAACTTGTCGACTTCAATGTCTTCCTGTTGTAGTCGTAGTGGGTCTCGTTGCTGGTTGTTGGCTCTCATGGCTTCTGGTTTCTTTGTGTTGATTTGGAGGCGTCTGAGTATAGATGTATGAGATTGTCGTTGTAGGGACACGATGATGCTCTATCCCACAGCATCATACTCACTCCGCCTGCCTTCGTGACGAAGCCATTACAAAGGTCAGTATAGGGGCCTGGTATGCAGTGCCCCACACGTAATGAAGCCCTGCAGGACTAAGGAAGAATGTGGAAATGACTCAGCCTGCTGAGCAGCTATGCTCTGGCGGGTGGCTTCATGGAGGCTTTGAGACTGATCTTTTCCTGCCTACTGCAGACGTTTGGCCTGTTGAAGCAAGGGGGAAACGAAGGCTAAGAAAGACAAACAAAAAACAAGGAAAAGCATGTAAACCACAACAACAACAAAAGAGAAGGTGAGACTTCGGTGGTATGACCACATACATTTGTCTCTCTGTGTTTCCTGCAACAGTCAGTTCGTGCTTCTTCATGCTCTTCGCTTTTAGTAACACACTTGCTCCCATAGAGCTGGCTGCGGAGAACGTTCGGTCAAGATCCTCCGTTACGTAACGGTTTGTATTAAACGCATTAGAAAAAAAAATTCCAACCAACGACTGAATATCCTTTATCATGAATCTGTAAGACAGTAAAACACAGGATAAACTGAACCTCGTGTATGGTGGAGTAGGGAGAAGGGAGGAAGTAAGACAGGACAGAGATGTATGTACGAGCTTAATGTGTACCACTTTCGCGTCTGTGAACTCGTGGCTTCTTCAGAATAAATCTACAGTAATACTTGTGAGCATCCAAACAGAGATTCAGAATGTCTCTACCTATCGAGTCGCATAAGATTAAAACTCCTCCTGACAGTGACCTCCCTTTTCATCGAAAATTCACACTCCCTTGGAATTGCCTCCCTTTTCATCAGAAAATCGGCAACAGTGACATCCCTTCACGTCAAACATTCACCATCCCACGGAAGAACATAAACGATTGCCCGCTCACAGTCAGCAAACGTCACAGCGAAGTCCTCAGCCCTGGGTACCACCACCCGGTCTTCTTGACACCATCAACACCTCTGCTTGCTTCCACCCAATCACATGGGTAGCCATGAGTTCACATCTTGTCGTCACCATGGATTCGACTGAGGGAGAGCGGATCATTGAAGCGAAGAATAATACTGTACACACGCAGGGTAGGAAGCATCAAGTACGTTCAAGTGATCCATGTTTCGATGAGAAGAGGGGCCAATCTTGTTATGCCAATATCTGCATCAGTGAAAAAGAAGACCCTCCCTCCTCCCTCCCTCCTTTTCTAAGCCCCTTCCCCTTCCTTCACCGCCTCTCTCCCCCCCGCCCCCCCCCCCCCCCCCATTCTGTTCCACCCCTCTTTGTGATGACTGGGAACACGAGTCATGTGAATTCAGCAAGTTTAGAATTACAGCTGGGATTCGTCCCAGACGACTTCAAGCAAAATCTAAATGATCTTTACAGCTGACTTGCATGTTGATTAAAAAAAAATTTAAAAAATCATCGGAGAAAAAATTCTGTTGAGGTAAAACTTCTGCAAAACCAGAATTTGCAGGGTTTTTTTTTTTTAACGAAACTTCAGTGTTTTGTTAGATTCCCCCAGGAGGAATAAACCCAGATAAAATTTATTCCTTATTGTGTAAAGATCATTTCGAACAGTCCCTGGGGAGACAGATATTCAGTCATTTATTTTTTTAATGAAAGCTGTTTCATTTTGTTGCCCAAGAAACTTTCCTTTCAATGAACTGAGGGTCAGTCTAAGGAGATCTCCTCCAGTGAATGAAAAACACAACAAAATAAAAACAGTTAAAAAAAAAATTTCCGCTGAAGGCAGTTTGTAACGTGCCAAAAAGAACTTTTTTTGTAAATAACTTTTTACCTGTTTACATTCTAGCGTGTTTGGGGCAGATCACTTTTGGGGTTTTTTTCATGTTAAAATTGATTATGTTTCATGGAAAATGTGACACTTTACAAAAAGTTTGGGGGTGGGTTATTCCCCTGGCCTCGCTCTCCTCCCCAGCACACGTCATCATCCTTCGCTCCATCATCCTTCGTTCATTACTGGACATAATTTAAAAGATACAAAATCGAATGGATGCCATGCTAACGTTTCTGGTGATAAAACACATTTACTACACCAAAAATAATTGCATGCTTCCTTTGATTGGAAGTGTAAACTCGAGTGAGTGGAGAAGAGGAAAGAAAACAACTCTCGCTGACATGCAGTCTGGCTCAAGATTTCTAAAGTTCGGCAATTACGCGCTGTAAAATTGCTCACAAATGTTCTGAAAGCAGTGGGTATCGGTAATCAACTTGGAGGTCAGTATCATTACTTTTTTTTAATTATGTTTAGGATGAACATAATAAAGTGCTTTATGAATACAGGAGGATAAACATAAAATCAAAACACTAAGATGCATTCAATTGCACCAGTCGTGGTGGCGAGATGGTTAACGTCGCGGACTCATGACTGGGAGGTCGTTGGTTCGATTCCCTTCAGTTATTTACCTATCGGATTTTTCAGCCCCAACTGTCTCCTACCCAGAGCTGAACTTGCTACTGGGCTCATCTGCGAAGACAAGGACCACACAGTCGAGTTTCATCCATTTACTGACTGCGCCTTTGAAAGTGTTGCTCGAATTTCCTGACTAACACTGCAGGTATCTCGATCGGACCTGGTTGATCGGGATACGTTATGAAAAGAAAAAAAAGCGTGGAGTACAGTCCTGTCATGCTGTCTCCGATCAGAATGGAAGTCTGCAGCACTCTCTTCATCACTGTCATTCTCATCGATCATTATAGAAAGTCTCAAATTCTGTGGCCCTTTCATGCCCTGATCACAGGACGACCTCAGTGTCGATGTCTTCTCCTCATCTGTGCCCCTGGTGAGGTTCTGTCTGTGTCGCTGGTATTGGCAAGTCTACGGGGACTGTCGCTGGATGGACTTGGTGGCGCCCTCCGGAGGGAGAGCTCACTCACGCTGTCGTCAGTAGGGGTTTAGTAGGCGGTGTCCAGCGTATCTTTGGATCAGAGCAGGCGCACTAAACACCACCGAAGTGACTCGGCAACAGTTTAGTGTTTCCTCTGGTTAGTTGTTTCATGCTGACTTGACACTGACTGCTCCCTGCGGATTGCCGGTTCCAAGGCTGTGGCAGAAGCTAGGCTGTAGCTTGGACGAGGGACCGGAATGAGCGACGTGGGTGCAATGCCACTGATGTGGCACAGAAAACTAGACAGAAAAAAATGTTTCGACTGCTGTCTGGATAGTTTACTTCCATCGATTTAAAGAGAACCATGAGAACAACAACCAGCTGCTTTCGATACAGGTCTACATGGAGACAAGTGTTCGACTTATTGCGCGAAGAAGATGCCATCTTACTTAGCTTAATGTATATTTGCATGCTTACCCTCTTGTTAGTTTGATATTAATATGTTTTGATTTCGTCCCGCTGCATCCCTTTCCTCAAAATGTCTCGATCACGGTCTTTGGAGCATGGTTAGCATTTAGCTTTGTTTCCCAGGAGTTTTTCAGTGCCAGAACTTGATCTGGTGGGGATGGTCAGTCTGAGTGGTTTAAAACAAATGGTTTAGTAAATTAGTATTAAAAACGGATAATCCAACACAGTATGTTTGTTTGTAGGGTTTACTAGGAGAGAACAGTAAAACACAGATTCAAGGTCGGCCGCTCAAAACTGGTTTTGAGCGGTTGAGCTTGAATCCGTGTTTTACTGTTCTCTACAGTTTTCTGTTTCCACAGTACTACAGTTTTCTGTTCCCACAGTACTACAGTTTTCCGTTCCCACAGCATGACAGTTTTCTGTTCCCACAGTACTACAGTGTTCTGTTCCCACAGTACTACAGTTTTCCGTTCCCACAGCATTACAGTTTTCTGTTCCCACAGTACTACAGTTTTCTGTTCCAATAGCACTACAGTTTTCTGTTCCCACAACACAACAGGTTTTTTTTTAATCCCTATGACAGTACATGTTTTTATAGCATGACAGTTTTTGTTTCCACAGCACTACGGGTTTTGGTTCCCGTAACCCTACAGGTTTCTGTTTCACAGTTTTCTGTTTCAGTTTCTTCTTGTTTTCCATCACTGTTGCCTGTCCCATAACACTTCCGTTTCCTGTCCCGATCAGAATTTAGTTTTGAGTCTCCTAACGTGCAGTATTGAGACCCATAGGTGTTCAGTTGTTTCCTATTACCACTTTATTTTTCAGTCCTATAACATTCAAGATTTCTATCCGAATGACACGTGAGTTTTCTGTCTCCATTACATTAGTTTTCTGTCCCCATTACATTAGTTTACTGTCCCCTTCATGCTACAGTTTTCTGTTCCTTGGTACTGCAGTTTTCCCTTCTTTTACACTGTAGTCGAGTGTTCCACAACAGCCTTTTAGTTGTTTAGACGTCAGTTTTCAGCCCCCCCCCCCCCCCCCCCCCCCCCCTCACACAAACAGTTGTCTGTTCCATAATACTTCAGTTACCTGTTCTTCTATGTTTCGGTTGCTTGTCCCGCAACATGACAGTTCCCGTCCTCAATAGATTTCAATTTTTGGTCTCATAATACTAGAGTTGTCTGTCCCATGACACTTCAGTTTTCTGTCCTTGTCAGACTTCAGTTTTCTGTCCCATTAAATCAGGTTCTTCTAGGCCACATAACGCGTCACACCACAATTTTTAGTACCCATCACATTTCAGTGTTATGTCTCCTTCCACTTCAGTTTTCTGTCCCACTACGTTACATTTCTTTGTCCTCACAACATTTCGGTTTTCTTTTCGTATTAGGAAGAAAGGTGGCAGAGTGGTTAAGACGTTCGCCTGCCAATCCAACGTGTGAGAAGTGCGTGTGTTCGAGCCCAGCCTTTCTCGCCCTTTCTTTCCCAGTTCGAATGACAAATCGAACTGAACGTCAAGTCAATCGGAAGGGGACTATAAGCGAGTCGAACCCGTGTGCCTTGGCAAAAAACTTGCCGCTGCCTGGCAAAATTGATGTAGATTGAAGATAGCCGCCTGGTATTTCTTACCAAGCCACAAAATTGTCACTTACTGTTTCGTGTGCCATCGTGTACCGTGGAAATGAAGGACACGTATAAACATCGCATGCATCCTATTGTGCACGCGGTCCCAGCTCCTCTACCGTTGCGGAAACAATGGAGAAGCGTTGCGTTAGGTCTCTCCGGCCGTCGCAGTGAAAGGCGACTACACTCACAGATGGGAGTGAACACAGGCACCACATGATAGCGTGGAGTGGAAAACACACAGTTACGCACATAAACCCAACTCGTGCGCGCACATAGGTCTGCAAACGGGTGAAACGACGGATTTATCTCAAGATGGGGTGCGGAATTCGATGAAAACTTTTTTTTTTCATGCAGGAAACCACAGATAAAAAGGAAAGAAGAAATAATGTTTAAGAGCGAAATATCGAAATCAATCATACAGAAGAGAGGGAGAAGGGAGGTGAGAGAGAGAGAGAGAGAAGAGAGAGAGAGAGAGAGAGAGAGGAGAGAGAGAGACAGAGAGAGAGAGAGAGAGAGAGAGAGAGAGAGAGAGAAGGAGAGAGAGAGAGAATTCATCAGCAGTCCTATACAAAACATTGAAAATATGGGAAAAAGGGGACATTTGCTTGCAATAGGTAATAATGAACGCCCAAGTAATAGATCGAAGCAAGACTAACGAGAATGAGAGCACATATAATTAGAATCATGGTTTGGTCAGTTTCTTTGGTAACATGAGCATTACAGCATTCTATGCTTACGTAACACACATCACCATATCCTCACAATCTCATAATTATCCACAATCGTTACAACGAAAAATCTAACGAAGGAAGAGTGGCAGAGGACAGAGAGAAGAGAGAGACAGACAGATCAGCCCGCATCCCCGAGGCAACATCAATAAGATTGAAGCTGTCCAGAGACGGTTGCAGCAGCGGTTTCGTGGTCAACCGGTACCACAACCACGTCTAGTGTCACCGCGATGATTGACAAACTGCAATGGCCCACTCTGCAAGCCAGCGCAAGGTAGCTAAGCTGGCCAAGCTTACGGAAAAAATGAACGGAGAGGCAAGCGGGACAAAAGTTGCATTGTCCAGCCCCTTCCAGACTCAGAAGGAACACTCCACCAGCTCAACCCAGTCTGTGTAA
>CM031604.1:70092183-70112534 GCA_018398815.1 Conus ventricosus
TGGTCTCTTGTGTTGATTTGGAGGCGTCGGAGTATAGATGCAGGAGATTGTCGTTAGAGGGACATGATGATGCTCATCCCACAGCATCAGACTCCACTCCGACGGGCCTTCGGTGACGAGCCATTACTAAGGTCAGTATAGGGGCCTGTATGCATGCACCTCACGTAATAAAGCCCCTACAGGCACTAAGGAAGATGTGGAAATGACTCAAGGCCTGCTGAGCACTATGCTCTGGCGGGTGGCTTCATGGATTCTTGAGACAGATCTTTTCCTGCCTACGGCAGACGTTGGGCCTGTTGAAGCAAGGGGAAACGAAGGCTAAGAAAGACACACAAAAAAACAAGATAAAGCATGTAAACCACAACAAACACAAAAGAGAAGGTGAAGACTTCGGTGGTATGACCACATACATTTGTCTCTTGGTGTTTCCTGCAACTTCATTCGTGCTCTTCATGCTCTTCGCTTCCGGTAACACACTTGCTCCCTAGAGCTGGCTGGCGGAGAAACGTTCGGTCAAGATCCTCCGTTTACGTAACGGTTTGTATAAACGCATAAGAAAAAAAAAAGTCCAACCAACGACGGAATATCTTTATCAGAATCGTAAGACAGAAAAACACAGATAATAAACTGAACCTCTGTATGGTGAGTAGGGAGCGGGAGGAAGTAAGACAGACAGAGATGTATGTACGAGCTTAAGTGTGCCACTTGTCGCGTCTGTGAACTCCGTGCTTCTTCAGAATAAATCTACAGTAATACTTGTGGAGCATGCAAACAGAGATTCGAATGTCTCTACCTATCGAGTCGCAGAAGATTAAAACTCCTCCTGACAGTACCCTCCCTTTCATCGAAAATTCACACTCCCTTGGAACTGCATCCCTTTCATCAGAAAATCGGGCAACAGGTGACTTCCCTTCACGTCCTAAACATTCACCATCCCACGAAGAACACAAACGATTGCCCGCTCAACTGTCAGCAAACGTCAACAGCGAAGTCTCAGTGTCCTCTGGTACCCTTACCACCCGGTCTTCTTGACACCATCAACACCTCTGCTTGCTTCCCACCCAATCACGTGGTAGCCATGAGTTCACATCTTGTCGTCACCATGATGCGACTGAGGGAGAGCGATCACTGAAGCGAAGAATAATACTGTACACACGCAGGTAGGAAGCATCAAGTACGTTCAAGTGATCCCTGTTTCGAGAGAAGAGGGGCCAGTCTTGTTATCCATATCTGCATCCGTGAAAAAAGACACACCACCATCTCCGCGCCTCCTGTTCTAAGCCCTTGTCCCCTTTCCTTCACCGCTCTCTCCCGCTCCTCCCCCCCCCCCCCCCCCCCCCCCCCACCACACACACACACTTTTGCTCTTCCACCCCCGCTTTGTGATGACTGGAACACGGAGAGTCTATGTGAATTCAGCAAGTTTAGAATTACATGCTGGGATTCGTTCCCAGAACGACTTCAAGCAAAATCTATAATGTCGATCGTTCCACTGACTTGCAGGTTATAAAAAAATATCATCGGAGAAATAATTATGTTGAGGTAAAGCTTCTGTGCAAAACCCAGATATTTGCAGCTTTTGTTTTAACGAAACTTCAGTGTTTTGTTAATTCCCCCAGGAGGAATAAACCAGATAAAATTTTATTATTCATTTTTGTGTAAAGATCATTTCGATACAGTCCACTGGGGAGACAGAATTTACAGTCATTTCTTTTTTAAGAAAGCTGTTTCATCTTGTTGCCAAGAAACTTTCCTTTTAATGAACTGAGGTCAGTCCCTATGGATGATCCCTCCGAGTAAGGAAAAACCAAGACACAACAAAACAAAAACGAGTTTAAAAAAATATTTTCCGCCGAAGGCAGTTTGAACGTGCCAAAAAGAAGAACTTTTTCGTAAATAGCGTTTTACCTGTTTCATCTAGCGTGTTTTGGGGCAGATCAGTTTTTTGTTGTTGGTGGGTGTTTTGTTTGTTTTGTTTTGTTTTTTTTCTTTTTTTTTCTTCTTTTTTTTTTTTTGGGGGGGGGGGTGTCCATCATTAAAATTGATTATTCGTTTCATGGAAAATGTGACACTTTACAAAAAGTTTGGGGTGGGGTTATTCCCCTGGCCTCGCTCTCCTCCCCAGCACAGCTTCGCATCATCCTTCGCTCCATCATCCTTTCGTTCATACTGGAGATAATTTAAAAGAAACAAATCGAATGGATCCATGCTAACGTTCTGTGATAAAACACATTACTACACCAAACATAATTTGCATGCTTCGTTTGCTTGGTAAGTGTAAACTCGAGAGAGTGGAGAAAGGACAGAAAACAACTCTCGCTGACAGGCAGTCAGGCTCAAGAGATTTAAAGCGTTCCCGGCAAGTTACGCGCTGTAAAAATGGCTCCAAATGTTCTGAAAGCAGGGGTATCGGTAAATCAACGTTGGAGTCAATACCACTTGAATTATTAATTATGTTTTAGTAATGAACATGAATAAAGTGTTTTATGAATACAGGAGATAAACATAAAATCAAACATTAAGATGCATTCAACGGCACCAGTCGTGGTGGCGAGATGGTTAGCGTCGCGACTCAAAGACTGGAGGTCCGTTGGGTTGATTCCCATCAGTTATTTACCTATCGGATTTTTCAGCCCGACTGTCTCCTACCCAGAGCTGAACTGCTACTGGGCACAGCTGCGAAGACGCAGGGACCGCACACAGTCCGAGTTCATCTCCATTTACTGACTGCGCCCTCTGAAAGTGTTGCTCGGAATTTCCTGACTAACACTGCAGGTATCTCGGATCGGACCTGGTTGATCGGGATACGTTATAAAAGAAAAAAATGCGTGGAGTACAGTCCCTCATGCTGTCTCCGAATCAGAATGGAAGTCGGCAGCACTCTCTTCATCACGTCATTCTCATCGATCATTATAATAGTCTCAATCTGTGGCCCTTTCAATGCCTGATCTCAGGACGACCTCAGTGACCGATGTCTTTCTCCTCATCTGTGCCCCTGGTGAGGTTCTGTCTGTGTCAGCTGCTATTTTTGCAAGTCTACGGGGACTGTCGCTGGATGGACTTGGTGCGCCCTCCGGAGGGAAAACTCACTCACGCTGACTCCGCGGCTACACAATTACTGTCGTCAGTAGGGGGCTTTGTACCCGGTGTCCAGCGTATCTGTTGATCCCAGAGCAGGCGCATCTGAAACACCCCCGCAGTGACTCGGCAACATGTAGTGTTCCTCTGGTTAGTGTTTCATGCCGACTTGACATGACTGCTCCCTGCGGATTGCCGGTGCCAAGGCCTTTGGCATAAGCTACGCTGGTAGCTGGACGAGGGACCGGAATGAGCGACGTGGGTGCAATGCATTGATGTGGCACAGAAAACTAACAGAAAGAAAAATGTTTCGACTGCGTCGGATAGTTACTTCCAATCGATTAACAGAGAACCATGAGAACAACAACCAGCTGCTGTCCGATACAGGTCTACATGAGAGACATGTTTCGACTTATTGCGCGAAGAAGATGCCACTTACTTAGCTTAATTGTATTTTGCATGCTTAACCCTCTTGTTAGTTTGGTATTATATGTTTTGATTTCGTCCCGCGCATCCTTTCCTCAAAATGTCTCGATCGCGGTCTTTGGAGCGTGGTTAGCATTTAGCTTTTGTTGCCCAGGAGTTTTTCAGTGCAGAACTTGATCTGGTGGGGATGGTCAGTCTGAGTGGTTTAAGTTGCGCATAGTTCTCCATGCAAACTTGCTTGGATCCCCCCCTGATGTGCCTCGCGGTCGACTGGGCTGTAAAACATTATGACTTGACTGTCTCTCTGTCGTTCAGTTTCGACTTCTCTCTCTCTCTCACTCTCTCTTCGTTCTCTCTCTCGTCTCTCTCTCTCTCTTCTTCACTTCTCTTCCCCCCCCCTTCTCTCTCTCTCTTTCTCTCTCCGTCTTCCACGCTCTCTCCAACACATTCAGAATCCAGGGTCGGTGTGTATCAGATACCCACACACACAAACGCATGCACGCACTACGTACATATTCTCTCTCTCTCTCTCTCTCTCCACTCTCCTCTTCTCTCTCCTCTCTCTCTCGCTCGTCTCTCTCCCCCAAATATTTCAGGAATTCGATTCGGTGTGTATTACACACACACACACACACACACACACACACACAACACTCAACACACACACACACCACGACACAGCAATCATATGATACATATAGAGACAGACAGACAGACAGACAGACCGACAGAACACCGAGAGAGAGAGGTGGGGAGAGAGAGAGAGAGAGAGGAGAGAGAGAGAGAGAGAGAGAGAGAGAGAGAGAGAGAGAGAGAAATTTTTGATGACAATGACGAATTATAAGGAAAAGGAAATTAAAATTTGCGCATTGATTATTCGCAATAATCAGTGTCATTCATCATACCACAAAGAAATGCACCCAAAATTACCACGTCCTACGACAAAAATCACAACATCCAGGCATTAATTAACGATGAGAGTTTATGCCTTAATCTAATGACATCAAGTCATTTTCGAAAATTTTCCAATCCAAATCAATAGTTTATTTAGAGCGTGTTGTCGTTTTTATGGTGGCATTGCACAAATATCATAAAACAGTTGAAAATCCTACCCAAAGATGCCCCGAGTATATGTCTCTGTTTATCGGTGTCCTTCTGGGTCACGCTATCACTGTTTAATTTCCTCTGAAAGTAAACAACAGACACCCCACTACAAAAACATAATTTCACCCGCGCGCGTAGCGTGCGCGCCCACACACGCACGCACACCCACCACACACCCACACCACTACACACACACACACACACACACACACGCACACACACACACAACACACACACACACACACAACCACACGCGCGCAGCGCGCGCGCGCACACACAGCACACACCACACACACACACACACACACACACGACACACACAACACACACACATTCACACACCACACACACACTCACGCCACACACACACACACACACACACACTCACACACACACACATCACACTTAGTTGTGGTCTCCTGTTGTTTTACTTCAGAGGAACTAAAACAGATAGTGTGGCACACTCCATGCATGGCGCACACGCAGCACGCCGCACTCACACACACAGGGACCACACACACACACACTCACACACACACAACACACACACACACCACACACACTCACACAAAGCTAAACGGAACGACGATGACCAGAGGACAAATGATCGAGGGATGGTATCGGTGTTTACACATACCAACATACATTTTAAACACTTGCGCACAGACAACACACGTGTGTTCAACACATCCTCGTTAACGTGTTCAAGGCTCTGCCAATTTCCAGCTCCTGCCAAGCAAAAACAAATTTAAGAAAAAAACGCCAATGTTCAGTCAGATCTTTAAACATTGGTTCAACAGCCTATGGTATGGAGACAAGTACTCCTCGTCCCCCACCCCCCCCCCCTCTCTCTCTCTCCCTCTCTCGTCTCTCTCACTCCTCTCTCATCTCCGCTCTCTCTTCTCTCTCTCCTTCTCTCTCTCTCTCTCTCTCTCTCTTCTTCCTTCTTCTTCCTTCTTCTTCTTCTTCTTCTCTTCTTTCCCCCGTCCCTCCCCCCCTCTCTCCCTCTCTTTCTCGCTCTGATTGCTTATTCTCATTACCCTGGTATAAATAAAATATCGTTCTCTCTCTCTCTCTCCTCTCTCTCTCTCTCTCTCTCTCTCTCTCCATCTCTCTCTCTCTCTTTCTCTCTCCTCTCTCTCTGTTGCCACACCTAAATGAAGAAGAGTCAGTCTTAGACTCTGTTCCCGTTCAATGAAACCAAGACATCCACAAGGAAAGGGACTAAACAACCAAGGCCGGGCGCACCTTGCGATATATACCACACACAGGTGCGCGCATAAACCCACCCACACTCCGTGCGCCACAACAAACGGAGAGAACCAACGAATTTCTTTTCAAAAGGGTAGTGAGTATGCATATCATGACTACGCGCCTTTCTCGATTTTACATCCCCCACCTGGTAAACGGATATGAAGATGGCAGGAAACCAAACTGGAGTTCAAATATAAGGAGACCATTACAACAATCAGAGACAGACAGATATACATGCAGACAGACAGACAGACAGAGAGAAAGACAAGGGAAGGAGAATGAGGGACAGGGACAGGGGCAAGGAAGATGGGGAAGAAGGGGGGGAGAAAGATGGACAGACAGACAGACAGACAGACAGAGAACAGCAGAAAGACAGAAACAAGGATAGAAAGAGACAGACAGACAGATCGTTGCAAATTTTACACTTCAGTCACTAGTCTCTTTTGACAAACGCTATTAGAATATGGGGACAGGCATTCTGTATGCATCAAGCCAAACAAACATCTGACAAGTAAAAAATAAAACGCATAATAAAACAGCATGGCATGCTGAGCAATTTGTTGAGGAGTTATTGTCCGAAACCTTGATAACATCAATAACACACTTTTCCACTGAGCACGGAATACTCATCACAACTCAACATCATATCCCACAATCAGAGCCACGATAAATCCTGCGGTGTGTGTGGTGTGTTGTGTGTGTGTGTGTGTGTGTGTGGGTGTGTGTTTGTGTGTGGGGGGGGGGGGTTGGGGGGGGTGTGGTGTGTGTGTGTGTGTGTGTGTGTGTTGTGTGTCTGGGCTGTGTCTGTGTCTGTGTGTGTCCTCTGTGTGTCTTTTGTGTGTCTGTGTGTCTGTGTGGGTCTTGTTCTGTGAGTGAGAAGGAGGGGGGGGGGGGGAGAGAAAGAACAGACAGACGATTATCGACAGAAACAAGAGCGTGAAACAGAGATACGGACAGACAGACAGAGCAGACCGAACAGACAGAGCAGTCGGAGCAGACAAGACAAAATGACAGAACAAACAGGCAGACAGTCAGACAGACGACAGAAAAAAACATACAGATGACAGACAGAATAGACAGACGGACTGTGTGACGTCTCGCGCCGCTCCGCACCTCGTTAATTAAAATATGATTTTTCATATTCAGGATGGCAGGGGTGATAGACAGAATATTTTACGCTGTTCACAACCAAAATGCTCTCTCGCATAGGCCCACGCACTCTGTCACTCACATCGGCCCGCACAAAGGTGAAGGAAACCAATAACATTTCTAGAAAATAATCCAACTTTTTATTCACTTGACCTCCGAGCCCCCACCCGTCACTACACAACACACAACTATCTGTATCATACAACCAATGTAAACAGCATACTAGACAATTTCATAAAATCGCATCCCCTGTTCTTCAGTTATTCCTACTTAGCCAGGGAAAGTCAATATTCACTATTCTGTTTTGCACATTTATAACCTTAAGCGCAAATAAACGTCCATAACTTGCCAGCATTCCTTGGTTGACCGTCAGTTTCTTCATCCCACTGTGCGAACTACGCGCTGAACTGCCACACCGGGGGGGGGGGGTGGCCTCCCGATTGGCCAAATTCCCAGTTGGGGACACTGGCAACGTAGCTTGAGTCGCACCCCGCACTGAGTCCACCGACTCCACCACACTCACCCTCTCCCACAGAAAGGGCTTCCTGTACCGGGCCTCGTCCACAGGTCCTTCCCCTGCTGCAAACACCCACCGTTGTCCTGGCAGCTTCCCTGTCCTAGGCTCCACAGGTTTGACGACGTCGTGCTTTAGACCGTCCGCCACACGGAGACAATGCTTCCTTCTCGCGTCGCTTCAGAGGCATACAGCAACCTCCACTGTCTTACGTCCCCACCCAGGAGACAACACGCGACAGCTAACCTCTGCTTCTACCTGTATCTTCTTTGAGCCCTCATCAAGACGGGCGAGTTCACTTCCATAAGTGATTCACAACTTCTGTTTTTCCAAGCACCTTAATTTCGTTCTCAAAGAAAGAGAGAACCCGAGTTTAACTGGCTCTACCAATGGAATCACTGGCACAACACATCCGCGGATTTGTACCAATAAATCCCAAGTTATTTTTATTCCACCAATGGAATCACTACGATCGCGCTGCTACGACCCATCAGCAGAACACACACCACAGCTGCTAGCGCCAACAAGACTTGGGGCACCCAGTGTTAATGCATAAACTCCTATTCAAAATCATGTTCGATCCTCCAAGCTACCCATTGAACTACAGCCTGGACCTCTCTTCCAGCCATGTCTGATGCCGTTCAAGTATTTACTACTCTATAGACAACAAGGCGCAAACCACGTCGATAGGCCGCAGCCTTCCAGTCATATCCTCAGATCAAGGGATCGACTGAATGGTCGCTGTACTTCTGCCTGAGGCTGACGGTCACCTAACCCGTGACGGTCACGCTGACACACGATTGCCTTTCTGTCCGGCCCACTGGAGAGCCCAGTGAATAGCCAGCCAGTGTCGGACTGGACACAGTCCTGTACCCAGGACCTGGCGAAGTCGGCAACTCCTCGTCACATCCCTCGACTATGCGAAAACACTTCCCAGCCACTCTCCTCTCCTGTCAGTATACGACTTGTCAGGGTATCCCCCCCTGTGAAGCCTGAATTCGCACACTTGAAGACCCAGGAACGTGCTCTCAACAACGCAACTAACTATCCCCTTAATTTGCCTAAATGCTCGCGAGAACATTCGCCGACCATTACACCCCCCGTACCTAAGATTGTTGTTCCAATCAACAGTTTCTTTTCTCCAGGACGAATGTTCTCCTATTGGATTAAAACAAACTCAGTTGCATGGTCGGTATATAACATACTACCTCTATGCATCAAGACATCGTTCTCATCACCATCTCTAACAGGGCAAATGTACCAATTAAAAAACCAAATAGATCAATGAATTAGCCAAACATCACTCTTTGGTCAGTCTAAAACGACTGTGCACCAACATTTAACTCTAACCCTGGCTCACATATAAATCATAACGCTGTCCATAACGTTAGCTATCAGTATGTCCAGACATGTTAATTAATCATTCCATGCACTTCTTTATATAGCACTTCCATGATTACCACAACATCCAAATTCAGGTGTGTGGCCCAGCCTACTTAAACATCAAAATCAATTCAGGCGTGTGGACCACAATCCACAGGACAAGATTCAAATTCAGGCGTGTGGCCCAACCTACATACCATCAAAATCAAATTCAGGCGTGTTGGCCCACAACTGCGCACACGTGCTCCAACACACAAATGCAAATCAAGCAAGCATTATCCTGATTTCCACAACATAAGGCCATTTCACACTTTACCGATCAGGTTAACTAGACAACTAAGCAACTGATATCAACGAGAAAAACATACATCATAACACGTGAGCCATGGGCACGTCAACCCCGCCCATAATGGGCAATGAAACATAATCGCAAATATAGGTAAACATATATCAAAAAATGAAAAATAACACAAACATAGCTTCAACCCCCGCCCTATACTGGGCAATCAAAAATCAATAACACAACTGGCCAGCTACATAATTTACACAGTAAGCTGTCCAGTAACAGATGACTGCTCCCACACCACCACCACAACAGCAGCAGCCCGTAGCATTGCTCCTACATTGTCCTGCTCTGTTGTTCACACTACAAGAGCAACACCCAGGGGAGGCATTACTCCAATCCTTGACCCTACTACGCCCCTCTCAATCTTGAACGCCGTTTGTGGCTCGCCAATAGTACCTGGGGCAGATAATTGGCGCGTTCCAGGCTTACAAGAGAGTCAGCACATCCCCTTCACACAATTTTAGTCTTAAAGGAGCGCGGTGAAAATCTGCGCGATCCTCTTCTAGCCTGTCGCAACCCATTCACTGCGGACGACGATCATCTCCCTTTCAAAATGTTAGGAGAGATCCCCTCACTCATCTTATCCGAACCGAGTTTTTTCCTTCTCTCTGTGGAATTCCTTGGTCGAATCCCACTATGGCCTATGCCCACTACTTGATGAGCCTTATTGGCGGGCCCCTGGGGCCATCACTGTCTCGTCTGCTCCTGGAGCTGTCTATTTCCTTGGCATTTCCCTAACGATAGCTGGTCTCCTTGTCCTTCTTGCCATGCATTATTACTGCCTCCCTGGTCCCAACCCATCTGCTGGGTCCAGTTAAACTTCCCTGTGGTCCATGTGGCCCCGACCCCTGAGGTCCGCCACCTGGCTCCTACCTTTCTGACACCATGGCAACGCCAACAACTTTTTGAACCACCACTATGGCCACCATGGCATACGGCACTGCCACTACGGCCACCTCCATGGCCCTACGGCAACCGCGCACTACGACCTATTTCAATGGTCCATTGAAACCACCACCCCTGGCCACCTTCATGGCCTACACTAGCTCCACTGCTAGCGGCGGCCGTGCACTCTCACCTTGCGTTCTGTTTACTTTCCTACCCTTCACTGCCTCTGCTTTTCCCCACTTGACTGCCAGCCTGGCTAGGCTTCGGGGTGATAATATCCTACCCCCTAAACAAAGCTGATAGGGAAGAGTGTTTGCACTGCGTGCAGTGAGAGTACTCCTGACACACTCTGACTCTACTCTATGACACGGCCAAAGTAGCCGATTAATCTTCCTCCTTCTGCAATCGCACGCAGGTGGTTTTTCCTTCCCCGTATAGTCCCTGTCTCTCCTCAACAAAACCGGGCTCTACATTGCCGAGCTAGAGTCAGTCCTGTTCTAACAAACAGGTCAAACCAGCTTCCCGCTACTACTGCCCCTAGTAGTTGTGTGTACTCTGCCTGCTGTTGAATTGTATCAACGCAACAACGGAAATGTATTCGCAGGTCCGCTACATTCCTTGGCGATATGACCCTCTCGCCACAGTTAACACATTTGCGTTTCACTCTAGACATTCTCTGAGTCCCACTGTGTGCCACGGGATCTTAGAATGCGTTTTCTAACGGGCGGTCCGCGGGCAGAGGGGGGGGGGGGGGGGGGGGGGGGGGGCTTGTTCGTAGGGAGTGTCGGCGAATCACTCCCTGACTGTGTGGTCAGGGCATACGGGTCGACTGGTGCGATCCTTCATCCCATTTCGCTGATCATGGGCAGATTCATAACTGTCTGCAACTTCACTAACTCCTCTAACTTCCAATTCCTCTTTCTGCCAAGATACTGTGAGATCCTTCCGACAAGTTGAGAGAATTTGCTCCTTAACGATCTCCTCCCTCATAAGATTCAAAATTTGTTCATGTTCCCTAACCTTATCCATTATCAAGAAGCCTAAAAGCAGATAAATGGAACTTGTACGTGAGTCTCACCTGATTTACGAACGGTTTTCTCCTGAACAATTTCGCTATATCTATCTGCGGTTACCAAACTGGGTACCTCGAAACGAAGCATCGGCGCACCGACTCATAATCTGTCTGTTTTTTCCCGGTGTAAGCAGAAAAAAGCATCCTAGCTTTGGGTGTCAGCAGCGCAGACTAATTTGGTGGCCCACCGTTCTCGGGTAAGCCCTGATCTTGCAATTCCTTTCAAATTGCGAAATGGAAAAATCCTCTAATGTCCGGATTATCATCGAACCTTGGCATATTGAGCAAGGGACTGACATGTGGTTGCAAATTCACTTTGAGTTTTCGTCCCGCGTCCGTTTTTCTCCATTTTAATTTTTCTGAAACTCAAACTGCCTTATCTTCTCTCTTTCTCTCTCTTTCCTTTCCCGTCTCTTTCTCTCTCCTCTCTTTACCTCCTTATTATCCGCTTTCTCTCTCTCTTCCCGTTCCTCTTTCTTCTGCTCTCCTCCTCTTTCCCGTTCTCTTTCTCTCTCCTCGTTTTCCCCGTTCTCTCTCCTCTTTGTTTCCGTTCCCTTTCCCTCTCCTCGATTTTCCCCGTTCCTTTCTCTTTCTCCTCCTCTTTTCCCGTTCTCTTTCTCTATCCTCTTTTTCACCTTTTTTCTTTTCCTCGTGTTCTTCCCGCTCCCTGTGTATTTTCTGATCCTCGATTACACGGGCCAGTTCTCATCTACATATGCCTTCAGTTCCGGACTCCTTTAGTCCCTAAGCTTTTCCTTCGTCTATGAGGTCCAATGCTTTTTCAGCGGACCCATGTCTCAAGCACCCTCTTCAGTCGACAGTCCGGAAGCTATCTAACCCTCGATCAGCTAGTTAAATACAACCACAGTAACACGCGAATATCCACACATCACTTGTAAATAAGGCGATCAAATAGTTTTGCGCTAACACACAATCAACCAAATCAAGCAAGTTCAAACAACAGGCACAGTCAATGAACAAAAAGATCAAAACAATCAACACATAACAAAAGTCTTTCCAGGCAAGGAAAAAAAATCTAGGTTTCCACAATTACGACAAATTTTCAAATCCCTCTGCAATTGAACAAAAAACCAGATCAAAATCACTTATGGCTCATTGTGTTCATCCCGACGAGCCCGCTAATTTGTGACGGTCTCCGACGCTCCCCCTCGTTATTAAAATATGATTTTCATATTCAGGGATGCAGGGGGTTATAAACAGAATAAATTTACGCTTTCACAACCAAATGCGCTCTGTCGCATAGGCACACGCACTCTCACTCACATCGGGGCCCGCAGACAAATGTAGGTGACGGGAAACCAATAACATTTTCAAAGAAAAATAATCAACTTTTATCAACTTGACTCCTGCCCCCACCCCTCACTAACACAACTCATCTATCTGTATCATACAACAATGTAAACAGCATACAGACATTTCATTAATCGCATCCCCTGGTCTTCATTTATTCCTACTTAGCCAGGAAAGACAATATTCCACTAGCGTTGCACATTGTTATAACCTAAAGCACATAAACGTCCATAACTTTGCGCAGCATTCCTTGGTTGGGGTAAGGGGGGTAAGTTTCTTTTCATCCCTCTGTGCGACGACGAGCTGATCTGCCACAACCGTTGTGTCCCCCCGATTGCCAATCCCAGTTGGGGGACACTGGCAACGTAGCTTGAGTCGCAGCCCTTCGCACTGAGCCTCCCCGGACGCCACAACACTTCACCCTCGCCACAGAAGAGGCTCCCCTGTCGGCCCTCCCACAGGTCTTTTCCCTGCTGCAAACACGCCCCACCGTTGTCCTGGCAGCTCCTGTCTAGGCTCCACAGGTTGACACGTCTTGCTGTCGACCGTGCCCCACAGCACGGGAGACAATTCCTTCTCGTCGTCGGCTCGCGAGGCTACAGCAACCTCCACTGTCTTACGTCCCCACCCAGGAGAAACAAGGCGACAGCTAACCTCTGCTTCACGCTGTATTTTCTTGAGGGGGGGCCCTCAGCAAAGACGGGCGAGTTCACTTTCCCCTAAGTGGGATCAACACACTTCCTGGTTTTCCAAGGCACCATATATTCAGTTCTCAAAGAAAGAGAGAACCGCGAGTTTAACTGGCTCAACCAATGGATTCACTGGCACAGACACATTCCGCGATTTGTACCAAAAATCCCCAAGTTATTTTTATTCCACCAATGAATCACTAGTCACCTACACATACACCACCCTCCACAGCTGCTAGCCCAACAAAGACTTGGGCACCCAGTGGTTAATGCATAACCTTCCTATGCATACATCATGTTCGATTCCCCCATAGCTACCCAGTGAACTAGCAGGCCTGGTACGCGCAGACAGACTTAAAAAAAAACCATAGGACGTTGCTTCTAGTAGTTACTACCTCTTAGTACAACAAGGAGCAAGACCACTCGAGAGCACGCAGCCTTCCTTTATTCCTCAGAACAAGTAGTCAGGTAGGGCGCTGGACACTGCCTGCAGCTGACGGTCACCTACCCATGACGTCACCTACAACGATTGCCGTTCGGTCCGGTCCCACTGAGAGCCCAGTGACATAAGCCAGCCCAGTGGTCGACTGACACTCCTGTATCCCAGGACCGGCAAGTCGCAACTCCTCGTCACATCCCTCGGACATGCGAAACGACTTCAGCACTCTCCCTCCTTCAGTATACGACTCAGGGTGATCCCCCCTGTGATGCCTGAAATTCGCACAGACTTGAAGACCCAAGTACGTGCCTCGTCAACAACAGCAACTAACCCTTAATTTGCCTAAAGCTCGAGAAAATTCGGCCGAACTCATTACAGACCGGCAGAACGAACAGAGAGACGGACAGACAGACCGAGCAGACAGATATACACAGAATAGACCAGACAGACAGACTGACAGACTACAGCGCTACCATGCAAGTCGGTTTCAGGCCCACCACTAAACGCCACATTTACAGACGCATTTCAGCTCCACGCCGGTTCAAATATCCACGGGTTTTCTATGAAAGCTGATATGAATCAGGCTTTTCAGTCCCGTCCACCGCACACTGTCACTGTAGTCTTAAGAGAGGGCAAACATGTTTCCTGCATGATAAAAGTCGAAGAGGAGAAAATCCTATCAGCTTGAGAGATGCTGCTTCAACAAAAGAAAATACCAGAAGAGACAGACCCGATCCAAAAGATACATATAAGAGAAACTGGAGACAAAACCGAAAAGAATGTTGCCTGTGACGTTGACCTGTTCCAGATGGACGTGACGGCAAGAAGACATCTGTAGTTCCCATCTGTAAGGTAGAAGATGTGGTCATTATGTATGATGTTAAATCAATTCTGTATGTGCATATCAGGCTTCTGTTGATCTATTTGTGCTAGATTTTCAAATTCAAAACCTGCCGAAAAACATTAAATAGTCGAAGATGATGTATGTGGCTTGTTTTAATCTGTACCTATAATGTGTTTGTTGCTTTTTTAAAACTTTAATCCATCATACACACGCGCGCGCATACGCACGCGCACACACACACACACGCAGCGCGCGCGCGCGCGTGAGCGAACATGTGTGTGTGTGTGTGTGTGTGTGTGTGTGTGTGTGTGTGTGTGTGTGTGTGTGTGTGTGTGTGTGTGTGTGTGTGCTTGCGTGCGTGCGTGCGTGCGTGCGTGCGTGCGTGCGTGCGTGTGTGTATGAGCGCACGCACGCGCGCGCGCGCGTGTGTGTGTCTGTGTTGGTGTGTGCGAGCGTGTGTGTGTGTGTGTGTGTGTGTTCTGCTTCAGATCCGCAAGGTCTGAGTTCAATGGGTAAGTTTGATGTCGATGATATGAGTGACTAATCTGTTATAATTAATCATACATGCTTCCCGGTTCAAACAAATGAAGAGAATTATTTACAGAACTGAGGATTTAAGTAAGTCCATGTCCATCAGACGGTATTTCGTTTGTTTAGTTTGGCAAGACCTGTCACAGATCATCTGATCACTATACATGCCTGTACACGTTTCCGGAAAATGTAAAAGTAGTAAATGTCGTTCACTGACGTGATGTCATTAATCCTGTTCCGTTTTAGTATCATAATATCTTTGAAATCCATCCTTAGAAAGATCATCCTACGATCTGTCGATATCAGTGCAGCGACGAAGGCAGACATTGAAAATGATAATTGCAAACTGCTTCAAAGAACCACAGATTTGACTCATTCCAAGTGTTCCAACTATAAAATAGAAAAAAGAAAGTAACAAAGAGGGCATTAATTTGACCTTCAAAAGCTGCAGCCCTCCACCCCACCCCCATCCCTCCCCCCAGCTGCTTCATTCTGCCTCTCAACATAGACACATCCATCCATCCCCTTCCACCTCTGTCCCCGTCCTTTTCCAGTATAACGATCTCATCGACCCAAAGCAAGCATACATTAGGGCCTGGCGTAACTGATGTACTGACGTTGGCGAGAAGACTGTCTCTCCCACCCCATCCATCAACACAGCACGTCTTTCAACCCACCCTTCACCTCACACCCACCCCTTCCACGCCCTTCCAGGGTGACTTGAAAAATAGGATTTCAGGACTTCTAGATTCCTGGTGGCTGGCTGAGGGGACATGATGATACTCTACCCCGAAGCACCACGCTCACTGTGCCTGCGCTCTGTGGCGGAGCCATTACTGTGGACAGTAGGGGGCCTGGTAAACTGTGCCCACACGGAATGAAGCTCTGCAGGTACTAATGAGAACCACAGATGTGACTCAGCAAGCAGAGCAACTGCAAAAAAGGGAATCAGGAGAAAACAGAAAGGATTCCATTAGCGATGACTTCTTCTGAGCTTTCGCCAAAACATCATGGCAATATTGAAAGCCCATACAAATGTGCTGCACAAAAATCATCGCGGATGGCCAACGTTTTCAGTGAACCTCGTTCAGTATCATAAAGGAAAAAGCAAACCACTGTGTTGCCTCATCGATACCATGACCGACAAAGCATTAAAACCTCAGGTGAGTGTCTGCAACTGTACAACATGCAAATCACTGGGGGGGGGGGGGGGGGGGGGGGGGGGGGGGGGGGGTGGACGTGCAAGGCACGGCAGGAGAGACGGCATACCAGCCAGTCAAAGGTGCAAACTATAAAATCCACCTTATTATTTATTGTCTTATTCGTGAAAAAAAAAAAATGCAGTACAACTGTCTATGTTGGTCAAACAGAAATAAAAGAACGTCTCCTAGAACACCGTCGAAATGTGAGAACACGAAGAGAAAAACTGATCAACAAATACTTTGCAGGTCACAATGAAGAGAATATACATACTGCTGTAACAGGTGTTTAACGACCACAAAGCGCCACACACTAAATGTTAAAAATAAATGGACCAGGAAACCAAACACGTAAGTCCCAGAGGGAGGCAGCATTAAAAATGCATGTGAAAGAATAAAAAAAATACCGCATCGTTATCGTAAAACGTCACAAAATATATTCATTCAGAATGGAAAATGGGGATAATGTACGACAGAATAAGTCAGCGTGTTTTGCTCTGAAGAAGTACGGGTCGCCGAAAATTCTGCTAGTAGAGGAACCACGTTTGTGTGGCAATTTCTTAGTTCTCCCTTTGGATGTTCTTTTTATAAAATCTGGAATACAGGAAAACTAATCAGTGCCTCGTGTCTGGAATGGCCAAAGAGTAGGGAGAAGAGAAGGAGAAAGAAGAAGGGAGGGAGAGAGAGGGGGGAGGGAGAGAGGGAGGGAGAGAGAGAGAGAGAAGGAAGACAGACAAAAGAGAGGAGTGGAGTGGAAAGGAAAGGGAAAGAGAGAGAGGGAGGGAGAAGAGAGGGGGGGGGGCACAAAGAAGAGAGTGAGAGGAGAGAAGGGAGGGAGAGAGAGGAAGAGATGAGTGAAGAGGAGAGGAGAGAGAGAGAGAGAGAGACGCACATACACACAGAGATAGGACAGGAAGAAGAGGGGGACAGGAAGGAAAGAGAGGAGACAGAAGACAGAGAGAGAGGAAGAGATGAGTGAAGAGGAGTGGAGAGAGAGAGAGAGAGAGAGAGAGAGAGAGAGAGAGAGAGAGAGAGAGAGAGAGACAGACAGACAGACAGACAGACAGAGAGCAGCCGGGTGAGACATAAGTCACTGCAGGCATCAACTATTCCTCTTACAAGTAAGAATGCACTTGGATCTTTTAAGGCCCGTAATACCAGCTTACTTCCCTTCACACCTAGTTTGAACAATGCACCAGAACATCCATCAAACCACTTCTCTACGAGTCGCAAAAGTCGCCCAGACAGACCTCCCTACCCAGTATCCACTCCTCTCAACAATGAGACGTCCCCTTTTTGTCACAAAGTGATCTCCCTTCTAACTGGAAACTCCCCTCCCTTTGCATCCAACAGCCAGCACGGTGAGGAAACACCATCCCACGAAACCAGCACCAACGAACGCCTCTCCTCCGTCAACGAACATCAAAAACCACCTCAGCCTCGGACACCACCACCGAGGTGAGCGATGTGGACGTTTCTGTTTGGACATCGTTAACACCTCACAGTCCATCCACCCGACCGTTTGGGTCACCATATTTGCTCATCTTGTCCTCACCATGGAAACGACAGAGGGAGCAGACCACTGAAACGCGGGGGGTAATACAATATATATGCAAAAGTAGGAGACGTCGTGAGGTCAGGCTGATCCTTGACTCGATTAGAAGTGAGCGTGAATCTTTTTGGCCGAAGTCTGCATGAATGTTGGTTTGCTCGGGAAGAAAGAAGACCCCACCCCCACCCCCACCCCCCATCCCTCCCTTTCCAATCCTCCCCCTTCCCTTCACAGCTCCTTTCCCCTGCTCCCCTCCCCCCCGTTATCTCCATCCTTTCCCCCTTGTGGTGATTGAGAGGACGATCTATGTGAATTCTTCATGTTTGCTATTGCTGCTAGCATTTATCCCACTTAACTTCAAGCAATGTCAATTTTTCCAGTAAAGTGCATGTTGATAAATGAATAGACGGACGACACGAAAAAGAAAAAAAAAAAAACCCTTTTAGAAGAAGCTAATTCTGCAAGTTCCTAATTTGTCCCTTTCGTGTGAAACTTTGGCTATTCGTGATATTCCCTCAGGAAAAATAAATTAGGGCTGAAGTATGTGCGTGTTTTCCAGTTATGAAAGCTAATGCCAACTATTCCCTGCAGAGACAGCTCTCTCTCTCTCTCTCTCTTCTCTCTCTCTCTCTCTCTCCCCTCTCTCTCTCTCTCTCTCTCTCTCTCACGAAAGCTATTTTTTACTGTTCCCAAGTCTCTCTCTCTCTCTCTCTCTCTCTCTCTCTCTCTCTCTCTCTTCTCTCTCTTCTCTCTTTCTGTGTGTGTGTTTTGTGTGTGTGTGTGTGTGTGTGTGTGTGTGTTTGACGAAAGCTACGTTTTATGTTATCTCCAAGGCCCTTTCCTGTCGGGAAACAGCAGGCCAATTAGGATCCTTAGAGTAAAGCAAAACAAACCGACAAATCAACAAACAAACAAGAAACAAAAACAAACATTCCCCTTTCGCTGAATGCAGTTTCTGGAGGATAATTTTTTTTTCCCCGTTAAGTCACTTTTCCCCATTGACACTTTAGCCTGCTCAAGAGAGATTCAAATTTTTCATTAATTTCAACCTCAATAATTCGTTTCATGGAAAAGGGTTGGGACGCTTTCAAGAAAAGTCAAAAACTGTTACCTCCTCCTCTCCCTCCCGCCTCCACCTTCCTCCCGCTCCCCCTCCTCTCCTGCAACTTTTATCATGTTTTGTTGTAACTGAAGATATGCTAACAACGAAAATGCAATGGAATGGAATGGATGCAATATCTACGTTTCTGATGAGATAACACTCGACTCCTCTGGAACAGACAATCGCACAGGCTTCCATTGATTTGAAAGTACTATCTTCTCATCTTTTAAGTTGGCTGTGTTTTTGTTCTGCAATTATCTAAAAATAATTGCATTCAAAGCATGGAGTATTGGTGGCTAGCTGGAAGCTTACTCACACTATTTTCAGATACATTCGTGTTTATGTTATACGTGGTACACGAAGTGGTATAATGAGAGGATAAACAGAACATTAACTTAATTTTGTATAGATGTCTGATTAGCCATACTTTCGCTTTCGAGTGACAAGAGTAACAAGATATATTTGCTTTCACATAAGCCTGCATGTATATGTTACTTGTAATGCATGTTCCGGGCAAAATTTTGCGTAATACGTGAACGTGACAATATCGTGCTTGGTGCGAGAAAAAAAAACCTTTCTTCCCGCTTATAATTCACACCCTCTTCAATATAAACATGATAACTATTGCCTAGAATTAATAGCTAAAAGTCGAACAGAAAATCTGTTCTAATACATTGCCTTGCGTTCCACGACCCATACCAGAATGGCAAGTCCTCAGGTTGGTCAACACTCTCCACGGAATGTCTTCACTGCTACTAGTGCCGTTCCACTCAGATCTTATTCCGTCGCCGGGCCTGAATTCAGCAACGGCATCGCCATTTATTTTGTATGCATCCAAAATGACATGAATTATAAACGAAGAGAAGCTGAATCAGAGATTGTTTGTGCTTAATTCACGTATTGGGCAATGGCGCAGCCAACTTCACATATTACGCAAAATTTTGCGCAGCATGTGAACTACGCAGGAACAAGGATTATGTGTGACATAGACATGTCATTGCATTATCGCGTGACAAGTATGTCCTGTAACCTGGCTTAAGCGTCTAGCTGAATAATTTCCCTCGTATTCGTTTTGATTTGAACATGCTTTGATGTTGTTCTACTGCATTCCTTTCGCAATGTGTCTCACTCCTGTGTCCAAGACGTGGTTAGTGTCACGTTTTGTTTTGAATAAGTTTTTTAGATTCAGAGAATGATGGGGTTTCGGTTTGTAGCCTGGGCATTTTAGTTTGTACACAGTTCTCATTTGAACTTCCTCGTGGCCCTGATGTGGCCTTTGTGGTCAGCTGCGATGAAAATATTAGGATTTGTCTGTCTCTCAAGTAACACACACACACACACACACACAACACACACACACACACACACGCGCGCGCGGCGCGCGCACACACACACACACACACACACACACACAACACACACACACACGCACGCTGCGCGGCGCGCACGCACACCACACACAACAAAACA
>CM031604.1:70113933-70123933 GCA_018398815.1 Conus ventricosus
CAGCGAAAAGTGGATAGCGATCTTGCATAAGGACAATGGCAACCAGCCCAGTACCCCATAACAAGACCCGAGGGCGTTCAGATGAAACATCATTGTAGTTTTTATCACGAGCTGACGGCGAGGGGAGTGTGCTGCTATTGGAGATCACAGCACACAAAGACGGCGAAAAACACATGAATGTATGATGAAGATGATGAATCAGAGGGAAAAGGGAGGGGACCGGGGGGGGGGGGGGGGGGGGGGGGGGGAGGGAAGAGATAGATAGATTCAGATTCAGATCTTTATTCTGTTAGGCCATAGCCCCTCAGAAGGGGGTACAAAGATAGAACGATATTCTGTAACCAAAGCAAAGAAGTGAACAAAATAAAGCATAACCACAAAAACAATCTTTTTAAGGTTTAAACCTTCGAAGCATTAATTAATTTCACTGCACATAGTTTACTATTTGCAAATGCCCACTACACAGAAATAACAATCAAGAATACAGTGATGAAAAATTAACCTATGCTGCGACGAACCTCCGAATCTTAAATGCTTTGCTCAAATATAATGCGAACTGCTTTACAAGTGTTTCATTCCTTGATGTCATTAACATAATTAGCTTAAAGTGAGACACCTTTGGGTCCGAAAAGTGAGAGCAGGATTGACGACAACATCCGATGATAAGATGAGCGGAGGGAGGGCTCTACAGCGAGGGAGGGAAGGGGATGTGGGAAGGTTGGAGAGGACTAGGAGGGGGTGGGCAAAAGAGATTAATGGGAACCGAGAAGTTGGGGAGGGGTGGGTGGGTGGGGTGGGGGTGGGGGGGCTAAGAGAGGGATACCAATTACAGACCCGCCTTTCCAACGTTTCAGATAGAGATGGTCATTGTGTCTCTCTTCCAGCCTTGTGCTGGTATGAAGAGGCTGCTGTTCCCTACTATCAGTCCTGCAAGTAGATGGTCTGTGTGGAATGTGGTGTTATGTATTTCTAGGACAATGAGTGTAGATGGTCTGTGTAGAATGTGGGAATTGTGTTGGGATTGTGGCTGACTTTCCTGGTCCAACACTCCTGCTTTGTTTCATGTGCTAGGTGACTGGTCTCTGGGAATCTTCTCCGATTCTGTTGCGGACATGTATGTCTGTTTCCTTTTCTGTTTCCCGGCTGTCTGTCTGGCCGTCTTTCTTTCTCGCTTTCCTTCTTTCTTTTTCTGTAAGTTGTTTTGCTGTCCATCTCAGTTCTGTCTTATCTATTTGTCCGTTGTTGTTTATTGTTTTTCTTTCAGCTCTTTTTTTTTCACTTTCATTTTTTCTTTTTTTTTTTTCCCGCAGTAATTTTCGCGCTGTTGCTACCCTGAGGAACAGTTTTTGATGGTAGTGGTGTTACTAGTGGTGGAGCTACCACAAATACCACCATTACGTCTGCCACTTACTGCCACTGCTGCTGCTGTTGCTGTTATTCCTGCTTCTGCAGCTGCTGCTTCTACTACTGCTGCTGTTACTACTACTTTTTGTGCCGCTTGTGGTGCAGCTACTAATGTCATTAGCCTACTACTTTTGCTGCTACTCAGTGCTGCTGCTTCTACTAATGCTGCTGCAGCTGCCACTGTTACTACTACTACTACTCTTACTACTACTGCTACTACTACTACTGCTGCTGCTGCTGCTGCTGCTACCACTACTACTACTGTTGCTGCTGCTGCTGTTTCTGCTGCTATTGCTACTGTTACTTCTACCACAACTAAGTACCATGTACATGACCACCCTCTGAAACACGAAAGTTGAGGGGAAAAGATACTACCTTTGCAAAAAACGGAGTGTCTGAGAAATGTCCCATAACTCGCTTCACCTATTTTTTTTTACAGTTCAAAAGCAGGGACTACACCAGTCAACCAAATCGGCCACTTGACCAAGCTGGGACTGTGGGTAGGGGTCAAGGTACGAGGTAACTGTCCTGTCATTTGGATGCATACACTACCTCTAGCGGGAAAATAGGGTGTCGAGCAATGAAAAGCTATTAGCCTGGGTATTACGCTTCCTCCTCTGTGTGAATATGCAACGCTTTTGGCGATTACGGCAGCGTGGAAATGGAAACCGAACTTGACCGAGTTGGCCGCTCGCAGAGGCACACATACACAGTCCAAGTCCTGTTGACTTTCACCGCGCATGCATAAACGCGCGCGCGCGCGCACACACACACACATATACACACACATACACACACGCTGGCACGATGGCACGCATCATACACACAGAATCATGCAGACATACACACACACACACACACACACACACACACACACAGAATCGCGTGTGAGCGTGTGCATGTACACGCGGGTCGCCACACACACACACACACACACCCCACCACACACCACCACACACACACACACACCACACACACACACACACACACACGTGCGCGCATCATCATGGACATATGTACTCTCTCACACACACAGACACGCGCGTACGTTCGCGCGCACACACACACACACACATACACGTGCGCGCGCACACACACACACGCACGCACGCACAGACGCACGCACACACACATACACACATACACACACACGCTCAGTTAAAGTTGAAACGGAAAACTTTTCCTGTCATTAGAATAGGGGGCTGATGTATTCATGTGTATGTGTGTGTGGGGGGGGAAAAAGGTAGGGGGTATGGGGTGTGGGTGTGTGTGTGTGAGTGTGTGTGGGGTGTGTTGTGTGTGGTGTGTGGTGTGTGTGTGTGTGTGGTGCTGAGGAGGGGGTGGTGGGGGGGGGTAAAATTTTTTGATTTTAAATTAATGAAAAGTTTTTTAATAACTTAGTTTTTTTGTTCACGCATTTCCAAAAAAAAGGGAAAAACGGGGGGTTAAAAAACCCCCCAAAAACCCAAAAATTTCCCCCCCCCCGGGCCAAACAAAATCCCCCACCCCCCCCCTTTTTTTCCCAAAATAAAGAAATTTTAAAATTTTTTGTTTAAAAAATTGGGTTTAAAACAAACCAAACAATTATTCGGGGGGGGGGAGGGGAGGGGCCGGGGAGGGGAGGGTGGTGCAAATTGTCCCCAAAACCGCTGAATTCAAAATTTGCTTCCCCAAAATGATTTTGTTTTTAAAATTTGGGGTTTATTATTATGGGTGGATGAAAAAGGGTGTTTTTTCGGGGGGGGTTTTGGTGGGGGTGGGGGGGGGGTTGGGTTGGGGGTTAGGGGGGCCTCATTTTGGGGCGGCCGCTGTGTGTGTGTTGTTGTGGTTGTTTTTTTCCCCCAAGGCGGTTTGTTGGTGGTGGGTTGGTGTTTTGGGTGTGTGTGTGTTGTGTGTGTGTGCGGTGTGTGGGTGGTGGTGTGTGGGGGGTTCCTAAAAGGGGCCGCCCCGGAAATTTTAACCGATTTGTGGCCCGGGTTTTTGGGGGAGTGGGGGGGGGGGGGGTTTGGGGGGGGGGGGGGGGGGGGGGGGGGGGGGTGGGGGGGGGGGGGGGGGGGGGGGGGGGGGGGGGGGGGGGGGGGGGGGGGGGGGGGGGGGGGGGGGGGGGGGGGGGGGGGGGGGATTTTTATGCAAAAAGAGGGAGTAACGGGAGACTTAATTTCGTTCGTTTTTTTTCTAACTCCGCTACCTCGCAAACCACCCCCTCTTTTTCCCCTGTAACCCCGGGTTTTACTCAGACAGCCCAACTTTTTTTTTTTCCTCTTTACCAGAAACTTCGCATTTAAAACATACGAAAAAACAGTTGAGAAAATTGAACATTTGGTTAAAAAAAGGGAAAACCCATGCCAAAACCATTTTTGTCTGCCCGTACGTACATAAATATCAAAAGGCCCTTTGGGTTTTTCCCTATGGCACACCCATTTTTAAAAAAAAATATCAGTTTTTAACTGATGGGCCCAATTTTTAATTTCAAAAAAAACCCAGATATTTTAAAGGTGGTGGATATTCTTTAAAAAAACAGTTTTAATTTAAGATAGTGGATCCCCATTTTAAATTTTAAAAAAAATAAAAAAAAATAACTTTGCATCGGGGGGAAATCGAACCCAAGGTAAACCCGCGGGCAGGCGAGTATTCTACCACTAGACCCCCGATGCTTCGTGCTTTCCGTATGATTTTTTTAAAATTCAAATCATGAAGAAAGGGCTCTTTCCCAAAAGGGGCTTGCCCTGAAATGGCAGCCCAACCCCGGCGGATTTTCCCGGCCCTTCTGGGTTGTTTGAGCAGGGCCCCGTAAATTTGGGTTTGGGAGGATCGTGCCGCTTTTTTTAGTTGGGGAAGTCTGCGCTGTTCACATTCGGGTGCCGGGGAAAAACCCACTCAGTAACCTCAGGGCCCCTTTACCTAGATAACAGTGAGGCGCTTTCTGTCTCTGTCGCTCGGGATTCGGGGCTGCTGCTGGGCTCTCTCTGATTGGGGTTTTGTCGTCTGTCTGGGCCCCTGTGTCAAAACTGTGTGTGTGTGTGTGTGTTGTGGTGTGGGGCGTGTTGTGTGTTGTGTGTGTTTTGTGTGGGGCGCGCGCGCGCGCGCCGCGCGCGTGCGTGCCCTGCGGGGCTTTGGGGTGGTGTGTGGGTGTGGTGTGTGGGGGGTGTGTGGGTTTAACGTGGGGCAAGACCCTGTTTTTCTCTGTCTGTCCCAAAAGTTCATACCTGTCCCCATTGCCCGTCTGTCTCTGTCCCCTTTTCTGTCTCTGTCTCCCTCTGTTTTTGTTCCCCGTCTGTTGTCGCCCGCCTTTCCCCCCGTCTGTCTGTCCCCCTTGTCTGTCCGTCCCGTCCTCTGTTTCTCTGTCTGTTTCCTCCAAATCCTCTCTTTTTCCCCTCTCTTCCTCCCCTCCCCCCAATCTCTCCCCTCCCCCCCTCTCTCCCCCTCTTCCGGGCGGGTGTCTGCCTGTCTGTCCCCGTGTGTCTGTTTTGTCTTTTTTTCATTCTGCCGCCAATCTGTCCTTCCCCTTTTTCCCCCCCTCCCCCCCAACCCCCCCCTCTGTCTTCTGTCTGTTGTCTTTTCTCTCTCTTTCTCTCTCTTTTTTCTCTCCCCTCTCTTCTCTCTCTCCTCTTCTCTCTACTCTCTTTCCATTCGAGCCGCAACATCATAATTGCCTCCATGCCAGCTGTTTGGCAAAATTACTAGGGAAACGTCACCCCCACACTTGAAACACGCATCTCTAAAAAACCTGGGGTGATAAAAACCCCACCACCGACCCAAAACCCGGGGCGCCCCCACACTTAAAACCCACCCAACACACATCGCCCTTCAAAGTTTTTTGGCCCCCTCTGGCAGCCAGAGTTACAGCTTTTTAACGCACAACCCCAAGAAATCCCATTCATTTCCAAACTTTGGGGGCACACCCCCCAAAGGGTTCCCTACCAACAATAAACCCAAAAACACCCCCCAATTCCACATCAAATTGGCAATATCCCCTACCAAACCCCACCCCCCCCCCAACAAAACCATTTCATACAAAACCCCCAAAACCCTCCTTCCCACCCAAACCCCCCCATTCCTTATACAGCAACCCCCATCTAAAAAAATCCCAATTTTGTTTTAAACCTTTCCCCCAAATTCCCCCCCCCCCCCCCCACCCCCCCATTTTTTTTTTTTTTCCCCCCCGTTCCCCCCCCCCCCCCCCCCCCTCTTTCCCCCTTTCCAATTTTTATCAATCCCCAAAAACCCTTACGCAACAACCATCACAAGGATTTCCACCCTTCCCCAAAAAATTGACACACAACCCTACTTTTTCACAACCACCCTCCCCCGCGCAAAAACCCCCCCCCCCCCCTCCTTTCCTCTCCCCCAATCCCCTCCCGCCCTTGCAATTTTCCGCCCCCCGCTGGCCGACAACCCGGGTTAAATCATTTTTTTTCTTTTTTCGGGGGTTTGGTGTACTGTCCCACTGTTAAATGTGAAAAATTTTTCCCCAAAAGACCCAAATGGTTGAAATTTAAAGTTTCCCTTTTCATGTGCTTTGTTTTTTCAAAGGGGGTTTGGGGGTAAGTTCAAACAAACTCTATTTCTTAAATTTGCTTCGTTCGCCGCCATCATCAACCCCTTTTTAAATAAGATATATTTTATTTATAAATTTAAGTTTTTTTTTATATATAAATTCCTCTTTTAACTTGTTTTTATATATTTAAAATATATATTTTAAAAATATATATATATATATATTTATATATTTTTTATAAAAAATAAATATATTTTGCATGCTGGGGAAAAAACTTTTAATGTCACACGCCCGCGGCACAGAGAGAGAGGGGAGGGGGAGAGGGGAAGAGAGAAGGGGAGAGAGAGAGAGAGAGAGAGAGGAGAGAAAAGAGAGACCCTTTCGTACAGCACATTTTTAAACTTTCAACAGAAAATTCAGGGCAGTCAGACAGAAATGCACACTCCGCACCGAACCAAAGCGCAGGGCGCGCCCGCGCCCGCGACACAAAACACACACACACACACACACAACACACACAACCACACACACACACACCCACACAAAACACACACACAGACACTTATACAAAAAAGACCCTATAAAACACACACACACACCGCGGGGCGCACACACACACCACACACACACACACCCACACACACACACACACAAAACAACCCCACACACAACCCCAGAGTCCATTCTTTTCTGTGGCTGTGACACGTTCTCTTCAACTCGCTTCTCCTCAAATCTTGTGGGATGTGAAACGTGTGGCTTTTTTTTTCCAGTTCGTCGTTTCTATTTTAGTTTGTGTATGGAAAGCAGGTCTGACAAAATGTTGAAAAGGGGGGGTACCTGTCGTAAAAAAACTGAATATGGGCGCAGAAAAATCAGTTTTCCCCACACCTGGGCGCCTTTGAGAAAGGGGAGAATGGGTTCTTCCCAAAATGACATTTTTTTGTTGGGAGCCTTTTTTTTACCCGGGGGGGGCCCTTTATCTTTGGCCTTCTGTTTGGGGGCCGCCCTTTTTTAATTTGGGGGCAGTGGGGTGGTCTAAACAAAAATTTATAGTCTTGAATTTTTTTCTTTAAGTTGCCTAAAACAAAGGACTAATTTTCCCTTAAGGGGCGCGAAAGGGCCCGTCAATTTCTGTTTTTTGTGGAACCCACAAAGAAATTTTTGGAAATTTTAACAAATTTTTCCCTGTTTGATACTGGGTCCCCGGTGGGTCAGAAAAATTCTTTTTTCCAAAAAAAAGCATCTTTTTTCAAGATAAGGGTTTTTTTATGGGAACGTTAAAATTTTTTTTTCTTTTTTTTTCCCCGTTTCTTTTGTGTTTTAAAAAGCTAAGCGTCAGGGTTAAGTCCCAGGGGTACCCAAAAACTGCCTCCCCAGAGTTTGGGGTTGGGGCCCCCACCCCCCGGGGCCCGGGGCTGCTGCCGGTTTCCCCCCGTGCAGGGGGGAGTTTTTGGACAATATGGGATGGGTCTGGTCTCCTGGCCGCCATCACTTTGGGATGTGGCTGCCACCCCAAATTTCCCCTTAAAGGGGTGCTCGGAGGGCCCCAGTGGGGCCTGTGCGAAGGGGGTAAATTTTTGTCTTGGGGTTTCCTCCCCAGTGTCCTGATGGGGTCCCGGGGCGCCTGGCAGCCTCCGTTCAGGGTGACCCAGCCTCTTCGGAATCTGCTGCGGAGGACAGTTTGGGCTTCCTCATACGTGGCAGGAACGGTCGGCTGTGTGAGCTGGCTTCCTTCCTTAGCAAGGTGGTCTGCACGCTCGTTGCCTGGGAGGCCTACATGGGCAGGCACCCACTGGAGGGTTGTTGGGGCTGTTTGGGTAGGGGCTGCGAGGGAGGCATTGAGGGACTGGATCAGTGGACCAGGATCAGGGTAGTCAAGGGCCTGGAGTGTGGAGATGGAGTCAGTGAAGATGGAGATTCTGCCAGAGGGTTTTCCACAGGAGGAGAGGAATTCAGCTGCTGTTTTGCTGGCCAGAACTTCAGCTCTGAAATTAGAACAGAGCTTTCCACCAGGGAGTGCGATACTGCAGGACTTTCCATCGGGAAATCTGACGTAGACACCACATCCTTCGTTGTGTGTGGCTTCCTCTGCTGATCCGTCCGTGTATACATGAACGTAAATAAGTAAAGCTAAGAAAAAAGGAGAAATAATCAAGATGCACATGAACAACGCATCGATTATATTTACAGCACAATGTACATTCTGAAAACAAGAGTTAAAATGTGACATAGAGAGAGAGGGAGACAGAGACAGAGACAGAGAGAGAGAGGAGGAGAGAGGAGAGAGAGAGAGAGAGAGAGAGAGAGAGAGAGAGAAGCCGAAGTGTATTGTTAAAATTTGGTTTTTAAGGGTTCTGCTACAATTTCTGTTGGGGCTGTTTTGAACAGCATAACACCCCCCCCCCTCCCCCTAACACACACACAACACACACACACCACACCACGACGCACGCACGCACGCAGCACGCACGCACGCACGCACGCACGCAACACACACCAAACACACACACACACACACACACACACACACACACACACACACACACACACACACACAATATGAAAGCGCAACGTGTGTTTCTACGTAAACAATTGTCTGTCTGACTGTCTGTCTCTGTTTGTATATATGCGTGTGGTGTGGTGTGTGCGTGCGTGCGTCTGTGTGTGGGCGTGTCTGCGTACCAGCATGATTTTGAGCATTCATTTACATGTCCATGTATGCAAGGCAGAATGTGATAATCAGGAACAAATGCACACCCATATACACACAGAACACACAAATGCACGCGCGCGCGAGCACACACACACACACACACACACACACACACACACACACACACACCACACACACCACACACACACATGCATGCATACGCGTTGCTCTCTCCTCTCTCTTCTCTCTCTCTCTCCTCTTCTCTCTCTCTCTCTCTCTCTCTCTCTCAGAATTCCCTTCTTCCCACACTTCCTTTCATCTCGCCTTCTCCCTTCTTTCTTCACGCACAGACATTCGAGAAATACAGTTCTCTACTACGTGTTCATCGCTATGGCGAGCAGGCTGCGAAATGGAAGCGCATCACTTCATCCTTTCACTTACCTCACAGTTACCACGAAGCATCGGTGGTCTAGTGGTAGAATACTCGGCTGCCACGCGGGTGACCTGGGTTCGATTCCGGTCGATGCACGTGTTGTTGTTTTTTAATTTTCATTATTATCATCCAGTTCTATCTGTTTCTGACGAAGCAAATTCTCTCAGCAGATACTTCCAGGATGTACAGGCACGCTTGTATTTGAGGGTTTTTTTGTTTTTCTGTCACTATAAGCGTGCACAGACAAAACAAAAAAAACCGTACAGCAAGTATGATTCTGTTCCATGTTCATTTCTCTTCCTCTGTTTATGATGGTGAAAGCAGAAGCGGCCAAAGAGCAGGTAAAAGGGTGAACTGTATGAATAAACCAGGGCGTTGGAACGGGAATCACGGGAATCAGTTCTCTGCATCTTCTCCCTTTTCCAGCGGGGTCCTGCGCTCCAAATATGAAGATGGTCGAAGAGCCTGAACAACAAAGACACAAACAAAGAAGGCAAAGAGATGACGTCACCGATAGGGTTCCAGCACTGGTAGCATGCTATCTGTTTGTTTCGCGAGGGCACTGGCAGGTCATAGTGTGTGTGTGTGTGTGTGTGTGGTGTGTGTGTGTGTGTGTGCGTGCGTGCGTGTGCGTGGTGCGCGCGCGCGCGTGCGTGCGTGCTGTGCGTGGTGGTGTGTGTGTGTGGTCGTGTGTGTGTGTGTGTGTGTGTGTATAGTTGCGTTGCGTGCATAACACGTATGTGTGTGTGTGTCACGCTGGTTTAATCGTTTTTGTATGGATGCTAGGTCGGAGTACTCAATAAAATGTCGAACAGGGGTCACAAGTCACTTTGCCACTAAAATTTCCCAACACGTGCCGAGCAGATGACAGTCGAGAATGGGCCTTGTGACGGTAAATATTGCTCCAAAATTATATTTAGAATTGTTTGGAGAGTCAGAGAGTCACGTTACTACAATGTTAGAGAGCATTCCAAAGAATGAGAAGAATCACGTTGCTTTCCTGTGACCGTGA
>CM031604.1:70139745-70142245 GCA_018398815.1 Conus ventricosus
TGAAGGCGGTGACTAACAGCACGAGGGATGTGAAGGCGGTGACTAACGGCAGACACACGCACGGGATGGGCAGAGGTGTACAGCTAGAGATGATCATCCGGACAGGATGGGGCTCTACAAGCCAAAGACGAAATGAGCGAATATTTTAATCCATTTTCTTTTTAACACAAAGTCAATTAAAGGACTGAAGGAGAGAGCAACTTTAGTGGATGTAGAACTTCTGAACAGAGGTCGCGCTGGATTAGTCTGTACTTTGTGTCACCGAAGAATAAGGTGCTTTGGACAGCCAGCAAGAAGAAAATGACAGGAACCCAACGGGTGATAGAACAAAAGGCACATGCCAGGAATTTGGTCGCATCCTCTGAAAGACAAGTGTCCAAACAGAACTACTGTGGCGGTTTTCTAGATAACACACGTGAAAAACGGAGGAGAGGTACTGTTGAAATGATCGTCTCATCCAGTGTAACACCAGGCTTACACACTTATGATGGACGAACATGTCTAGCGGGACAGATGCTGGGACACACTCAGAGCATAGGAACTTTTTTGTTTGCGATGAAAATCGTTTTTTCTCGTGTCATTCATTATTCAATAAACAATAAACAAGTAGGGTAACTCTTGCTCCCATAAGAAATTCATTATTCTTTTGTCATCCGAGCTATAATATCAGAAATGCATGACTATGCACTCTATGAATGATACATAGATCTAAAGACCCTGTCTCCCTGTCTGTCTGTCTGTCTGTCTGCCTCTCTCTCTCTCTCTCTCTCTCTCTCTCTCTCTCTCTCTCTCTCTCTCTCTCTTCATAAGCGCACAATGTTGTTTGTTTGCACATGACACCACCATACATACTAGTCATTCTAATTATGAACATAATTCACCGACTTTGCAAAACATCAGTTAATTAATTTATTGGTCATAGTTAAATCTCGTGAGCCTTCATCCGTTTAAAAACTAAATTCATGACAATCATAACAAGACAGAAATGCCAAAACCTTTCCTTTAGTTTCACTTTCACACACACAAAAACAAATATTAAAAATATTGACGAGTTTGAGCGTCATCACTTCCTGCTGTTGTAATCAACAATAATTTGTCATGGTCAGCTTGATTTGTAAATTTTATTCAGAAAAGATGTATCAATTGTCTAAAATTAAACATTTCATAGATTTGCACTCGAGAAACCTTCATTGAGTCGTGCGCACACACGCGCGCGCGCGCACGCACACACACACGCACACGCACACACACACACTTTATATGTACCAATCTGTCATCCGCGTCCCCTCTGCCAAATCACAATTTCATCTGCGCCCCCTCTGTCCCAAAACGCCCACGTACTCACGCACATACACACACGCAAATATATACACGCACTACAGAAACATACATACAGACGCGCGCACGCATATGCACAGACACACACCACACACACACACACACACACACACACACACACACACACACACACATGCGCGCACACCTACATGCACGTACGTACACATGCCCACCCAGGTTAACCGACGAACACCCATTACGAACCCCAACACCACCACCCACGCACACCGCCCCTTCCCCTACCGGTCTCCCCCTACTGCCCACCACATTACCACCCCCCCCCCCCCAAACCACCACTCCCGCCAAGCGACATACAAATAGATACACGCACACGCGGGAACATGCGCACGCACGTGCACGCACGCACCACACACGCACACACGCACGCGCACGCACGCACGCACTTTCAAATTCAAACACGCGCATGGAAACACGAGCGCTCAATTGCGCGAGTCGCTCGATATGGTCACTAATTCACGATCAGAATGTGACCTTGTTACGCCAGAACCTACACTTTAAAAAAAAAAATATTTGCAAAAAAATACCGAATCAAATGAAAGGAGAACAAAGAAAGCATTAAGAAGACAATCGAGTATGAAACGAAAAAAAATGACGTGCATCGACCGGGAATCGAACCCGGGTCACCCGCGTGGCAGGCGAGTATTCTACCACTAGACCACCGATGCTTGACGACAAGCAAATGTAATCGTATGCACAAGTGGCTGAGCTAAGTTCTTGATGCGGTTCGTAAATCACAGCCACGTGATAAACCCATGTGATAAACTAAGAACTTTAATCATGCGTTCGATCCCATTCGATCCTTCCTACAAAAGTAGGTGGGGTTACAAACATTCATACAGGCAACAACCTCACCAGTCTTCAACTGCGGAGTTCTAGCTGTGAGAGAAGACGAGCCTATACAAATTGGTGGTCTTAGTACAGGCCTTAGTGGGAAAGTACAGTCCTTTAGTGGCAGAGCCATGTCTCAAAGCTAGTAGCGTTGGAATCAGTGTTTGTTGTGGAGAGTGTTTTCACAAAGTCATGTCTCGCAATGAGTAGCTTTAGAATCGGTTGGTACTGACGTTTAGTCACAAAATCGTATCCCATGCTGAATGTCTTCAAATTCAGACTTCGTCCAGGCTGTAGTCACAGAACCGTGTCT
>CM031604.1:70154745-70175008 GCA_018398815.1 Conus ventricosus
GCGCACCCGCGGCGCGCGCAGCGCACACACACAACCCCCACACCACACACACCCCCACACACAAAACACCCACACACACACACACCACGCACCAAAGCACGCAAGGGGACGATCGCATATACCCCACAAACACGCGCGGGGGCGCACGCCCACCAAAAGGGACACACCCCAAAACATCCGCCCCCCCCCATCCACCCCTCCTTCCCCCTCCCCCCCACAAAAAAACGCTTTGATTGAAGCAGGGAAAAGAAAAGCTGACGGTTCCCCCGATTTAAGAATGAAAGAACGGAAGGGGAAACCCGGGCAAAAAAGGGAGAGGGTTGGGGGGGGAGGGGGGGAAGTGGGGCAGGGGGGGGGGGGGGGGTGGGGGAAGGGAGGCGAAAGGGGGACAGAGGTTTTAGGGAGGGTGCTGGGAAAAACGGAAGGAAAGGGGAAACAAACGGGTAAAAATTAGCATTTTCCCTTTCAATTTTGTTAAGAACTCTCTCTCTCTCACTTCCTCATCTCCTCTCCTCTCCCCTTCTCCTCACTCTCTCTCTCTCTTTTTCTCTCTCTCTCTCTGTCTCCTCCTCCCCCTCTGTTCCCTCTCTCGTTTTCTCTCCCCTTTTGTCCCCCTCCCCTCTCTCCTTTTCTCTTTCTCCCCCTCTCTCCCCCTCTCTCTCTCCCCCTTCCTCCTCTTTTTCTCTCTCTCGTCTCCTCTCTCTCCCTCTCCTTCCCCTTTTCTCTCTCTCCCTCTCTCTCTCCCTCTCTCTCAGAGAGGAACCCGGGGGGAGAAAATATGGGAAAGAAAGATTTTGGGGAAAAAACTAAACAGAGACAGATAGAAGGGGTGGGGGGGGGGGGGGGGGGAGGGGTAGGAGGGAAAGAGGGGAGGGGGGGAATGAAAAAAAATTAATTTTATTAAAAACCCCCCCCATCAAATTATGCCAAAATTGAAGAGAGAGAGAGAGAGAGAGAAGAGAAAAGAGAGAGAGAGAGAGAGAGAGAGGGGAAAAGAAAAAACGACTAAACAGTGTCAGAGGGGAGAGAAGACCGCAGACAACAGACAGACAGACACAGGGCAAGAACATCCCCCTCCCCTTCATAAACCTGTGCTATCGTTTGCAGGATTTTGTATAACTTTGTTTTTCCCCTTTAAACCCCCCCCGTTTTTAAAGGAAAACATAAACCCTCATCGATCCCCTTTTTTCTGGTGAACATCAACGTCAGACTTCTTCCGACAGATTTTTCTTCTTCTTATTTTCTAAAAGAGGAAGGCCTAAGAATAGTTTTCATTCTGTTCAAGATGTTGATGAAACAGGTCCGGTTTTAAGCCGGTTTTTTTTTAACATGTTCGAATTAACCTTTTTTTTAATGTGTGTATGGAATCCATTCTGGCATGGTCACAGCTCGGATATAGCTTCTTGAAATTGGCTGCGCTGTTAACATGAAATGAAGTGAAAACGAATTGTCTTCTGATTGGACATTTGATCATCTTGTGCGAAATTTACATTCCCAAGTCAGTATGTTCGAAGATGCCATCTCTGGTATTCTGAATCCCAGGTTTCCACCAAGAAAGAAAAAAACAAAAGAAAAAATCCAGAAAGGAGCCATCTTTCCCTTGACTCAAAAGATACGTCATTAATTCCACACCAGCGAGTCAACAAGACGAGGAGGAGGATAATGTTGCTTATAGCCCAGCCGACCGCAAAGGGCCACATCAGGGCTAAGGAACACTTCAAACTGATCGGAATTTAGGGGTGCACACTGAACTAGGAAACAACCACAAACTAGACGTGTGCTAAAATGGACGCACTTCATCTAACGGAGGTCTACTGATCGACGTTTCCAAAGCATGGTCATCTGGCAGCCACAGAGGAGTTGGGAACTTGCCGATCAGTTGCAGGAAACTTCGCTGCTTAACGCGACCGGTGGACCCGCATCGCTGACAGGTGTTGTGGACAGTTTGAATATGTAAAGAGTTCTTGGGGACCGACACGCTAGCATGCAGAGGGATTCTCCGCTGAAAGCCTGCCGTCCAGTGGTGTTTAGCAGTCTGGACCTTATTTTTGGTCCAAGATTCCACGTTAAGTTGATGTTCTTCGGTGTTTTTGTTTTGTTTGCTTGTTGTTTTTTTTAAAGTGGGTTTGCCATCAGTTGGTGTTTGTGGGAAGAACAGCAACGTTGATTGATTGATCGATTGACCAATCATTGGATTGATTGATTGTTGGATGGATTGATTTGTGGGTGGATGAATGCATTGATTGGTGAATTGTTTTGAATTTTCACGAAGGAATACCATCAGAGAGAGACAGACAGACAGACAGAGAGAGGATGGAGAGAGTAGAGGGAACACACGCACACTCTCTCTCTCTTACACACACACACACACACACACACACACACAGACGCACAGAGACGGACTGACAGACAAAAAGGGGCATTGGAGACATTCAAACAATCGTCATGACCATCCGTTATAGCAACCATGCTTGACCACATCACGCAATGTCGACCTGTACACACTGACGCCAATGTTTGTCAATATAACCAATACGCCATCGCGGACCCACAGGGACCTCCTGGAATTTGCTCTGGGGTCCGGGATAAAGCATTCTTCTCTTGCTCTAGAGGTCCTGGGCTCAATCTTCAATGCAGACAGCCATTGGGGGCATAGTCTTTCATCCCACCAACTTTCGCCTCATACGGTCACACTATTCCACAGTGGTACAAATGTGAATCTGCATGTTTAGTCATTTCTGCTAACAACCTGTCACATACATATATATATGCTGAACAATTAAGTAGTGGGGAAAAACAAGTGTAAGTTAACAATTCTTCCATCATTATAATAATGACTTGGCAAAGACTTGAAATCTTTAAAAAAAAAGTGTATATTATAAAAATGAAAACCATTCTCTATCTGCATGAGGGAACCATCGCAATCCCTCTCGAAGGCAAATCTATATGTATCGCCTGCTCCTAGGCCTTTCGTCCGCTGGATCGGAACTCATCAGGGAGACACGGCTGAATGTATTTGTGCTCTTGGCGTCAAATAGAGACACACCACAGTCCGTAATTCTGTGGTGTTCTCACCACCAAGGGTTCAAAGAAGAATCCAGCAGCACCCCCAAAGCAGCCAGCGAAAGGTAGTAGAATAAAATAAAACGAAAGTGTGCAGAGGTAAAAAGTTGCTGAAAAACTAAAAACATTATGCAAACAGTATAAAATGTATGGGACAATCTTTGAGCCTATGCTTGAGGATCCATTTAAGGATGAAAGGGAGATACAAAAAAAATGGAACAGTTTATGTAATATATATATATATATATATATATATATATATATTATATATAATATATATATATATATATATATATATATGTGTGTGTGTGTGTGTGTGTGTGTGTGTGTGTGTGCGTGCGCGCACGCGCGCGCGTGTGTGTAAGTGCGTGCGTGTGTGTATATGTGTGTGTGTGTGTGTGTGTGTGTGTGTGTGTGTGTGTGTGTGTGTGTGTGTGTGTGTGACGTTATATTTTGGAACCTAACAGAACACCATATGAATTTGTGTTTGATCTTATTTCACTTCATTTCATTTCATTTAACCGCTCTAAAAACAAACCCAGCGTTGTACGAGGCTGTGAGATAGATAGATACAGATAATGACACTTGACGTTAAATGTCCCAAGACAAGCATTACAGCAGCCCACGAGCCGTGCAAGTGGCTTGACATGAAGTACACCGCTGCCGGGTTTAATTCCCACCAACATTCATTTTGGCCTTGCTGTTTTACTACCAGACTGTACAGAAGACGAAGCGTGCTTTATTTATTTATTTTAAATTTTTTTTTTTTAGTTTTGCGCTTTGTGGTAGCGCACCGTTTTTTCTGCTTGTATCAAAGCTCTGCCAAACACGTTCTTGGTTCAGTATCCCAAGCCCTCAAAGGAATCTTTGTGACGTCAATGAGGTGCTTCTTTTGCCCATCTCCCCCATCTCGTTTTGCTTCCTGCTTCCCTTCCCATTGAATCAGAACCGTTTTGTTTTTTTAATTTCTTTTTTTTTCACGTCCTTCTTTTGTGATTAAGTTTGCATTTTTGTTTAAAAATCAAAACATGAAAGCTGCAGAAAGTTGACATTCCTTGACAAAATGAAAAAAAAAAAAAAAATCACATGCATCGACCGGAATCGAACCGGGGTCACCCGCGTGGCAGGCGACTATTCCACCACTAGACCACCGATGCTTGTCTTCTCGATTTCGTACCACGTCCAATTTGATGATTATACAAGATGACCAAAAGTGATGAATAGGGTGATTCCCGCTAAATGTGCATGACACCTGTTAATTCCCCTCAACTTGGCTTTTAGTTAGATGTTAGTTAGTTTGTTCATTACAAATGTATGCCATCTCCTGCCTATTTCTTAAGTTTTTCTTGCAGCTCATAAATTGATATGATTTAAAAAGAAAATAAACAGCTTGAATTTCAGAGTCAACAGCCCCCCTCCCCCCCCCCCCCCAAAAAAGCCTTATAATGAAAAATCGTGATGATGTATATAATTTCTCCCAGCTCCCTCCTCCCCTCCCCTTCCTCTTCTCCACCCCTTTCTTCTCCCCTTCTCCCCTTCAAACATGAAGTAGAATATTACTTATAGATAGTAACAGGCGGCAGAGAGAGAGAGAGAGAGAGAGAGAGGAGGAGAGAGAGAGAGGTGAGAGAGAAGAGAGGAGAGAGAGAATGAATGAATGAATGAATGAATGAATTCTTTAATCAGAAGGCCATTGGCCCATTCTGATGGGGCCTCAATCAAAATACAGTTACAAACGATAATCACACAGTGTAAATACATGTCTACCAGTGCAATGCAAAATAGTGGCTCACACAGTGTAAATACATGTCTACCAGTACAATGCAAAATAGTGGCTCACACAGTGTAAATACATGTCTACCAGTGCAATGCAAAATAGTGGCTCACACAGTGTAAAATACATGTCTACCAGTACAATGCAAAATAGTGGCTCACACAGTGTAAATACATGTCTACCAGTGCAATGCAAAATAGTGGCTCACACAGTGTAAATACATGTCTACCATGCAATGCAAAATAGTGGCTCACACAGTGTAAATACATGTCTACCAGTACAATGCAAAATAGTGGCTCACACAGTGTAAATACATATCTCCCAGTACAATGCAAAATAGTGGCTCACACAGTGTAAATACATGTCTACCAGTACAATGCAAAATAGTGGCTCACACAGTGTAAATACATGTCTACCAGTACAATGCAAAATAGTGGCTCACACAGTGTAAATACATGTTTACCAGTACAATGCAAAATAGTGGCTCACACAGTGTAAATACATGTCTACCAGTGCAATGCAAATAGTGGCTCACACAGTGTAAATACATGTCTACCAGTACAATGCAAAATAGTGGCTCACAGTGTAAATACATGTCAACCAGTACAATGCAAAATAGTGGCTCACACAGTGTAAATACATGTCTACCAGTACAATGCAAAATAGTGGCTCACACAGTGTAAATACATGTCTACCAGTACAATGCAAAATAGTGGCTCACACAGTGTAAATACATGTCTACCAGTGCAATGCAAAATAGTGGCTCACACAGTGTAAATACATGTCTACCAGTACAATGCAAAATAGTGGCTCACACAGTGTAAGTACATGTTTACCAGTGCAATGCAAAATAGTGGCTCACACAGTGTAAATACATGTCTACCAGTACAATGCAAAATAGTGGCTCACACAGTGTAAATACATGTCTACCAATACAATGCAAAATAGTGGCTCACACAGTGTAAATACATGTCTACCAGTACAATGCAAAATAGTGGCTCACACAGTGTAAATACATGTCTACCGGTACAATGCAAAATAGTGGCTCACACAGTGTAAATACATGTCTACCAGTACAATGCAAAATAGTGGCTCACACAGTGTAAATACATGTCTACCAGTACAATGCAAAATAGTGGCTCACACAGTGTAAATACATGTCTACCAGTGCAATGCAAAATAGTGGCTCACACAGTGTAAATACATGTCTACCAGTACAATGCAAAATAGTGGCCCACAGTGTAAATACATGTCAACCAGTACAATGCAAAATAGTGGCTCACACAGTGTAAATACATGTCTACCAGTACAATGCAAAATAGTGGCTCACACAGTGTAAATACATGTCTACCAGTACAATGCAAAATAGTGGCTCACACAGTGTAAATACATGTCTACCAGTGCAATGCAAAATAGTGGCTCACACAGTGTAAATACATGTCTACCAGTACAATGCAAAATAGTGGCATCTAGCTAATGATTACAGCACGTCTAGCAAAGGCTTTATATAAGTACAATGACAAGTTTCGCATCGTTACAATGTTAGACGATGAAAGTAAAAGACATAACCTGAACATACATGGATTAATGTAGTATTTTTTGGGAATGAATTCTTTTCTTAAATCACTATAAACTGGACACATAAAGACAAAATGGGTCTCATCTTCCTCAGCAGATGAACATATTGGACATAACATCTGTGACTCAGTTGGTCTTGTATACCTTAAAGAATGTGTCAATATAGGTGAAACTCCAAATCTAAATTTACTTAGGGCATTCTTTACAAATTGTTTATATTCATAGACACATAGGGCTCCCTTAGATAGCTACTTTTAAACGCTCTGTAAAAACTGTATCTCTCACTTGTTTGCGTATGATTGTTCCATTCCTGCCACCTGCAATCAATTATTCTCTGTCTAAATTCTTTAATGAACATTGAAACTGACTCTACACCCTGATTATCCCAAACATAGGAAAATCCATATTTGTCTAAAGCTGTACGAACATGTGTAACCCACGTATACTTCCCCTTTTCGTCAAGACAACGTAACATTCTATATGCCTTATGTGGTAATCTATGTTCCCCCATACGGGTCAGCTTTAACCAGAATTTAATACAACGTACATAAGAGTTTAAATATATAGAATATCTACCTAGATCGCCATACAAAAATCGTTCGGTGTTCTTATATCTACACCTAAGAACTTTTTAAGACCATATGTGTGCACCTTTTCTATTTCTAAAGCCGCCTTATCCAAAGCCCATATTTCAGCGCCATACTGTACAATAGGCTGAACTTGGGCATCGAATAGCTTAAAAAACAGTTCAGGTGAATTATTCTCAAGTTTATACAATGTTCTCTGAATTGTTATTAATGCTCGTTTAGCTTTACTTACCAATTTATCACATGCTGTATAGAAACTAAGTTTGGTTGAAAAGCACACACCTAGATACGTATAACTGTTTACAACTTTCAATTCTGTTGTACCATATATCCATTTTTCTCTTGAAGCTAAGTAACCACCTTTCCTGAACACTATAATATTACTTTTATTCATATTCACCGTCAATTCCAGATAACTGGATGCTGTATACAAACTATTCAACTGAGTTTGTAGTCCAACCACATGTTTCTGACATCAAAATAATATCATCTGCAAATAATAAAATAAACAACTCAGAGAAATCAGGCGAAAATGTCATTCCATGCCTTCCATTTTCAATTATTTCTAAAGCAAGTTCGTTAATAAACAAAGAAAACAAAACATGGACTGCACACATCACCTTGTTTTACCCCTCTTGAACAAGTAATAAAATCTGTCAGATCTGCCTTATTTCTTATTCTTGCTTTAACATTATCATACATACTTCTTATACAGGCAGAGAGAGAGAGAGAGAGAGAAGACAAAGAGAAACAGACAGACAGAGACATAGAAAGAGACAGAGAGAACCAGAGACATACGCACGCATACACACAAACGCACACAGACACAGAGAGAGACAGACAGACAGAAAGACACATTCACAGGCACAGACATAGGTACACACAGACGCGGACACACACACACACACACACACACACACACACACACACACACACACACACACACACACACACACAAACACACACGCGCGCGCGCGCACACACACGTACGCACGCACGCGCGCGCACACACACACACACACACAGACACACACACACACACACACACACACACACACACACACACACACACACACACACACAACTACACACACACACACACACACACACACACACACACACACACACACACACACACACACACACACACACACGCGCGCGCGCGCGCGCGCGCGCACATTCACGCATGCACGCACGCACGCACACACATCTACTTAAAATGAAATCTTTAACATATGATATTTCACAGAGAGAGAGAGAGAGAGAGAGAGAGAGAGAGAGAGAGAGAGAGAGAGAGAGAGCACGAGTTGTTTTGTTTTGGGGGCAGCTGTAGAGAGATTCAGGAAGGGTGTGCGGATGGGAGGGGGTTGAGAACAGGGAATGTAGAGAGGAAAGAGGAGTCGGGTGTGGGAGGGAGGGTGGAGACAGGCGTGAACAGATTGAGAGGAGAGAGAAAAGGAGAGAAAGGAAGACAGGGCACCCAGACACACCGGAGAAGTTGTCGTCACCGTTGGACTTGGCGTGAACGTGAGGATTTCTCTGCTGCCAGAGGCATCCGCCCACATCATTCTGTGTGTGTGTGTGTGTGTGTGTGTGTGTGTGTGTGTGTGTGTGTGTGTGTGTGTGTGTGTGTGTGGTATGTGTGTGTCTCTGTGTGTGTGCGTGCGTGCGTGCGCGCGCGCGCGCGCGCGCGCGTGTGTGTGTGTGTGTGTATGTGTGTGTGTGTGTGTGTGTGTGTGTGTGTGTGTGTGTGTGTGTGTGTGTGTGTGTGTCTGCGTCTGTGTGTGTCTGTGTCTGTCTGTCTGTGTCTCTCTGTCTGTGTGCGCGTGTGTGTGTATGCGTGCGTGCGTATGTGCGTGCGTGCGTAGTGTGTGAATGTTTCCGTCTTTATGTGTGAGCGCGCGTGCATTCATGTGTTTTGTTTGCACCTATGCATCTGTGTGTGTGTGTGCGCTTGCGTTTATGCATTAAAGTGGGTGTGTGCGTGCATACTTGTGTGTGGTGTGTGTGTGTGTGTGTGTGTGTGTGTGTGTGTGTGTGTGTGTGTGTGTGTCTGTCTGTCTGTTCTTTGATGTATGAGCTCTCTGACAGTGTCAATTCGACCTGGCTAAAATTAGACGCCAGTGTCTGTTTCTGTTTTGCTCTCAGAGTTCTTTATCGGGGTGTGCACCGATGCTTTTTCTGCCTACCACTTGGTATTGCCTTCTGTTGATTGGGTGTGCACTGATGCTTTTTCTGCCTACCACTTGGTATTGCCTTCTGTTGATTGGGTGTGCACTGATGCTTTTTCTGCCTACCACTTGGTATTGCCTTCTGTTGATTGGGTGTGCACTGATGCTTTTTCTGCGTACCACTTGGTATTGCCTTCTGTTGATTGGGTGTGCACTGATGCTTTTCTGCGTACCACTTGGTATTGCCTTCTGTTGATTGGGTGTGCACTGATGCTTTTTCTGCGTACCACTTGGTATTGCCTTCTGTTGATTGGGTGTGCACTGATGCTTTTTCTGCGTACCACTTGGTATTGCCTTCTGTGATTGGGTGTGCACTGATGCTTTTTCTGCCTACCACTTGGTATTGCCTTCTGTTGATTGGGTGTGCACTGATGCTTTTTCTGCCTACCACTTGGTATTGCCTTCTGTTGATTGGGTGTGCACTGATGCTTTTTCTGCGTACCACTTGGTATTGCCTTCTGTTGATTGGGTGTGCACTGATGCTTTTTCTGCCTACCACTTGGTATTGCCTTCTGTTGATTGGGTGTGCACTGATGCTTTTTCTGCGTACCACTTGGTATTGCCTTCTGTTGATTGGGTGTGCACTGATGCTTTTTCTGCGTACCACTTGGTATTGCCTTCTGTTGATTGGGTGTGCACTGATGCTTTTTCTGCCTACCACTTGGTATTGCCTTCTGTTGATTGGGTGTGCACTGATGCTTTTTCTGCGTACCACTTGGTATTGCCTTCTGTTGATTGGGTGTGCACTGATGCTTTTTCTGCCTACCACTTGGTATTGCCTTCTGTTGATTGGGTGTGCACTGATGCTTTTTCTGCGTACCACTTGGTATTGCCTTCTGTTGATTGGGTGTGCACTGATGCTTTTTCTGCCTACCACTTGGTATTGCCTTCTGTTGATTGGGTGTGCACTGATGCTTTTTCTGCGTACCACTTGGTATTGCCTTCTGTTGATTGGTGTGTGCACTCATGCTTTTTCTGCGTACCACTTGTATTGCCTTCTGTTGATTGGGTGTGCACTGATGCTTTTTCTGCGTACCACTTGGTATTGCCTTCTGTTGATTGGGTGTGCAATGATGCTTTTTCTGCCTACCACTTGGTATTGCCTTCTGTTGATTGGGTGTGCACTGATGCTTTTTCTGCCTACCACTTGGTATTGCCTTCTGTTGATTGGGTGTGCACTGATGCTTTTTCTGCCTACCACTTGGTATTGCCTCTGTTGATTGGGTGTGCACTGATGCTTTTTCTGCGTACCACTTGGTATTGCCTTCTGTTGATTGGGTGTGCACTGATGCTTTTTCTGCGTACCACTTGGTGTTGCCTTCTGTTGATTGGTGTGCACTGATGCTTTTTCTGCGTACCATTTGGTATTGCCTTCTGTTGATTGGGTGTGCACTGATGCTTTTTCTGCGTACCACTTGGTATTGCCTTCTGTTGATTGGGTGTGCACTGATGCTTTTTCTGCGTACCACTTGGTATTGCCTTCTGTTGATTGGGTGTGCACTGATGCTTTTTTCTGCCTACCACTTGGTATTGCCTTCTGTTGATTGGGTGTGCACTGATGCTTTTTCTGCGTACCACTTGGTATTGCCTTCTGTTGATTGGGTGTGCACTGATGCTTTTTCTGCCTACCACTTGGTATTGCCTTCTGTTGATTGGGTGTGCACCGATGCTTTTTCTGCGTACCACTTGGTATTGCCTTCTGTTGATTCGTTTTCCGCCCCGTTCTTTCTTTGTGCTCTCCGTTTTTGTATCTTTTGTCTTTCTCTGTCCCTGTCTCCATTTGTGTTTGGTCTCAGTCTATCTGCCTCTGTTTTCATGTCTGCTCTCTCTCTCTCTCTCTCTCTCTCTCTCTCTCTCTCTCTCTCTCTCTCTCTCTCTCTCTCTCTCTCTCTCTCTCTCTCTCTGACTCTGTCCGTCTGTCTGTCTGTCTGTCTCTCTCTCTCTCTCTCTCTCTCTCTCTCTCTCTCTCTCTCTCTGCCACATTTGTTATTCCATTATATTTCGTTCGTTTTCGCAGCGTACAGACAACAGAACCCAGGAGCCAATTTCGCTGTCGTGACTGGAATTCAGCAGGGAAGCCATGTAAAGCTTCGCGGAGCATGATTGATCACGTGAGATCGTTTGCACGCCACGCGGATCGCTGCATTCAGTTCAGCAGTTCTTGGGCGCGTTCAGATCGCAGCACTTTGTCCTACGCTTTACTAGACTGCCTTTGATGGTCACGACTTGTTCGTCAAGTTGGCGTACTTACCTCACCATTAAACCGACTGAAGAATATTTGAAGACAATACACTCGGGAAGTACAGTTATGTGAATCTTACAATTGTCACAAACAGTAGGGGAAAAGGCAGAAGTGGTTTAATGGATGATACAAGTAACACAAAAACAAACAAAAAACAAAAAAAAACAACAACAACAACACAAAACCGCAAGAAAGTAGGCCAGCTGAAACGATACATGCAGTAAAAAAAGGATATACAATGGAGTTGTCTGAAAGATACCGGTAGCCAAAAGATGAGGAAATGAACGATAGATGTAGCAGAAAGGAGCGCTGGATGCACAACTCAGCAGTGAAAGGCACGTAGACGTATTGCTGATTGAACGATAGATACAGGGGTTAACGATAGATACAGGGGTTAAAAAAAAATCTGGCAAAACCATACTTGCAGCAAAACGCAGGGAAACATGAGGCTGACTGAACAATACATGTAGAAGCAAAACGTAGGGAAACATGAGGCTGACTGAACAATACATGTAGCAAAACGTAGGGAAACATGAGGCTGAACTGAACAATATATGTAGCAAAACGTAGGGAAAGATACGGCTGGCTGAATAATTCATGTAGCAAAACGTAGGAAAACATGAGGCTGACTGAACAATACATGTAGCAAAACGTAGGGAAACATGAGGCTGACTGAACAATACATGTAGCAAAACGTAGGGAAACATGAGGCTGACTGAACAATACATGTAGCAAAACGTAGGGAAACATAAGGCTGACTCAACAATTCATGTAGCAAACGCTGCGAAACATAAGGCTGACTGAGCATTTCATGTAGCAAAACGTAGGGAAACATGAAGCTGACTGAACAATACATGTAGCAAAACGTATGGAAACATAAGGCTGACTGAATAATTCATGTAGCAAAACGTAGGGAAACATGGGGCTGACTGAACAATACATGTAGCAAAACGTAGGGAAACATAAGATTGACTGAATAATTCATGTAGCAAAACGTAGGGAAACATGGGGCTGACTGAACAATACATGTAGCAAAACGTAGGGAAACATAAGACTGACTGAATAATTCATGTAGCAAAACGTAGGGAAACATAAGGTGACTAAACAATACATGTAGCAAAACGTATGGAAACATAAGGCTGACTGAACAATTCATGTAGCAAACGCTGCGAAACGTGAGGCTGTCAGAACAATTCATGTAGCAAAACGTAGGTAAACATGAGGCTGGCTGAACAATTCATATAGCAAAACGTAGGGAAACATGAGGCTGACTGAACAATTCATATAGCAAAACGTAGGGAAACATGAGGCTGGCTGAACAATTCATGTAGCAAACGCTGCGAAACATAAGGCTGACTGAACAATTCATGTAGCAAAACGTAGGGAAACATAAAGCTGACTGAACAATTCATGTAGCAAAACGTAGGGAAACAGAAGGCTGACAGAACAATTCATGTAGTAAAACGTAGGGAAACATAAGGCTGACTGAATAATTCATGTAGCAAACGCTGCGAAACATAAGGCTGACTGAACAATGCATGTAGCAAAAGGTAGGGAAACATAAAGCTGACTGAACAATTCATGTAGCAAAAAGTAGGGAAACATAAAGCTGACAGAACAATTCATGTAGCAAAACGTAGGGAAACATAAAGCTGACAGAACAATTCATGTAGCAAAACGTAGGGAAACATGAGGCTGACTGAACAATACATACAGCAAAACGTAGGGAAGCATGAGGCTGACAGAACAATTCATGTAGCAGAACGTAGGGAAACATAAAGCTGACAGAACAATTCATGTAGCAAAACGTAGGGAAACATGAGGCTGACTGAACAATACATGTAGCAAAACGTAGGGAAGCATGAGGCTGACAGAACCAATTCATGTAGCAGAACGTAGGGAAACATAAAGCTGACAGAACAATTCATGTAGCAAACGTAGGGAAACATGAGGCTGACTGAACAATACATGTAGCAAAACGTAGGGAAACATAAGGCTGACTGAACAATACATACAGCAAAACGTAGGGAAACATGAGGCTGACTGAACAATACATACAGCAGAACGTAGGGAAAACTAATGCTGGCTGAATAATACATATAACAAAACGTACGGAAATGTAAATCCGACTGAGTAAAATTGCAGTTAAAACGGTGAGGTGGGGGGGGGGGGGGGGGGGGGGTGTAATGCTGATCGAATGACTAAATACGTATGGTAAAACGCTTGGAAAATATAGTGGTGACTGAACAATGCCTGTAGCAAAACGTAAGAAAAGCAGTAGGGACTGAACAACGCGTTTGACCAAATGTAGTCCAAGAGGAGTACTGACTGAAACTCCTTGAAACCTTTCAGAAACTAATCCTGGCTGAATGAAACCTATAGCAAAACGTGGACAGAAAGGAGTTCTGGCTGAGTAGGCGAAATAGTTGCTGCAAACTGAAATATACATGTGGCGAAAAACTTTCAAGAGTAGCGCTGATTCAACGGTGCAGGGAGCAAAACGTCAGGAAAAGGAGCGTTGGCTGAGCTTCGCATGAAAGAAAACGAAAACAAAAAAGTGATGCTGATTAAACTTTATAGGTAGCAAAATTTGAAACCGTGGTGCTGGACTGAACAAAACACGTGGTAAAACGTACACAAAAATAGAGTTGACCGATCGAGCGATGTAGCAAAAATAAATGAGGGGGGAAAAATGAGTTGGCTGAGCAATATATGTAACACAAAAAAGTAGGAGAACGTGGCACTGACTTACTGACACACATACATACTAGTAAGAAGATTGGAGGGAGAGGGGGGAGGTTCAATGGGGAAGTGTGTGTGTGGAGGGGGGTGATGGGGGGGGGGGGGGGGTTAAGGGAGAACGGTTTGAATGACGCACGAAAACAACATGAGGGAATAATTTAATGTCTAGTGAACAGGCAAAAACAACCCCATCAACAATGAACAAACATCATGGCTGAACGATTAAAACTTCAGCTGATCAGTTGCGGTGGCAGCGATAAGGGAAAGGTAGGGCGGAAGGAGGGGGAGAAGAACGAGCCCTGGGGAAGACGAGAACAGAGAAATGAAGGGGGAGATAATGTGGGTGAAGGGGGGAGAGGAAGGAAGTGTGTGGTTCCCAGCAGTTAACCAGGCGTGCAGCTTTCACCTGTCAGATATTTGGTTTTATTCTCTCTCTCTCTCTCTCTCTCTCTCTCTCTCTCTCTCTCTCTCTCTCTCTCTCCCCCCCCCCCCTTGTTAGGGCCGGAGGAAAAAGGGGGGTAAAAGCTTCAGCATCTGGGTCGTTGTGACCTAGTCTTTGGAGCTTGTAAATAATGCCAGTGAGAACAGAGGGAAGCCCCGTCAAAAACGTACGCGAAAGCAAACACGTTTTTCATGCATCGCGTGCAATTGCCAACACATGCGCACGCGCGCGTGCGGCGAGAGCGAGAGAGAGAGAGAGAGAGAGAGAGAGAGAGAGAGAGTAGAGAGAGAGAGAGAGAGAGAGAGAGAGGAGAGGAGAGGAGGAGAGAGAGAGAGAGAGAGAGGAGAGAGAGAGAGAGAGAGAGAGAGAAGAGCACATACGTACACACACACACACACACACACACACACACACACACACACACACACACACACACACACACACACACACGCGCGCGCGCGCGCGCGCGCGCGCGCACCCACGCACACACGCACGCATACATGCGCACACAGAGATACACCACAACACACACACACACACACACACACACACAACACACACACACACACACACACACACACACACACACACACACACCACACCTTTCGCTTTCGTAATTGTATATCTTTCTCTCCATCTGTCTCTCTCTGCCTCTCGTTTTTCCTCGTCTTTAAATTCTGATGTTAATTACCAACCCATCTTTCCCTTCCTCCTTTTCTCCTCCTCCTTCGTCCAACCGTCTTTAAAATTCCCATCTCAGTTAGTTTCCTCTCTCTCTCTCTCTCTCTCTCTCCTCTCTCTCTCTCTCTCTCTCTCTCTCTCTCTCTCTCTCCTCTTTCTTTCTCTCTCTCACACACACACACACACACACACACACACACACACACACACACACACACACACACACACACACGCACGCACGCGCACGCACGCACGCACCACGCACGCGCACACACACACACACACACACGCACGCACGCACGCACGCACACACACACACACAACACATAAACACACACCACACACATACACACACACACACACACACACAACCACAACACACACACACACACACACACACACACACACACACACACCTGTGTTGGGTGTAAAGCAGAAGAAGAGCCTGGTCTGGGTGCAGTGTGTGGCCTGAACTGACTGTGAGGACACCGTGCTGAGCTGTGCGCCAACACTGATCACACCACTACACATCACACAGACAGACAGACAGACAGACAGACAGGCAGACAGACAGAGAGAGAGGAGAGAGAGAGAGAGAGAGAGAGAGAGAAGAGAGAGAGAGAGAGAGAGAAAGAAAGACAGACAGACAGACAGACAGACAGACAGACAGACAGACAGACAGAGAGAGACAGACAGAACGAACGAAATTTTATTTCACCAGGGTAATGAGATAAGCAAATTGCACATGCTTTTTTCCATCCAGCCCTGGGGAAAAAACAAACAAACAAAACAAAACAAAAAACAAAACAAAAACCACATGAACAACACACAAGTCAATATGGCAACAAAGAGGAAATAGTAAATACACCAGTCAACTTGCAAACTGTAAGAAGTAACAGACTAATACTACAAAGCAAACGACAAGATCATGCAAGCATCATTGCGAGAGAAGAAAGAAAGAAAGAGAGGAAAGAGAGAGAGAGAGAAAGAGAGCGGAAGCGGGGTATGGGGTTGTGGGCGGGATAGGGGAGGCGGTGGGGGTGGGGAAGAAAATACATGTAAAGTACAAATACAAACGGGGAAACAGAGTCAAATAGACTTGAATAACACTCAATACATCAAATAACAAAATGCAGTTGAGCGATATCATCAATGTAAAACATGTCAATTAGCTAACCCATTATTGCTGTGATTCAAATGACACGTGCAAGATTTCCGTACAGTATTTTATTTCTATTCACTGAGTCTTTTAATGATTTAGGAATCAACTAGTACAGTTTTTTTAAATATATATCTTTTAACTTACTGAACAGATATCCTTTTAAGCGCTCTTTGAAAATATTAAGACTTGAGATTCTCTTTCAGAAATGGAGGCAAATTGTTCCAATACGTACACCACTGTATACGAGGCTTGATTTGTAAAGGTCAAGTCTGGGCAGAGGCATTATTAACTTGTGGACGTGCCTATTGTCATTCGTCCGGAAACTGTTTACAATGGAGGGAGGTGCATTTCCATTTACCACTTTATTGCATAAATATAGCCTTATTATATTCGAGTTTTTGCTTTAGGGGAAGGATATCCAAGGATTTATAATCGTTAGAGTTAATGAACTAGATTTTAAGAGAACTAATTTTATTGCGCGCCTATGCAAATCTTGCTAAAGGTTTCAGAATGTTTGCGCTGGCTGAATCCCATAAAGTAGAAGCATAGTCTCTATAATTGACTTTTATATGGGCATGAAAGAATTGTTTTCTTGCCTGCATATGCAGAAAATGCTTTATTTTTGACAACATGGAATATTTTTTGGGATATTCTTTTGCATAGGTAAGCTACGTGATCGGACCATGATAAGTTGTTATCAATGACACACCCAAAACTTTATGTGTTTTTACTTCTTCGATTTTTCACTAGAAACAAATATTGAAAATAAATCAACAGGCATATTTTGACGTTTTGTCTGCTAGTAATGGCCATGCATTTAGTTTTTTTTGCATTAAGAGACATGTGATTGATTTTCCGCCCATTGACGGCACTGTTTAAAACTATCTTGTAGATCGGACGTCACAACCTGCAAGCAAGGGTGGTTAGAATGCATAGAGTTGTCATCAGCAAATAATTCGCAGTCACATCGGATACGTAGCGTAAATCATTTATATAGATCGAAAAGAGTAAAGGGCCAAGAACAGATCCTTGTGGAACACCATATTTTACTGGCTGCAAATCTGATTTTTAAGGAATTAACACATACTACCTGTTTTCGATTAGAAAGAAATGAGGACATGTACTGAAGAGTATTTTCAGAGAGTCCGTATAAAGCGAGCTTTTTTAGGAGAAGAGAGTGGTTTATGATATCAAAAGCTTTAGCTAGATCAATGAAGACAACTCCTGTAAGTTCATTGTTATTAATGTTCAAGAGCCATTTGTCAATCATTTGCGTAAGCGCGGTATGGCAGGAATGGTTTTCCCTAAAACCTGACTGCTTAGGATGAATCAAATCATATTTTGTTTTAAATGGATAGCTAAATATTTTTGGATATGTTTTTCGAGCGGTTTTGAAAGAATTGACAGAACAGATACAGGTCTGTAGTTACAAGGGTTGGACGGATCTCCAGTTTTGTACAGCGGGACAAACTTTTGCTTGTTTGAAACATTCCGGAAAACAGTTTTTCTCTATACATAGGTTATATATTTAAGTAAGAGAGTCTGTTATGACTGGTGCAGACAACTGATTATGTTGGGATCCAAGTCATAAATATCTTTGGTTTTCGATTGTTTCAGTGACATTAAGTATGCAAATACTTCGGGTATTATTTATGTAGGAATTGACACATAAGATTTAATATTCTTTGACTTACAGTATTCAGTTACTAATTCTAGATCATTTTCTTTCCATTCATCATTATTATATTAAGTTTTCAGCAATGTTAACAAAATAGTTGTTAACTGCGTCAGGGGTAATATCTTTTACTGTTAAGTTGTGTTTGTGAATACCCTTTGTTGTCAATTTGTTGATTGCATTCCAAATAGTTCTGGAGTCTTTTTTATTGGATACCATTTCTTGAAAATATTTGTACTTTGCTTTTCGTTTCATTGGCGTCACAAAATTTCTCTGTTTTGCAAACCAACGTCGTTTTTTGCTTTTAAAAAATTCTCTTGATGTGTATTTCTTTATTGTTTCCTTTGATATCCACGGCGGTTTAAGATGGTATTTTACTCGTTTAGCTCTGATGGGGTGCATGTTTATTAGTAGATATTGGAAAATGCATTATCCAAACATTTGTTGCTTTCTTCAGGATCGGTATAATGGTATATTTGGGACAGAGGAGAATGTAGCAGGTCAAATAAAAAATCCTTTCGTTAAATCTTTTAAAACACCTATATAGGATAGATTTATGACCTGGTTTTGGAATTTGTACCCCCCTTTTCCCCCAAGTAATACAAACTGGGGAGTGATCACTGCACCCAGCCGCTGGAGAAGAGATTTCCACAATGTTTAATTTAGATGTGACATAAATGTGGTCAATGAGAGTATGGAATTAGTTGTAATTCGTGTTGGTCGATCCACTATCTGGTGTAAATTTAATGAGGTATACATTTCGGTCCATTGTTTTTTGAGGCTTTAACAAGTCAATATTGAGTCACCAAACATAAACATTTCTTCATTGTCAAGTAGAGCGGCGTCCATCATTCTACTAAAGTTATCAAACCAATTTATTCTTTCAGCCGGATTTCGATATATGAATCCAACAAGTATGGGACTGACAGCTTTATTTTTTATTTCTAGCCATATTGATTCGAACACCAAACTGTTCCAGATTCCCTTTCTGTTTTATAGTTATCGACTGATTATAGTAAACTAACAAACCTGTGTCCATTTTAGTTTTTGGATCTAGGCGAATAACTTTATAACAGGCATAGCTATATCAGAATCTAATGTACAGTCTGTTAATCGTGATTCTGAAAAACAAAACAGGTGAAAGGGATTCCCGGAATTTTCCAAGATCGCTGATATATCAGTTAGCTTGTTTAATACACGGTTAATATTGAGATAAGCCAATCCGGAGTCCTTCTTTACAAGGCCAGGTACTCAATGTAGACATAATGAGAACTAATGAACGAGAACAAATGAATAAGAGATTAGTAAGCACGACTAGGAACAACACGCACAAACTTATCGAGGGGTACAAATTAAAAGAAATATAGAAATAGTTTTAGTAAAGAGATAACTGATTGAATTATAGAAAATTCACAATAGCTCCAAAACACTGAAATCAAGATTAAGCATACAAATTTCAATCACATAAATATTAAATTAAGTTAACTATTGTGTACAGTGAATCATCGACGAGTCCAAAAACAGCCGGCAATTGAAAGATCAGATTCTTCGAAAGCAGTTCAGGCGAACAGCTTGCAGCACTACCTCTACACATTCTGTTGATGAATTTTCATCCACCCACCCACCAACCCGCCACCTATAGCAACAGCTATGATAATAATACTGGGGAGTAAGGGGATGGTAGGGATAATGCAGAAGAGGGGAGTGAGGGCTGGGGAAAAATGGAATGAATAAGGATTAATTTGTTTTTCGCGATCAGCGCAATGAATATACCATAGTATATATCACATGCAAATCCATTACTGTTACAGAGAGAGACAGAGAGACAGAGATACAGAGAGAGAGAGGGGGGAAGAGGACAGAGATAGACAGACAGTCAGACTGACAGACAGGCACACAGGTAGACCCACAGAAAGGGGCAGGTTGCAGGCAGGCAGGCATATACATACAGCAGACAGAGACAGACCTGCACCACGCACGCATAAACACACGCACGCATCACACACGTTCCCACTCGCATACACGTATGCACGCGCCCGCGCGCGCGCGCCAATACACACACCACAAAAACCACAAAACACAAAAC